>JAYKKI010000007.1:107500-725000 GCA_039881145.1 Druceiella hillmani | reverse complement strand
GTCTCAGATAAGTCACTAAAATTTAAATTAATTTTAAATTATTAAAGTCCACAGATATACTTTCCACAGATTTAGATTTGCATAAAAAATAAGTATATGCTTTATATGCAGATCACAATAAATATCTAGTGAATTATTCAAATCGAATTTTGTTATATAACTTATATAAAACTAAAATTGGTAACGAATTTCTTTTTCCGCCATCTCATTGAGATGGATCACTAGTTAGGTTTTTTAAAATGAAATTAAGTTTCCTTTTTTTAATTTTCAAGGTGCTTGAATTTTTCCACAGGTTTTAAAAAATTCTAGTCAGTAGCCCTTCATTAGAACTTTCAAGTAAACTTATTTTGGTCAACTTGCACCAACAATTTCAGAATAGGAAACGAGCTAACCTTGCTCTGGGCATTTTGCAACTCGGCCATTTTAAATGATTTTTATTCCAACGTTACAGTCTAGTAAATGTGTATACTTTTACTGTATTTTGCCTCTAGTCAACTGCCGTATAACTCAACGAATTTTATGTCCTCTTTTTTGTTCAAATATATATGGTTAAAACTAGAACTTAATTTATGTTGTGTCTAGTAACATGATGCGTTTTAGATACTAAACCATTTTAAAGGAATAAAAATTTCAATCCATAGACGAATATCAATATTAATTTAAAGATCTGAGTCGACAACGTCAGGAAATTTACCGTATGTGTGGTTGCTGTCGCTATTCATATTTTCTTTCACTTGAGACAATCTTACTACTCTTAAAATAAAATACGTCTCAAAATACTGCACAGGATAAAGTAGTGTACATTTTGGGGCTTCTTAGAATTACTGTAATCAGGTCCATGTATATTTGAAATATTCACTAGTAAATAGTTTATAATCTTTATGATCATTTGAAAAGCATCAGGAAGATATTAATTGCAAGCTAAAAATATAATAAGGTGCAAATTTATGTTAAATATTCACTGGTTATTAATTATTCATAGATATGATCCCAAACCTTGTAATGTAAATCCACTATATTCATAATAACAAAACTCGTTCAATTCAACTTTCTTAAAGAAGTTTAAACTCGCCCTCTTGACTGGTTTATCAATATTCAAGAAAATCGGTTTGCAAAGTCATCTGCATTTATTTACATATTTTGTGAACGCAATAGCGAAGGAAAATTAATAAACATACATTCAATTACTACTAAGCTATGGTGGTTTTACTGTAAATATTATAAAAAAAAATTAAAATTTTACGGAATGAAAGGACAAGAGGGAAATAATGACTAATAATTTTTCAAATTACCTTTTATTACTAATATTATCATTTATAAATAAAACGAAACGTGTCATTCATATTAACTAAGCAGTATATTAACTTTCAGAATGAAAAGATATGAGGATTGCAGATAAATTTAAAAGAAAGTGAGGCTCGAACCGTAACTTCAAGTATTCAAAATACATGAAAATAGAGAATTCTTTATTGTTTTCAGTTGAATTATATATTTTTAAATATATATGTAATACTTTTAAACTCTCAACCTTGTCGTTGTAAAATTGAGAGATTGGCTTCGTGCGAACAATTTTTCTTCTTTAAATAAAATATTGCGATCTTACAATGGTACATTAGTTAGAAAGAATTTAATTATTAGATTTAGTGACTGAAAACAAGTAAAATTTAATTACATTTGATTTGTTTTAGTAGTCAACAATATTGCAATTTATTTGTCATGACCCTTTCTTATCCTCATCATAAATAAAACAATATTTTAAGCCAAATTTTTAATTTAAAATTTAATTCACTTTTATTATTAATATTTTGAATGTTTAAGAATATCAGTGTACTAAATTAAATTAAATAGGCTTTAGGTTTTTCTCTAAGAGACATTTGTAAAAGAAGCTATTAAATAAATAAAGGTGTAACTACAAAGATATTATATAAATGAGAAAATGAAAAATTAAATAGATCGTCTTTTATTTTTTCTAATAATATCCCAATATTTTCGTAATTATGCGTTTCTCCGAGTTTAGTCGTTGATCTTTATACAAAACTTATACTTACTTTACTTATACGCCCAGACTCCCATTTCTGTTCGAATTTTCTGTATTAATATCAATATTGATTTTATTCCATCACTGCGATTATATGCAGCAATTAATGCTTTTATTTGGTCAGACATTAATGATTCAAACTCACTTTCCGGTTCAAATTGTTAAAACTTTTGTTTTTTTGCCTAATACGCTTTAATAATTGTTCATCGTCGCATCTATTTTGTCTCTTACAATATTCTTTGCAAATAGTATTGATTTTTGTTTCATTTGTCTATTGGATACACATAAGAATGAATTTTCGTGAATCTCTTTTTAATTTTTGCAACAAAATTTTCATGATATAGAAAGAGTCAAAAATAACTTTATTAATTACAAAAATTCATATAAATAATTTTGATTAAAAAAAGCACACTATTGAAATCAAGTGACAGAATGTAAATTATTTCAAAAAAGTTACTTAACTGTGTAAAATATAGTTGAATAGGTAACCATAAGTGCACATTTTTCCTCTTAATGACAAACATAGACATTTTAATAGGTAGATTACCGGTATGTGTGCATATTAGTCTAACATTGGATATAAATTAATAAGTTTTACGAATATTTAAATAAAGAAAATGTAAAAGGATACCAGATTACTAAAGAATATGTGGTTAGGAAATTCAAATTAAAATGGAGATACAAACCGATGTACGGTGTCCAGTACTCTTTAAAGTGTATATGTAAATCTCTGTGAGTTTGATACACAGACCAACTAAGTGACTACCGAAGGTTCTTTGTTGTATTCGCTCCACAAATAATATGTTAATTTTATTGAGGTTTCTTGTTTATTATCATTGAATTTATATAACATTCCATATGTAATTAAATTTAATGAAAAGTTACGATTAAACTTCATGGTTAATACTTAAATAGGCTTATGTATCTATAGGCAATTTGACACTTTGCTACGTACTCGATTACTCTATAAACGGAGTTCCGATGAAGTTTCAGCGCAGCGTTTACTACGAAAATTCATCCACAAAATTAAGACGGAAATTATTAAAATCATTTTATGAAGTGTGTTGGAGACCCAAGATCTAGTCTTCAGTGGAAATCGCACACATTGCTGCGTTATAATGTTCAATTTATGAATCTGAAGGGCGTCATTAATCTCAATTAACTTCCGGGCCAATCCGATTTCATTATATTACTGGACAGGTGCATATCTCAATAAGTATCTTAGGATATTTGGCATTGATACAGCTCATATAGGTTTCTGACTAAAAATAAGATAGTTATAATAAGTATTTTTTCCATACCTTATCCCGTCTTCGAGATAACCTATTTTAAAGTTATCATTATGGGTTAAGTATCAGTATAGAATACACCGGTGCTACGTTGTATCATCGAAACGATATACGATGCGACGCAACTAACGACTTATTCAACCTTGATATGAGTCTCTATTATTTTGACTATAAAAAATTGTAACTCTTACTTTTGTTGTTTTTCTTAAATTTTTTTATTTGGAGTTTCGAAAGTTCTCACAAAAAACATGCAAGCCATGAAATATTGTTTTGAATTGAAAATAAATTATTTCTACGCAATAAAAACTATTATTGGTTATTTCATGTCATATTTTACAGTAAATACACAAGTAAATATACAAGCGACAAATGTAAAAGTAGTGTATATGTAAGATTAAACATTTAATGTCTGATTTTGTGTAAGATTTAATAACTAATTCTGTGTAAGACTAAACATTTAAGAGCCAATTCATCTATTCATAATCATTAAAAAGAGGCGATTTTACGAGGGTGAATTTAATATAAACCGAAATATTTTTTTAATTTTACTACCCTACTTTTAGTAACCTTATCATATTTTTTCCAACCGATGGGTAATTTTTTTATCCCGTTATCGTACAACGAAAATAGTTGCGCATAAGCCAATTACACATAAAGTTTTCAATTGCAATATCGAAATCAAAACTTAAGTTTCCAACAGTTTCCTTCATCGCTCCCAACAGGTCGTAACCGTGGATCAATAAGTTCAGATTATACCGATGGTATTCTGGTATAGTCCACTACAAAGTTTCAAATTTTTTCCATAATTAAGGTGGCTATGGGACTAGGCATTGTCTTGCAGCAGGATAAGGTTATTTTATGAAAAGCGACATTTTTCCCGACGATTTGCCGTTTTTGAATCATCTAAAGTTGACAGCAATATACGGCATTAACAGTTCCATGTTTGTGAAATAGTATAAATTTCTTCTCTTGGTAAGCAGCAGCCCAAATTTATGTCGTCAATATTTTATTTCGAAATTGCTCGGTTTTGCATTTACACGCGCACTTCCGTCCGTTTTTTAATATAATTCATATTTCTCTTACTTTTAATCTAAAATCTCTTTTTATTTTGAATGCTGCCTTTACCACTGAGGCACATAAATATGAAAATACACATGTACCAAATTAATAATTTGTTTTTTATTATTTTGTATCAGGTGATAGTATTTTGCTAGAATTTTGCCAACCATTCATCACAGCATTTATTATAATTAAAATTTGTCGTTTAACTCGAGGAAGAATAAATTTTTGGTTAAAGGCAACTACGGGCAATACGACGAAAATTGACGTAACATATGAGCATACAATATATAAAGAGGCATACTCCGACATGGAGAGACATGTGTACTGTTATATATAATACGGCTATCGATGTTCGATTAAACTGAATCACCATTTTGATGTATTCAGGTACTTTAAAAGGAATGAATCATGAAACAATTTTTACGCTATCGTTAACCAACGACTTGTTCAATTAATTTCACTGTTACGTGTAAATTTGGATTACCGAAGAAATTTAACGAAGAAAACGAATACTTTCTTTTGTTAATAATCGGTTTTCGAAATTTTAGAGTTTAAAGTTTGTAAGTTTGGATGTAGGAGGCAATTTTCAAAACTATTTATCCGATTTCAAAAATATTCACCAGTCTTTAGATAGAACCTTCAGGATGAACATAAGTGGTATATTACTCCTTAAAAAAATCATATATTATAAAAAAACTACTTTTTTCCACACTGCATATCAAAACTTCCAGATAACTTCTCAACAAATTTTAGGTAATAAAATACAATTCCTCACATTTGCGTATTATAATATTACCAAGAAATGTACAAACTATCTTTCTTTTATATATTTCTCGAGTAAAGGTGCAATAACCATGTTTCATTTCAAAATAGCAATAAACTCCAAGTGACAGGTGGGTCGATTTATCACCCTTCTTATATTTTATCACCCTTCTTATTAGAAGTTATTTTGATTTTATTTTGCATTAACCAAACTTTATTATTGTTTTAGCTTCCTAAAATAGATTGTTCTTTCGGATTACTTGTTTTTTTATGAAGTTATTCACCAACAGATCTACTTAGTCTGCATTTGTGGTTCCTACAGTCAAGACCTCTTCAAAATGGGAAAAGAATGCGAAATTAACACTCTGTTATTATCATTTTAATGAAGGCAAATTCAAATATGCAATCGCCGCACAATTAAAAATATCAAAGACTTGTGTTCGTAGCACAATTATCCGATACAAGGAGACTGGCAGTGATCAAGATCATTCACATTCAGAATGACTACTTCAAGCGAGAACAATTTCATCATCGTTACCAGCAAGCGGAATAGACCCTAGCAGCGACCCGAGGCCTAACAGTGCTAGAATTTTGTACCAAACTTACCAAATCTCGAATGGAAACTGTATCATTGACTACGGCAAAAAGACGATTGCAGAACGCTTACTTGTTTTGATAGTGTTGCTATCAGAAAACCTCTGTTGTGACCACAAAACAAAAAAAACGAATGCTGTGGATTCGTGTCCATCTCGATTGAAAAAAAAATAGTTTAAAAAGCTGTTTCGACCGATGAATCGAAGTTTGAAATATTAATAAAATATTCAAAAAAAGTAACTCTACTCAAAGCTGGCATAATGTTACCCAAGAAACAATCGACAAATTAATTGCTCGTGTAGTAAAATAGTTTCAAAGAATATTAATATTTGGACATAGTGTGATAAGAGCAATATATTCGTTTAAATAGTTCGATAATTTAAAATGTTTATGAAATCCTCGCAATCAGAAATTTACTCATAGAAAACCTTTTAAAGTTTTCTTTTATTTTTGAAATATCAATATTTACTTCAACTAAAAGATAAAACCAAAAATGTCCTTTTATATTAAACTTAAAAAAATTATAACCTGTTTGGTTATACCAGTCGCCAATGACTTTCAGAATATAATTTGATAATATTTATAAATATAATTTGATAATATAAGTGATGAACACCATGATGCTGATAAAAATGTTCTTCGTTTTTTATTTAACAAAAGGCCCAGCTTTTTTTTTAGATTTAGCTTAAGCAGCCGCGAACTTTTTTAGAATTTGGTTAAAATACTGGATGAAAATATTTAACCATCCTTTATTCTTTTTAATACTATTTACAAACCTTTTAACACGATTTACAAATTGAATAAACTAAAAAAAATATGTTAATTAAACAAGTTTATTGCTTTGTAAAAATTTGTGAGATTTTACCTTTTCCACGTGGCTAAATGAAAATCAAATTTGTTTGAAGATAAATTATTTTATTCGTTGATTTAAAAAATTCTTTATTAAACAAGTATGTAAATTTATTTTTATAAATGCAGGGAATATACATCATTAGACAAAATGATAAAAAACTAGAATATTTGCCACTCTGTCGAAGATTTTAATTAAACTGTGGTTTAAATGTTAACTTATACAGAGATGTAAATTTCAAACTAAAATTAATTTGAGCGGATGAATAGTTTTTCAGATATAATTCATTCGTATACTTTTTTCGTGTAGAACGCTAGTTAATGTCGGGCTAACGTCACGAAATCAACATAAAATCTATATATCTCTTTTGTAATTTCTGTTTATCATTAAATATTAAATCCATAATTAGACATACCTAAAAAATCAAATCAGAGATATCTGAAACAAACCTTCTCTCGTATGTCTGAAGCAATTTTTTTATTTATTTTGAGTTTGAATGTCAAAAGGAATATCTGATACTTAAACAGTTAAACAGTAAACTAAAATTTAAACATAATTAAGTCAAATGTCTTTGATCCTCCAACTAGGCTGTTGTTAGGTTCACTGTTTGTTATGTTTAAATCCTGACAATTTAATTAATTATGAGTTTCAGATGCAAAGTAAATATTTCCATTTACTTTGCTGAACAATATATTTAGAAATAATGGCACGGTTTTTAGAAAAAATTTGTTTTAATAAAACTTTAAAGCTAGAGATTAGTGTTGCGTAACATTACTATTTAAAACTTAATTTAACATAAGTGAAATAATATTATGTATGCACTTAGAATAGAAATAAAGTCGTATGTCTATATATATAATGATATTGCGGATTGGTTTGTGTTGAAATGATTGATAATGAAATAACACAATACAATAATATTGTGTCTGTAACTTTGATCCATTAGGATGTTTGTTTGAACGGGTTTCTCATAAAAACTTCTGATTCAATTCGAGATATTTTTTTGAAAAATAGGGAGATTTTAAGCAATATTTACTTTTTTGTTTTATCGTAATCAGTATACCCGATCGGAAGATATGTAAATTTAATATATTCAAAAATTAATTTGCATTACGTCAGTATTGTTATACTAATTTGTATTTTTATATATCACAATAAATGCCACTACTTGCATTTTAAGTCGCATAATGAATTTTCCACTCACATATACATTGACGAAATGGGCATGACTTGACGTGAAGTATGGACTTGGGTGAGGGTGGGTGTTCATGCATCTTAATGCAAACTGACGCATGGGAGGAGACGTCGTTTTTATCGGTTCGCATTTAAAATTTTTCGGTATTATGCATATTCGATATGGACTTACTTCGTTTCCTCGTTTAGATTAAAATTCGAACCTTGTGTTAATATTGGTAATTTAATTACTTTTATATATTTATGTTCAGTGTGATACTAATCTATATTAGTCTAAACTTACAAAACTGAACTCTATATATATTTTACGTACTTTATTGTCAAAAAATATAATAAAGTAGTAGAATTAGCCTGTGTGCATTATGTAGGTATTTATAAAAAAAACGTATCTAGGTAAACATAAGAAAAGCAAAAGAACACTGAAAATTGCTTTTGGAATTTTTATCTGCGTGTTTTTTGTGCACACTTCATATAAAATTTCTAAGTCAATTAGGATAATTTTTTGAAGAATATAAGGGCTAATTTGAAGTAACATATAATTTTCATGCCATTGATATTTAATTACTCAATTAGGATTTATGCAAATATGATATTTTGAAAAATTAATTTACATCGCATTAGTACAAAAATGAAGAATTCTCTAGTCATCTAGACGAGTGGTTATTTCCCAAATTTAAATCCGTAGGAATATTTTACGTTTTCCTATGAGAACAAATACATAACAAAATTGGTGTAGCCAAAGGTGAAGTACATAGTACTGCGGGAAGGATTAAGCAAACCTGATGTGGGCTGATCCAAGAGGACAAACATCCTTCTAGATCGTCTTTAGTGCATAACATTTTTCGATTTTGTATGTATTCGTTACAAGTTACTTTTAATTCCTCAATGTATTTAAAATTTTAATCTGTTATCAAAGTTAATAATTTGTTTTGGTAGGGCTTTGGTAATTGTTGTAGTATTAGGTTGTATAAATTTTTTGGTTATCTAATTAATTGTCCATACATAGAATAAAACTATAGGATTAGCGTGTCAGTTCATTGAAGGTTTTTACAAAAATATTATCTAGGGGATTATAATTAAGGTAATAGAATGCAAAAACATTGCTTTTGGAATGTTTATCTCTTTAGAAGTGAGCTCAGTGAAAGGATTTCGATGATGTTTTTAATGGTTGATTTTATTGGATCCGGCGTAATGTTTATATATTTTACTATAATCAACCATTACAAAAAGAATATATAATTAATTGTCATTCTAATACAAAGCTTATGTATTCAAAAATGATTGGTTTTTTTAATTATTATAACAGATGATATTACGTGTTTTAAGATTATAGTTAATATATCGTTATTTTCTAAAGATCCAGAGACAAAGAAAATCACGGGTTAAACGGCTTGATATAATAAAAATAAGTCATACGGTCAATTTTCCCGGCGATTTTTTTCCTTAAATGTAGGAATTGTGTATATCCACTTGTAAGAGAAAGAAAATTAAGAAAATACCTCTTTCCTGGTAGAGAATTATAAAGTTCCATGATCGTTGTTCACTCTGCCTTAATGGGAAACGATGTGAGATTATAAATAGAAAATACTGAAATTTATACGATTAAAAACATTTTCTCACAAATAGATGAACACAATAATAAAATATTTATTTAGAATAAAACCTTGCTTCAAATTTAATTTAATTTCTGCATGTTTGGAAAATATTTTATTGTCAATATTTTCTGCTAAAAATATCTTCTTTAATAGAATCCTGGAATTTACGCATTACATTTTTATTCGCATCAAAATTCCTTCTCAAGGATAAATTTATTACTCTACAATAAATGAGAAATATTATTACGCTCGAAATGAACCTTTATACATTCTCATATATCACAAACAAGTCTTGTTCCGAAAAATGTCGCATGTTAAAACAATTTTTTCCTCAAATATTTACGTCGTAAAAGCTCTGCGTTCCAAATGAAATTTAAAAAAAAGAATGAAAATGAGGTTTTTTGCTATGAAATAAATGCGTTGTTTTACAAATTCCTAATTCCATATTGTTGGGTCTTTGGCACGTACACATATATGACATTACTATTTTGAAATATGTATCATTACACCAATTGGGTGTCAAGGAGATTGAAGATTATAAAGATTAATGAAAAAAGATTTAGGCAGCATTAATTCTAGACACTAACTCAGTAATGTAAATAAAATGTAAAACCACAACACTAAATGGGAAAGCCTAACATCATATGAGTACGTCACGTTCAAGTGAATTAACCAATGGCTATTTCACTATTTCAACGACGACAATAGTAATATAAAAATGTGAATAATTTAAATAATCGACTAAAAATATAAATTACTGACCTGTTTCAATATGAAACTGATATAACTGATCTATTTCAATATGACGATATTTGTATTTTCTTATTTCCCTAGCCAGTACGCTTTTGACTCGATTTAAAATCATATATAAAATTCCAAATTTTGTTCTATGAATCAAATTGAATTAAAAATTCTATGGTTAATTGTATCAAATATTCTATTATTATATGGTTAATTGTATCAAATATAAGCTATTTCACATTTAGGAATAATAAATAAATTTAATGAATTTTGTGCAACACATAATAAATTTCCGAACAGATTCAAGTATCCCTAATACTTACTATTCAATAAATTATAATAGTAACCTTGAGCAATGTATATTTATATGCACATACACATAAACATACACACACACACAAACATATATATAAGACTGCAAGTGATTTGAAGTTGAATTATGAATATGAACCTGTTTTTTACAGAAGCGGAGAAACTTTTTGAGTTTTTTTATCCATTGTAGCTTTACCGACATGTCTACGGATTTCATATGAGCCCAATAAAATGCAAGTTAAATGAACAACAACTATCGACATTGAGAATTATGGTAGAGGAATAAAAGATCTCACACTCTGTATAATTGTAACTATCTCTTTATTTAAGAGTCAGGGCGAAAATTTGTTTGTCTTCTTAAAGTTGCATATTACTCCTACTCTAAACGGATATTTCGTAATAAGATCGCGGGTTGAATGGTATCAGGTATTGTTATGAATTAATTTAAAATTATGTAATATTTCCTAGAATATTATTCTCTAATTTAGCATAGGCTCATACAATTTAATATTTCTCATTATGAAAAATATTTATAATATATAACATTTTTGTATCAGCGTTATACAAAAGTTTCAATAAAATAAAATTTCTTTAGACAGGGTCTAAAAAAGGATAAAAAGGAAAGTAGATTAAATTAGATTTGTATCCAATCTTTACCTAATGTTTCTAATTTATTTAAAAATAAGTCACGACAATTATATTTATGCGGCTAAAAGCACTGCTTTAAATAAAACTTTTGCGAGAAAATTTCATAACAAGGTAATGCTCTCAATATTCAGTTAGATAAGCCTGAAAAACGTACATAAACAAATCTGTAATTTATTAAAATATTTGTAGGCAAATATACCTATAGTTAAAACTGATATTAGGTTTTCTAAATCTTAATAATTATGTTTTTGCCACGTATTGACAACTTAATAATTATGTTTTTGCCACGTACTAAAATGTTTTATAAAAATTTTTAATTAGTAAAATGTTTCTTCTGTAATTTCTTATACAATAACTTTAATTTCCTTACTTATTTTTCATAAAATATTTTATGCGGGATCCACTGCTACATTACTTTCTATTTAATAATCACGCAATATATTATTCGAATCAAACATTTTAATTTTTAAAACAAATTGCGTTATTAAGCATTGTCTTACAGTAAAATAATTTCGAAGCATTTCTTATTTACGTTGAAAGATTTACTAATTTTTCCGTAAAATTTTCATTTGTCTGTTTCTTAGCTTTAACTTGCCGTTTTCTTCGAATGGAAAAAGATAAATGGTGGTGTAACTTAATAATATTTTTCTATAATATTCCTCACGATAGTTAAGATAAGGTTGAAACTAGGTCTTATTTAAGATAATGACACACATCACATGGAACTGAACTTGCAGGCAAACAAAACATAACTTATGTGCAGCATAAATAACTGAGCGAGCCTAACGAGCCCACAATTTGGATAAGAAGCATTTAACTGAACCTCAGTAAATTATATAATAATTTGAGTACCTACAATAACTCCATGAAGAAATTACCTAGAAAACACTGGAGTCTGAATGTTATTTTCTCTGATTATTAAACAGGAGTTTCACTGTTTCAAAATGTTGACTGACAAAAATATGAGCAACTACATAAAATATATTAAAATATCTCTACACACTGCACGACGTAGTCATGATACATGACAACTCCTCAAGAATATATCACCGTGGAGATTCCTCGTAAACATACCGTTGACTCAATTTATCGAACATGTAGCCGCGCGTAGCCTTGGTTTTGTTTTTTCTGTTCGTATTTTAGAATATAGTCGATTACTTTAGTTTTATATTTACTGGCCTTTCGGCATGGTTTTTGGACGAAATTTTTAAAAATTAGATTTATGCTTGCTAAAATTAAAAACTATGCTTACAATGGTAATATTGTTATGAATAGATTTAACATTTGTTTCTTCAACATTTGTATACACATATTATGTATTATGTCACGAGTATATAATGGTCTATATTAATTGTGTATAAACTATTTTCTAGGTCATAATTAGAAGTGTATAGCGGTAATTACCTTTTAATATATATTGCCTATATTTCAAATTTTGATATTGAATGTATTTGGCGTTAATTTTTTAGAAATTAATTGTTCACAATTAAATGAAACTACGTGGTGTAGTAATGTTTCTACTTTCTTTAATTTCTTTACTACGAGGTAGGTTTCATTGCATTATAACATCTTCAGGTTATTATTATTATTAGCATCTTTGCTAATAGCCCATCTTTGGTAATAATCCTAGGTCGTGGTAAAGAAATTATAGAAAGTACCAATAATACTTCATCATGTAGATGAATTTAATTGTGTCAAATTTTGATATTAATTTTCGCTTTTTAAAGGATGTCTATGCAAAGAACATACTACTAATAAAATATTAAAAGTTATTATGTGATACTGGGTTAAATAAAATTGAACATTTTCTTTTCATTCAAATATTTGTGTTCGAACTTCAATTACACAATAACATACAAGTATTATTGATTTTGTGGAGCAAGTAAGAAGTGGCTTATCAGTAAATAATTTAGAGACTGATAATTTACTTACAGTAATATATAGGGAAATTTGATTTTTTTTATTAATAAATGTGCTCCAATTTATTCGGATTTTACACCATCTGGGAAGATTTAAGGGAGAATATTTTATATAAGATTAGGAATGTTTTATATAGGGCTCTTAAAAGATCAACATTGATGAAAAATATCAAAGAATGTTCCTTTGTAAAAGGCCTAAAGAAATAATTCACAGGATTTATTTATGAAAAATTTAGTCGTTATCATATAAGTTTAGCAAAACGTGAGTTTTATCACATAACAACAGAATTACATAAAAATGGAATTAATATTTTAAATAGAAAAAGGGGCCAACTAAAATGTATAATTATATTCCTCGTGATCGTTTCCAGGTTTCAAGTCATCTTATACTCTTATATCTCCACCCGTTCCTTCATGTTTTCGTGGAATATAATGAAGTAAAATTAATTTGAAAGTAAGCTATAGACACACTTTACTATTTAAACGAATTGAAAAAAATTATTCAAAATATTTATATTTTCGAAAATAAATTTAGTCCAATGACAAACTGTGAATATTAAGCATGATTATACTTGGAAGTTTTGCAAAAAGTTAATCGTAATTTGCGCGCGAAAGTAGTTATTATTTATAATTTGTTGCAAATTAAATATATTTTCTTCCAGTTTTATTGAAATGATGGTTTTTGATAGCTCTAATAAAATAATAATTTCCGTAAAAAATAACCCTAAATGGGTTATTTCTTTTCTGAATCCATCTATTTATCCCATAAGAAATTATTATTCCACTAAATAATTTCTGATATCTCACTACTACATTTATTCTCAAAATTCAACTGCTTTATCACCATAGGATAAAACACGGTCTCAGAGAACAGCACACGGCTTGAAGTTGATTCATGTAATGTATGAGCGTGTAGGAAACACCGGGGTAATGTAGACAAAAGCTGTATATTCTTCATGCGTCACCGCTGAATAATGTGTTAAAACGATGTACCTACAATTCAAAATACTGGCTGGCTAATTCTAATACTGGCTCACCAGACTAAGAGAAAATGCTGTCAACAAATAATTTAAATGTCTGCGAATAAATGTAATAGCTGTTTTAATTTCTGGTCCCAGTGTTAGTATTTTTTCTGCAGAATAGCATCATGCCAATTAAAATGAACATGGTAGTGGAACTATATTAGGTGGGCGCTTATCGGTACTAGCAACATAAATTTATCAATTGTCGTTTTAGTTCGACATTACTAAGAGTTAACTTCTTTGGCACGGTCTTATTACCTTCTTTTTTTCTGTTCACTTCTCATTTTGGATCAAATGTTTCGATCTGAATCAAAATCAACATATCTAAATAATTTGAAACTTTGTATTCACCTAAAGTTTTGATAATTGTTTTTTATCTCATTATAATTGAAGAGACAAATTAGTAAATGCATAATAGCGTTGAGGTTGATTTTTTTTATTTTACTGAACGATTTCCACCTCTGGACAACAGACGACACAACAATTTTACAACAATTTTATAATGAATAAGAACGTAACAGTATTCTCAAATTAAAAAAAAACAAAATATATTGTTTATGGACACGCTTTAATTTTCCCAATTTTTCCTGAAATGTAATAGAACAATAAATGGGGCAAGTTTTTTATCATGAAATTTGTGACATTGTACATTTGTAGTGATATATTCATACAGTTGTGTCAACTTCATAAGGTTTTATCGACTTCAGTGCTCCAAATGAATATTGAGGGACCCCTTGAAGCAAAGTAATAGTATTTAGAGTAACACTTAATTTAAACAATGCTCCTCCGCTTGTTTGAAATTTTAATTTGCCTTCGGTGATAAAGAAATTAGATTTGAATCTTTCTCTTTTTACTATAATTTAATATTTCCATCAGTTCATGTTCATGTTCCTTATTTTTATGAAGAAAAATATTTTCTTAAGTATATATAAAGTATGGCTGGTGTTTCGGAAATATTGAGCAAAATTAGATTGAGGAATGTTTTGTTATGAATATGTACATTAAGTGTATCCACTTTAACTCAGATTGTAAAGAGAAGCTCTCGAAAATAAATGCCGAAGATTGAAAGCAAGAAAAATTTATGTTTTTTCGGGTGAAAGTGGAACACAAAACATTTTTTAATATTATGGATCGATTTAAAAATAGGGCGGTCTTAAACAGATCAAAAAGCTAGAGAGACAGATTATTAAATAGATAAAGGGAAATTTCATGGTTAACAAATACGATTTGTAATATTTTTATTTATAATGTTTTTGAAATAAATTTGATATTGGTAATGAAGGTAAGTGAAGAAAATTGTGATCGGAAGTGAGACTAAAAAAGGATATTGAACAAATATTAATTTCTATTCTCGGCTTAGCTGCTATCGGTGGTTTTAACAGACTTCTGGCAATTGTTCATAGGCTTCATTCAATATTCAAACAACTGCGTTCACGTAAACTTCGACCACGCATTCCATTAAGCATATAATTAATACTTGAAACCAACCGATTAATTGAGCCGTGAAGACAGCGAGCAGATTGTGAGTAGATAATCTTGAGTAATCAAGACGTACAAAATTATATTATGCTATCACATATTATCGTGACAAACTGAAATAATTGATATAAGTTTTAATATGAATTGGAATGTATATATTAGTGTAGAAAATTGTTATACAAATTAAGTTAGAAAAATTTTAAACAGATTCGAATATATTTAAAAAATATAATATTTATATTTATTTATAAATTCTTTTGCATCCCACAGACGAAACGAACCAACATGTTGCTTTATCAAGAAAGGGGTAATATATAATAATAGGTTATTAATAATAGTAGATTTTCCCAATACAAAGAATAAAATCACTTGAATTGGCTAAATCAAAACGTCGCCTGACATCAATTTAGCCAAAGACCACATTGTTTAACTTAAATAACAATTTGAAAAATCTCCAATAATATTCAAAATAATTGGCAATATAGAGACAATTATCAAAAAACAATTATTCCAGAACACTTTAGTGTTATTTCCGATGCCAAATACTACACAATATGAAACATAAAATCTTTTGCATACTAGACCGCATTTCTTCCAAAATATTGGATAGTATATTAACAATATATTCAAATAATTACACATGAATAAAATACACAACGCAGAAAATGAAAATTTACCTTGATGGCAATATTTACTGCGAGAATCAATTAGAATTTGAAAATTACAATCATCATGATTGTATTTTTTTAAAACACAATGCGCTGTACACGATGAGCACCAATATTTTCTTGAAGATCCAATAGAGAAAGATATATGTTAGCCAAACTAAAACTAAAAAGAAATCAGTTCAAATTCTACCGCAGAACCACACGCTTAAATACTTAACTCAATGCGGCTCGTATCAACCGTTCCCTCTAACCCTTAATGGAATGCTAGAAACTGAGTACAACTCAAATCCAAGCACAATCCCTCAAATAGTAATAAATAATATTACTACTAATACTCCATTAGACCTAGACTCATACGACGAATCGTGCCTATCTTTTATCGCCGACACTACCGAAATAACCCAATTAGTCGACTTATCCGAACTTTTAACAAATATAAAGGATGTGCGATTTAATTTGGAATCTAAATAATACAGAAAGCTCCATTGCAATAGAGTAGTATAGAAAACCTTCGTAGGAATGCATTACATGGACACATAAATAAATTTATTTGATTATCAATGAAACGGAGGCTTTTTTGCACTTATATCTAAAGCCAAAATAAAAGAGATATTTCAAAACAATGAAAGATTACCAACACGAATCGTATCATATAAAATAACAGGGGAAATTCTGAGTCGGCGGTACAATATTGTTACTGTAGCCAAATTGGCTATTTTCAAATATTGAATACATTTGGCGCTAATTTTGTAGAAATTTGTTATTCGTCATCATTCGTTCATTTTAATTAAATTGAACTGCGTGATGTAGTATTATTTCCAGTTTCTTCAAGTTCTTTACCACGACCTACGCTTCGTTGTATTGCAACATCTTCAGGTGAGCTATTAGCAAAGGTCTTTGCAGCGCACCTGAAGATGTTGTAATGCAACGAAACCTAGGTCGTTGGAAAGAATTTAAAGGAAACAGAAATAATACTACATCACGTAGTTTCATTTAATTGTGAGGGGATATTCTGTTTATTTGCAGAACACATTTATTTGCGAACTTTTTGCATTTAACTTTCAAACCACAAACACATAACCAAAGTTATCATTCTGTTAAACAGCTGTATTATCTCAATTTTAACAAAAAGTACGCGACTAAAACAACCAAAAGAAATCACTAGGGAAAAACTTGTATTAAAAGTTGCTTAGATTAGATTAACATCCTTAACTAAAAACCCTGACATGTTACCTTTCAGATTAGGTAACGCAAAGATTAATAAATCAGAATCTTCTTAAATTTTTAGACCCAAATGAAAAAAAAATATACTAATAGTACAAAACTAAATTTCCATCCTTTGAGAAACATTTCATGATTCTAAATATTTCCAATATAGCTTACTACTAATAATTATAGAGGAAATAAATTTAGTTTATTCAAAAAATAATAATATATTAAAGAGAGGAATCGTAGATGGATTCAGACTGTTACAAAAGTATAACCGGTAACTTGAAACGAAATGATGCAAAAGAATTCAATCGAAATATAAAAAAAGAAAATAATATAGCGTATAAATAGAGGTATAAAAAAGTACGTACAAACTGCGTTGGAAAGTTTCAACGCCACCGTTCAATCTATTATAAATGTAATCACAGCTAAAGTAAATAAAATAATAGGTTAATTGAGAACATAAAGCTTTTTACATTTTGTAAGAATTAACAACATTTTTGGCTTAAAAACGATAAACGTACAAATTATTTTGGAATAGCTGATAAATATTGAAAACGCAATGG
This sequence comes from Druceiella hillmani, assembly GCA_039881145.1. Classification (NCBI taxonomy): domain Eukaryota; kingdom Metazoa; phylum Arthropoda; class Insecta; order Lepidoptera; family Hepialidae; genus Druceiella; species Druceiella hillmani. The sequence goes on along the minus strand of JAYKKI010000007.1, from coordinate 707,052 downwards.
CTTTATCTCATTTATATATTACACATCATAGCTTGATGATATCCTATATGTTACTAGAACCCTTACATTGTATTTATTCACCCAGAAATTTAATCACTAACAACTAGACTTACGAAATGTGTACAATATTGTTGAATTGGGATTATATTATACAGACCACACAATGGTATTCGTCATAAAAATCCTCATAATAAACATAGAAACTTCTTCCATATATCGCATATTCTCCTGCCTACTTCCAGCCACACCATAATCATGTCGCCAAAACCCTATCAGGTAATTGACGACAAGATTTACTAATACATACATAATTACTGTAATAAGTTTCAAAAATTACATTACTTCCACAAAGAAAACGTAGTAGAAACACGTTTATCGAAGGAACCCATATGTTAGAGATATCCGAAAAATGCATTTTTAGTATGTATATATATATATATATACATATATATATATATATATATATATATATATATATACACACACATATATATATATATATATATATACAATTAAAGTTTTATTTGGTTTATAGCCATTTTAAAGTAAACTTCAATTAAGTTGTTTACAAATTTGTCAACTACATCTTCCATAGCACCGGAAGGATATAAAACATGAGTCTCATAAAATATTTTATCAGGCCCTTCATAAATTTTCTACATACAAACAGGAAACCGAATGAGAAAAAAGAAATGTGAGGCGAGTCATGGAGAGACTAGTAACGTTGAGAGTATTTCACAAAGGAAATCACATTAAATTCCAATATATTCCAGCTTTAGGTTGTCGATGCTGGAGAGTTGTCAACGAAATTAAGCTCCTTTAAGAATCGAACGTGTCTTCCATGCTGAGACTTCCATATTGGAGAGAAATTCTCAATGTATATTTGTTTGATTTCTCGACGAAATTGTACTATATCTTTCTTTCTACGAGATCTCGGGAGAGTGACGATCCACATGAAATCTTGGTACAAGCTGATGGTGAGACTCATGCCAAGCATTTTCCTTTTTGATTTACTTTTATAATGAATGGCACTAAATTCTAAATGAATTGAAAACTAAAACTCGATAAAGACATTTAAGTGAAAGTTAATAATTCTCAATGTAATTTAATACAATTATTTTAAAACTTACACTTTATAATGTATTACATAACAAACAAGAATTTTCTACTCACAATAAAATTTGCTTAATATTACAAACAACGCAAGTATGTAGACTCCTTTGCAAAGCCACGTGTATCAGCAGTTTCCATGCTGGAACTTTAATATCGTAAAAGCCTTGTATCATAAATTTAATTTTGGAAGAATAAAGGAAGTTATTATTGTATACTATCATTCCAATATTTTGACTCAGCCACTTGTGTAAATGTAACGTAGCATTTCATTTAATATTTGCTTATTCAAAATATTGATTAAAAATAATAATATTTGTCGTACTTGAAAGACATAGTAAAACTCTGAAAACAGATCATTTCTAGGAAGGAAATATACACAAAAAGTCAATACAATAATTTGGCAATACCGACGCCTTCATAATTAAAATGTTGAAAAAAAATTAATCGTATATGACTTATAACAATTATGACATAATCGATCATATGTGGATATTGGAGTATAAAAAAATAATTCATTTAATTGATGACTCAACTCATTAGGCCGTTAAAATATTTTTCCATAAGTTTATTTTTACATTGCGCTAAATAGTCAGATTATATTATGCAAACGTGGAAAAAAATTATGAAATTATTACAATGAGTATTTACAACGAGGAATCTAAATTTATGATTTCTATTCGTCAAGGTTTTGATTTAACAACATTGCATTATTCTTTTTAATTTTTTACATTCTATGCAGCCACTTTTATTCACGCCGTTACATCGTCTCCATTAGTATGTTAAGCAGTTAGGGTATATCCTACCAACTAAAATTCATCCAGTATGAAACTTTACGAGGGGTTAAAATATGGATATATGTATATATTTGAATAACTAGGGGTCAAAACAATATCCTTTTTGAGCTTCACCGTAGATCGATGAAAAGAATAAATCAAATGAATGCAATTCGGGAAACTTTATTTTGATTATCCTTAAATGAATTAAGATGAAAAAATTACTCGTAAGATATGAAAATGAAGTGAAAACTTTCATCTACTTTAATAAGAAAAAAACAGGGTTTCTACTCATTTACGACATTAATTATCTCAAAATTCGTACCAATATATGATTTATGACCATATAATATGATAAATAGAAAGCGAGCATGAAGAAAAAACACAATTTATACATTTACACTAAAAACAACACTGACTGCAGTACTTAATGGAATTTGAAAAAAAAAATTGTTATTATCTATTTTTATAATAACGCTCGGGTCGTTTATTCAGAACGAAAATATAACACAAATAATTTTTTTTAAATTTCATAAATAATCTCTTAATATTATTGTAAGTTTTTTTTATTTATGGTATACTGTAAAAGCAGCTCCCTTCTATTACGAAATAGCTAGTAAGAAATACGAAAAATATTTACATAATCTACACGTGTATATTTAAAATATGTATATCTATACTCAAATTTCTATTATTTTTGTTAAATTACTGTAAAATATTAATTCGAAATAAAATTCGTGTCTTGGAATGTTTTATCATATGTATATATTATTTGACTTAGATTTGGAAAGACCCACATTTCTTGTCTATGAAAAGATTAAAAGTAATTTTCATTAAATTGCGATTTTATGTAATGAAAAAACATATGATATTTTTAATTGAAGAAACATTACTTTTTGACCATTAAGTCGAAATTCTGTGTATTGAAATATTTATTTCATAAGTTTATTCAGAATACTGATGAGATCGTAGCATGTACACAAGTAGCGATTACAGTAAACTATCGGTACCTACATATTAGCAAGATCTATTATATACGCGGTGATTTTATTCACTAGTGGATACGTTTACTCCTGAAAAGAAAGTTTAATTTGTGTATCGTTTTCATATCTTAATTGATGTTTTTTAACTTATTTTTAACTTATTAAAATGTTTGATAAATTGCCGCCTTAAAATTTTTCAACTTCCTAACGCTGCTTTCATAATTTACTGTGAATAAAATAGAAATAGTATATATTATTTTTTAAATTCTAAAAGATTCTTGGGTAAATTGTTACGGAAATCAGTAGATTTCTAGAGAAAGAATAAAAAATTTGTAAGAGTGAAATTGCGTTTTATTTATTTTCATTTCTTTATTAGTTTTTTATGTCGATTACAATTAATATCATTTAATATTTTGTCAGGACGAAAGGGTCCTTCAACAATTTTCTTTTTACATTGATTTTTGAAACGATTAACGTTCGACAAATATCTGCTTGAAATTTGTTTTACTCGTTTAGAGCAGTAACTACGAATAATTGATTTCCTACTTGCCATGAAACAGTTTTCCGTATTTTTTCACAGGTTATGATTTCTTTAAAATTTTTGTATACTGAAGGATTGACGTATCTTATTTTATGTTACCGCGACTTAAAATTCAGAAAGTTCGTTCATTATTCAGGAGTTAGAGACGTTGTAAATTAATTTTACTCGAAAATACAAGTAATAATAATAATACATTTTTCACTAGTTTTTTGCTTTCACTGGTATATTTTTTCTTCGTAGAGATTAAATATTTTTAATAAGCAAATTGAGCTTCAACTACATTGTATTTATTAACAATGGGATTACTTAAAATAAATATCGGAATTTAATTTTAGATTGCTTTCCATTAATAATCCCAACCTTATATATAATAACACATCCGCCTAATCTTTCCTACTAACGTGAAATTTTTTTAAGAATTTTTTTTATGTCTAACAAGGTAAAAGTTATAATTTAAATGCTACGCAATCTTTTAGGCGTTGCGTTACCACGTTTGGATACATAATATTTGAACAACAGACAACATTAGTGTCATATTTTGTTTGCTACAAAATTCATCTGTTAAATCATTATCATATTTGTTTTGTTAATAAATGAATATTTCAATCCTATTGACATTTCATTAAAACAATATGTTTTAAAAAAAAAATTAACTGACTATGTAAGAAGTTCAATAGATTACACTGATTTTTAGCCCATCTGATCAATTCTATGATTCATTTAGAAAAACTGTTTTCAATTTAGAAAAACTTGAGCCCTTATTTACAATAATATTATTTACTTCATCTAGAAAACAATAAAACTAGAAGGAGGTGGTATTAAATTGTAATTTCAAAATTGTGTTTTAAAATATTAACACTTACGAGAAGAAATAAAGTGGTTTGCCTAAACTTTACTTTTATCGGAATTTATCTGTCTGAAAACCAAGCCTAATTTGATGTTGTGACTCAGATATGCAGAGATTTTTAAAGGTTTAAAATCTGAATTTCCTGTATGTCAATAAAGATTTTAAATATATAATATTTGTTTTTAAAATTGCAAGTAGTTTTATAAGTTATAACTCCTTACCATGTATACACCATGTATATAAATCCTGTAATTTCGCCATCAAGTTTGATTGGCTATTTACTGAGAATATTATGATTCCAGGATTCGTTCTATATTCAATAAAGTTTTTAATTTTTTTGAGGGAATGAATTTATTCACAACATTATTGAAAGTTTCTCGGCAGTATCTCAAATGAAATGGTCCTACATAAATTGGATAAACTATTTTTCTCAACGACATTTTATCCTGTCCTTCCCTCTTTTCTTTCTCCTCATTATACATTGGTACTCTCATCATTAAATATTATTATTAAATATACTTATTTCAAAATTTATTGTGTTAGTCATATTTTTTATTCAGTATTTAAAAAATTTATATAACAAAATATTGAATATTTTTTCGTCTGTAACTCTTATTGCTATCAAAATATATTGAGAATAGATTAAAAAATATTATACAAAAGTAATAAATATTAAATACACACACTTGTGTTTATTTGAAATTATGTAACATGTGTAGGTTATATGAACACATTTTCACATAGAATATTGCACCTATGTAAAATTAGAAGAAATATATAACATATATGTCACAAGTATGGGATTCAAGTTATAATCTAATCAAATAACCCTACTAAAAGTAAATTGATATTATAAAGTTTAAAAAGTTAATAAAAAATATATCAACTAAAATCAATTTTTTTTTAATTATTCAATTATGACACATATTATTTAAAACATATTAAATTGCTACGCATTTGTAAAATAAACTTGAAAACATTTTTAAAATATAAAAAATTAAATTATTTCTTGTGTTGCACATTTTTCGTCATAACTGAAAATATTTGTGTCATCACTGAAAGTGTAAAATCATTTTCACAAAATTTTTATGTTTTTATTTCACAACTATAACATGTATATTTCTTTCTTTTATATGGGGGAATAACTGGTTTAATCGAATTAGCCTATAGCACACCTATTAAGACGAAAAAGCCCTACTTAAAATATAGAATAAATATTTTGAAGAAGACAATAAGTCACATTGGTTAGAAGGCGAGCCTATTATTTTTGAACAATTCCTACCTACGGAATAACTTTTGTTACCTACCATGCAATTTCTATATATATATATATCTAAATGGAATTAGCTCATCCAATTTTTTTAGTTATTTAAATTATTGATACCACACATTATTATGTTAATATATTTTAATAATGCTATAAAATAAAATAAAAGAAACTACAACAACAAATTAAATTTCAAGCTACTTTAACCCGTTAAATATATATATTTATATATATATGTATATATATATACATATATATACATATATATATATATATATGTATATATATATACATATATATATATATATATATATATATATATATATATATATATATATATAAATATATTTATACATACATATATCTTTGACTAGTGTTAGAGGGAGCAAGCATTTCTGAAATGATTAACTTGATATACAAATTATGTATTTAAATTTACTAAAGGAAAATAATATTGGACAAAAAATATTCTCACACTTAAAAGTTGCAGTTTCGTTGCAGACGTATCTGCTACGAAATATTGAATTATCAGTACTTTTTTGGTAAAAATAATTTGCCTGTAATTTTTTTTGAATTAATATACAGCGAACAACTTTTTTTCATTTTCCGTTTATATCGCTAGGTTTTTTCCTATTATATTTCGTAAACTGCAAAACTGGAGATGATTTATTAAACAGTTCATTGAAAATACAAAAACGAAAACTCTCTCGACCTTAAAGTGTTTATGGTCAAGTTTTATTGAACGGCTACTCTGTGACCGAAGTTGCTTATTTTAGGGGACAGTTTCTGAAATTTTCGTTATTCAATTTTGTTTAGTTTTTATTAAGCAAATATGGTTAAACTAAATAGAGCAAAACGTGCACAAACTTTGGAAATGAATTTTAACACAAACCTTGGAAAATAATTTTAAATGTAATTGTTTAAAATAGGTTTTTATATAGTGTCATTGAAAAATATACTCACGGCTAATGGTAATTGTATTCTTAGTCTTATTTTGGAATTTATTAAAACATTGTAGAATAATTCTAGAGGCATCTAAATCGACGATCTTGATCGATAATAATTATATTGGCTGCAGCTCTGGACATTTTATTACTGAATTATGCGCCTAATAATCTGAGCGTAAATATGGCATGTCTATATTTACCGTTGAGAAATTCATTGTAAACCTACTTATCCTGGCTGCAAAATCAGGCCAAGCATGGCGCGGGTTTAATATCATTAGAACTATATGCCACATAAAACTAGCCAAAACCAGTTCCAGTTTCAGAATAAGACCATTTATGTAACAAGAAACCAAAGCTATCACCGTGGAAAATGTTAGGTTCATAATATAGCAATCTATTACTCATCGGTATGGAGCTACTGTAATCATACTGTCACACCATGGAGATCACAAAAATTAAACCTGCTAAAATATGATTTTTAATTCTTAATATAATTTTTCTAAAAACAACTATATCATCTTGGAAATAAACATCAAGTGCCATGTATTAACCATATAATATGAAAATTCAAATACCTGATGTAACAATAGGACATTTATGATAAAATATCAGATCTATAACTCTTTTCGTGAAGTAACATTTTTTACGGTCGCCTTTGAAAATTTACTCTCACTTCAAAAACCGATGATAAAAATATGGAATGCAATGTATCTTCCTTTGGGAAGCAATCAATTTTCAAGTTGAATATTGATATTTTTTTTGGGGTTGACTTTCACAACTGTATTCATTTTTCTTTAAATTTGTTTTATAAATAAATCATTTATTGTCGTTTCGTTTTAAACCTTTTGCAATTAATATAGCATTTGAAGTAAATTAAAATTTCGCGTTTTTTTTTAATGAACCTAACTCAGTGCAGAGAGTGTGTTCATGGAGTAAATCGCAGTAAGCCATTTCACAAAACATTATACGTTCATTTACTTTCGTTTTGAATATCAAGTTACGAACGAATAGGTGACCGCCTGGAGAATAAGATTGGCAATTTTGTACTTAAAGTGGCTATAGAGTCAGATACCTTGAAATTAATTTGATATTAATGACAAAAGTTAAGTTGAGAGTTGCGTTATTTGCACAAAATCCGCATAATACATAAGTTGGAATAATGAAGAAGAAACATTCAACTGTACGAATACCAACAAGAAACAAAAATCGAAAAGAATATCGCTTTATTGAATCTAGATTTCCATATAGGTGAAAAACCGGATTGATTAGTTCATTTGACCGAAATATTTGTATTGAACTGCCTAATGAAAGTCGCCGTCCTCATTTTTTCTAGATGTTTGCCAAATACGATTCAAAAATCAAAGGAGAGGGGACTCAATGCAAACGTTTTGGAGAAACATATCTTACGAAGGAGATGTCGCATCATTTGACATACTCGATTGTATTTAAAAAATTCTCTTCATTTCATTCCTAAATTTGTTGTATGGTATACTTAAAATTTGGAAAATATTTTCTCTACTTATACGTGTTCAGGTGGTAATATTAACTTTCTTTCACCATTTTTTTTTCAATTTATCCTAAATTTAATAACTTGTGATACTTTGATCAATGGACGAATAGACGGACACAAAAACTTGGTAAATTATAAGGATTCGATTTTTGCGAAATGAATGAGATTGCAAAAGTAAGACGTAAAGTAAAAATTTTAAATCTCGAAATAATTTTCTTGAAATATCACATGTGGCAAAACAATAATATCTAATTTTTATTACCTATAAACAATAATGAATTTAAACAACTATTCCATAAGGAAATAATATTGACTCCCAATTTTGAAAGTAATGAGGTTATTATTTTCTAATAGAAATTACTAAATTATGTAAATAAAACAAGATATGTACCCGAATAATATACCCTTAGCATAAGAAAATGTACCCCTTGACATTTATTACATGTAAAATATTCAAATATCTGGTAAAAATTAATTTCGTTTTAACTTTAATTTATATTCAGAATAAAAAGTTTGCGTAGTATTATTTCAATTGAAATTTACTTTTAATCTTTATTTTGAACTAGCATTTAAACTTTGTTGTTGATTAATTTAGGGATTTTTAAAAATATTTAATTATTTGACGGAATTTAACGGAACTTTTCCGAATTTCGTTATTACTTTTTGCAGTCAAGGTATTACTTTTAATAATACTATTTTAAAAACGAGTTTTTATTAATATATTAGTACTTAACGTTTATTTGAATGAAACTAGTGATCAAAACTCGATTTAATTAACGTGATATAAATAACATTAGCCTGATAAACAAATTATAATAACTCGAATTTCTTTAAAACTGTAGGATTTAAAATTAACGCTAAAGTTTCTAATAAATTTTAGTAAAACTTTCTCTAATAACTTTGACATTAGCAGGTCTTTGTATGTTTTCGTGGATATCTTTTTGTGGATATATTTACAATAAACATTAAATCATGAAAATTTATTTTCCATCCTTAAAAATAGGTCTATTGATCACAATGGTTGGGTTAGGCTGGGTTGGGTTGGGTTAGGTTAGTTTAGGTTGGATTAGTTAGGGTTAGGTTGGGTTGGGTTAGATCAGGTTGGGTTAGGTCAGGTTAGGCTAGGTTGGGCCAGATTAGGTTGGGTTGGGTTAGGTTATGTTAGGCTAGGTTGGGCTAGTTTGGGTTAGGTTGAGTTGGGTTAGGTTAGGATAGGTTAGGTTAGGTTAGAGTAATTTAATTTAGGTTGGGTTAGGTTAGGTTAGATCAGGGTTAGGTTAGACCTCGTCATACTTGGCTATACAAGCCTACTAAGAATATAATGACCACATTCCCTAAGTTTTTTATTTCTTCCGTGAAAATTTTGCCTGTTCCTGAAAAAATGTGATTAGGGCAATAAGAAAAATAAATAGAAGAAACCTTAAAGTAAGTAGTAGTAGTGAAGGCTTCACATGAATACATCAAAAGTGCCGTAAATATTGTTAAGTGCAGAAATAAAAAAACCGTACACAAATTTAATTTACGCAATACGTAATCAAATTAATGTAATACTGTAATCAAATTAACACGGATATTTTGTAATCCCACAAATATAAAATATGCGAGAGGATGGAAGAACGTTTCTCTGCATTTTTGTAGCATCAAATTTTAAAAATGCGCGCAAATCTTTCCATACGATATTTTGGAAAAACGGTATTAAAATACGTGTTACCAGATGAATTAAAAAAATTTTACAGAAAGTAGTAAAATTTAGAATTTTTTTTTGGAAAAATACAAATTCTACATTTTACTACTTTTTTGTGTAATTTTTTACTATATCCGATAATCGATATTCGGATAAAATGAAATTAAAATACGTGTTATCAAATGAAGTAAAAATTACACAAAAAGTAGTAAAATTCAGAATTTGTTTTTTGAAATACTATTTAAAAATTGTCCATGTCAAGAGTTTGCCCGCAAGATTTTCAGACATAAGCTCGTTTTGTTCAAATAAAAAACTTTTTATTTTTTTGCATGTTAAACAGCAAGGAAATGTTGCATATAGAAAGCTTTCGGTTAATATAGAAACTGTTGATTATCTTAAATAATTTTACTTATACAGAGTTGTATCACCGCTTGAATTTTTGTACGCTATTTGCTGTTATCCTAAAAAAGTTTCTTGTATATGTAGACATTATAATGCTATAGTTGGCAATCTCTCCCAAGCTGTTTATCAGTAATTCTAAGTCGTTTGTCTTCAGGTTATCTGCATGTATTTTAGTTGCGTTTCAGCGTAAAATATCACGTCAATAATAATTCACAGAAATTTTAAATTATATCTCTGATTTTTGGTTTTGTACACATTAAAGTAAACAATACATATTTTTAATTATCATACTGTTTTCGTGTAGTTATATATTTGTTTCATAAAGGCCGTTCTGCATGTTATTGAGCCATAACTTAATTTTTGAAAGTCCTGTTTCATTTAAGGTTGCAAATCTGTGTCAAAAAAGCGGAAAATGTGCAAATACAAGTCAGTGTTAAATTACATGTTTAGATTACACATGAAAGAAAATTAGTTTCAGTATACTACCTTGAAGTATGCAGCACTTATTTTTTTTTCACCTTTGCTCTGAGTATTCTACATATTATTTACGTAATAAGACAAGTTTTTTTATAAATTTGAGTCATAATATAAAGTAGTTTTCACAAAAGTGTTTCTTGAGAGGTAGGATTAAATTATTTTAATGGGCAAAAAACAAAAAAGTTCGTGTATGATTTTAACAAAAATATCCTATTACATTGCTAAAAGCACTATTATATTACTATTATTATATACACGTCTCATATCAGAGTCATATTTCTCTATCTAAATTAATTAATTAACGTTTTAGGGGTAAAATTTTGTACAGATGGTTAAAATTTTGGAAATTATTAACAAGAAACTATCTCACAAAAATGAAATGATTGGAAAGTTGATTTGCTGCATCTAACAAATTGAATAAACTTCGGAATTGTTTTCATATGCAATCGTTATTTGTGATTATATTTTTTCTGGAACGTGTACATTTTCTATGAATACTCTTTATTTTTTTTTAATAATGAAGTGTTTTCGGTTTCCGTTTTGATTCCACTTTGATATACTTTAGTTTATATTTGAAAACTAGCATTTATACAGAATTGCATTCCAATCAATAATAAGTAAGTCCTTTATATTTTCACGATCATGTTTGTCAAACTTCACGTTCATTTTTATGTTATTGTTAAGTAAATAGTTAAAAAATAAAAAAGTAATAGTTATTAAGAATTAAATAAATAGTTAAAAAATATTTCAGGAATAATCTTTTCTTTATATGATAAAGAAAAACAATTATTTAAAGGAATTTCATTTATTTTCAATAATTTCAGTTTCAATAATTCACATATGATATTAATATCAGATGATCAATACACTTAAGATCTACTTAACGAGAAAATTACACGTATACTCTAAGAAGACAAAACAAAGAACTGAAAATAAAAACTTTTTGTCAATATTTCCCAAATTCATTGTATTAGGTTTTACTCATGACAAACATTCCATTATATTTGCTTATTACAATTTTCATTTGGTATTTAATAAATAATCCCTTAAATATATTTTTTGTTTTACTCACTCTAAAGTACCCATAGTATATAAGATTCACAAATAAAATATTTTACATAATTATTAATTTGAGTTTAGAAAATTTTTATCAAAGATAAACGTTTTTTGAGATCTTAAAAAACATAAAAGTCTAGATTTTATAACTAATGCCAACACAGAAATATGGTTTTCCAATACTTTTTATTGACCTCCGTAAGTATGAAAGTCTAATTGCGTATCAAATAGCACGTCCAAATTGTGATACCTTCTTAAATTTTTAATTAATATTAATATTTCTTCCATAATATTATGATAAAAACTATATATAACTTTCTACAAGTAGGAAATACTTCCCTTTTGTATAATATGATTTTTAATTTAGCGAGTAAAATCTGCCAATAACAATTAATGTCAAATTTTGTAGTCTAAATTTTCTTCAAATGGAGATTTCTTCAAACTTAGCATTCAATTATTAGTTATGTCGCCAAAGCAACTTCAAACGATTTGGCAACAATTGCTGCTAAAATAAATAAATATCAGGTTTCACATAAATCAGACGACTAATTTGCAATTTATCACTCTCTCACACGCAAGATTACTCTCACCGTGCGGAACTTCGTCGAAGTCTGAACATCGCTTTTCCTGTGAAAATTCGTCCGCTAAGTCACGATGAAATAAATTACTCTCACAAGAAAAGGTAGACAGCGTGAGGTAAAATTATGTGATGTATGAGTTTATGCAAGACGACCGGAGGTAACGCAGATGCGGGAAACTTCTAATGCGGCATTCATTTATATTGCAGCACATTCCTGTAAAAACTGTATGTGAGAAATGTATGAAGAAGACGAAATAATATTTATAATCAAATTTGAATTGTCAGAGTTAAGCATAAAATATCGCTGATGTAGAGCAAATTGATACTATACACAGGCCGTGTGACTTCTGTGTACGTTTAGAATATACATGTTCTCTTAACGACTAGTTATACCAGACTGTCCAATACAAATTACTACTAATAATTGTATTGTACAGTCTTGTGTTAAAGCTAATAATTATAAAGACATAAAAGTTCAGTAAAAATTCAGTGTCAACTAAACTTCTGTCTGTGACACCGCAAACCGGCGTATGCGTTTGGTTATATATTGTAGTTATAAGATAGTTTAATGAATATCAATATCAAGTATGAGTATACATATAAGAACATATGCTACTAGATTGTCAAACTCTTATTTCAAATTAGTATTTGTATCGTTTATACATTTCTGTGATAACTTTCATAGTGGTTGCATTTTCAGGAGGAAAATATATTATACTTTAGACTGTTGAATGACAACATGCATATTCAAATCTGTCTTCTAAATTGTATCATGAAAAATCGATTCCCGCAAAATAGTCAGAAATAAATTTTTGCTACTATGCCCCGCTCCTTGTACTTTATATACGATATGGTATCAGTCTTTACCTTAGTGCGATTTGCGTCTGCGCTGGAGAAAATCTCAGTCTGAGAGACCGATGTCAGTTTACTCGTTAAAAAAATAGGGGAGTATTTCATTAATGTTACTTTTAAATGTACAAAATGTTCTGATCTCACCATGTAAAGGAACATGTGAATGAATTAAAATAATGTATTTATTTAGTATTTTAAGGCTCGTTATACAGTGAAATAAGCAATGCAGCGGAGACTGGTGAAGAAGATACAATTTTAAGCCAACGGAAGCGATAGTGAGGACAATAAGGAGAAAGCAGTAGTTTGCATTTGAAAATAGTTACTTTATTTTTATTTATGTTTGAATAACATTAATTACAAAGGTATTATAGAAACCAGTTTCTTTTCTTTTCTCCAAGAAGATCCTAGGAGTTTTTTAAATACCTTGGAAATGCTTTGGTTTATTTGTCATATTCACGAAAATTATGTATTATATGGCACATACAGTTTTTTTATATTTATATCTAAATGTAGAATTTCTGAATGATTATAATTATCTTTGAAATGATCATGTTCATTTGAATGGAAATATTTTATTTGTAATTTTACATTTTTCTTTCTTTCCTGGTACTTAACTTTTTTCATCTCGGCATATATATTCAATTTATAAATTGCAACTGAGTTATGTTTTCGATGCGTATCAGAATATAAAACATATTACATAATAAACAAAAGAATGTTAAAAATATTTCTACATCAAACAAAACTGTATTCAGAAAACTTAGATGTCCACTCGTATATGTTTTACCAGGAGTACTACAATATTCTGAAAACAGTTATGCTTTATACTGTTGCAATAATATTGTTTGTGAAAATCCAATAATTTATCAGTATTTTTAAATTTTCTTATATTTTTTGAAATTTTAATTTCATAGCCACTACTTCACTCTGATTTTTATAAATAAAGGTAATTTTCATGGAAAATATAAATTTTCCGGTGAATAATATGAAAGCGTCGAACACCACATTACAAATATATAAATAAAAGTAAAATAATAAATAAAAGTTTGAAATTTACTGATACTAACTTCTTCAACAAATCATACATTTCAGAATTTTCAACAAGAGGCACGCGTGATAATTCGAGTGCCATTTCCAGTTATACAAATACAAGACCTCATACGAATAAGATAGTTAATTCGCAATTTATCACTATGTCACGGGCGAGATTATTCTCCTTGCGGGATTTAACAAAGCCTCAACGACGGTTTTGCTCTGCCAATTCGTTCGGTAAGTTGCTTTACTCTTTCCCTAACAGTAGACGATAAAAGGTTAAACTACATGATATACGTGTTTATGGGAGGCAGGAGGCTAACATAGACATGAGAAAACTCTTGGTGTATTATAAGTCATAGCTGTACTGTTTTATTAAAATATGGTGGGTTATTCATCTTTGACTGTTGTAAAAGAATTAAAATTAAATGACAATTAAGACGCGTTGTAATATCTAGATTGATACAGTTCAAGAAGTGCTGTCATAATAATGCAAAGTTGCACAAAGGACTCAAAATATAATAAATGATAATATAATAAATATATAATGAATAAAAGGTTACTTATAGATAATTATGTATGAACCGTTTGGTATAATATAAGGAGGTGGATAAAATTAGATCATTTTACAATGATCGTGTTTCCAAAAAAAGTGTAGAAGAATTACAACGTAAAAGTATATTGGAATATAAAATATGGTTGGTACAAAAATTTCTTTATCTATGGTAGAAATATTAAATCCGGCTTAAGATTAAGTTTAGATGTTATAAGTTTTCATAATATGTATTTAGTTTGGATGTTATAAATTTTCATAATATTTTTTTTACATCTAGTTACTATTATGTTGTAATTTTATATAACATATAACCTAATAAGAAAATTAGGTTATCAAAACTTCGAACGATTATTATTTGTATGGAGAGCAGGAAAGTTGAAGATCCTATATGGATTTTTTATAATTTTGGAAATATTATACAATATACAAAAATCTCTATAGGAAAATTAATATAAGTCATTCTATCCTAGTTTTTGAAAAACTAAGAGAAATTAAATACTACATCGGTATTTTTGTGACCTTATGATTCAAATGGCAATGAATGCAAAAATATTTAAATAAATATTTCTTTAAAAAAAAATTTTGCCTTTTAATTAAGGATCTAACCTGCTGCTTTTTATAAAATGTGCTGCTTTTTATAAAGCGCATGTAGCGCTTCAAAAAACATGTTGATCTGCTGCTCCTTTGCTATGTTGCATGGTTATTCCATTATTCCGTTTGTGTACTTTTTAAGTTTCCAATAAGAATTTTTCTAACCCTATCCCTGGATAAAAAGTAGCCTACGCCATTTACTGACCTGGTAAGTCACGTTAGGATTAGAATATGGAAGCATTTATTTACATACACACACCTCAATAAATAAATATATGTATACATATATATATATATATATATATATATATATATATATATATATATATATGTATATATAGACATGTATATATACACATGTATATATACACATGTATATATATACACATGTATACATACTCATGTATATATATACACATGTATATATATATATGTACGTGTATATATATGTGTATATATATGTCTTTGTTCTTTTTATTTATTATACTTCAGTGAGTAATATAATATTTTATATAAAATTACAACATAATAGTAAGTGAGGATTTAAATCCCTACTTAGTACCTTGATATCTTCCATTTACATTTTGTCATGTATATATGCAAATGTATATACAAACATTCATAAATTTTTAATATTAGGATTAAATTTATCCAGATGAAAAGTAGCTTATGTCAATTCCCGACCCCCCCAAATATATTTGTGCACGGAATCACATCGATCTGTTGTTGTTTTGCGTTTTGCATTTGACAAAATTAGAGAGATGTTCTACTTCATCTTGAAATATTTCCTTAAACGTTGATTATAACAAGATATATTTAAATTGTTTAAACATTATACAGTAAGTAGATTTACAACAGCTCAGGCAACGAAAGTTATTGAGCGTTAGGTTAGGTTAGGTTAGAATATTAGTGAAATGTAAAAGAAAATTGGGTAATTTGATTTATAATACACAATTCTAAAAAATGGAAACTCAAAAACTAGTCTGAGGTGGAAATAAAGTCATTTGGAATAGCAATAATTAGCCGACGATAAAAATGTCTTAGTGTCTTTGTAGGGAAAACGGTTGTTCATATTTTATTTTTCATATATTCTTTGTGTTTATTATATATTTTTTAATGGTATAAAAATATCGCTATTTATTTTATAAGATATTTGCACATCTTTTATTCCTTTTATGATGATTTACCTATTTATTTGGATTAAAAGTATAGATCATGATAATATTTAACTTGGAAGAAATTGGTTTAAAAATAAGAAAATACACACTACTACTTATTGGAATATTTAAACGGGATAGATTAACTTTGAGAGTATTTCTTGAATAATTAGCAAAGCAGAGTTAGTGCAGTAAATACTTATTTTGTGTCTATACTGCGGCAGTTACTTACATATTTCATCAGTTTTCGGTCTTAAAATGGGTTAAATTTAAATCTAATTTTACTAAAATATTTAAAGTCTTTCTACAATATTTATGGACAATTTTTTAATTTCAGTCAATAAGAATTTTTATTTAGTCAAAGGCGTAGTAATTTTACAACTTACATTTTTTTTTTGGCGGCGTAGAGCTGGAAAGGTAGTTGCTGTAATGGAATTCCCCTTCTTCGTGGTAGAATGAATATATTTTACGCGTGTGTCTACCAGGAAAATTAATTTATAGTTCTTGTACTTAACGAAGAAACAGTGAGATATTTAGCGAGTACTGGATTCCGCCGCATCCAACGTTTCTTTTTTTTGTTTAAATTCATCCAATGTCCAAAATTAAATGAAAATACGTGATGTAGTATTATTCCTACTTTCTTAAAGTTCTTTGCCACGACCTAGGTTTTGTTGTATTACATCATCTTCAGGTTTGCTATTAGTAAATATAATCTTTACTAATAGAAGATGTAATACAACAAAACCTAGGTCGTAGTAAAGAACTCAAAGAAAGTAGTAATAATACTACATGGTGTAGTTTCATTTAATTGTGAATAATGAATTTCTAGAAAATTAACGCCAAATATATTCAATATTCATCCAATGTAATAAATGAGCGCGGCATTGTGCCTTCAAAACTTTTGTTCTCTTTGATCACAAATCTTCCATTCTCTTTGCAATAAGGTTTTCTTCGTGTAAACCTTGTGTCTTTCTTCTATAACAATTCACTGTTTCTTTATTATATAATCATGTTTATTTATTACGATCGTCCCTTTTGCGGCAACCGGCGTATTGTAATACGAGGTTCATAACTTACACGTATATAAAGAATGATTAGAAATATACGATCCATTGTGAAATATATTTTGTCTTGTTATTATATATAACTCCACTTATGTGAAAAGGGGAAGATGGTGGTGTAGTTTAAAGTTTATTTTTAAATATAAAATGATATTATCTGCTGACAATATAATTACCTATTTACGTTCAAATTTACCATATAAGTAGGGATTTTTTTTAGAAACAATAAATATATGTGTATCTGTCTGCTTATATGTGTGTTTGTCCAAAAGAACTTGTAAATTCAAATAAAAAGCATCCACATTGTATTAGGCAAAGTTTATCTCTCTTCAAAGGGTAGTAGCTTGAGCAACACGAACAGTAAGTGAGGATTTCAATTCACGAATGAATGAAACAATTCCTCACCAACCATCTCAAGTTCAAGCCAAGTGAAAGGTCGCTTCAGAGAGTATTTAGTAGTAAGCTCAAAAACCAATTTATGTATCTTTTTCGGAGAAAGGCCAAAATAAATTTCAGCACAACGTGTTAGATATTTTGAAAATTTATGTGCTTGTTCCTCTGAAAACACTCTATTATGACCAATATGACCCATGATGATGCTTGTTGTCGCCAGCTCTATCCTGTTTACGATTTTATCACAAAAAAGACATGCGATTAATTTCATGTATATCCGCAACTCTCCGTATAGGCGGTGGAACATTACTCTACTTTCACTTCTTCATAAGCGTCTTAATATTTTTTAATATCATGTAGTCATCTTTAGGTCTTCTTTGCGCATTTTCTGGGCATTTAAAAGCAAACAAAACTAATTTTAATTATGTTGCAACCGTACCCACTTCCCTCTTCCCTGAAAAAAAACAGTCACCGTGATAAAACAAAATAATCTACGTACGATATAATCATTGATAATTAACTACGAATGTTTAACCTATAACAGATAGATTAATGCGTGTGTGGAAACACACGCACTAATCTATCTGTACACATACAACATTTATGAAAATAAATCAAATAAAAATACTTTTGATCATTAAAATAGATTGTCGTGCTATGGCTGATGAAATACTATGGAATACATTCGAACAAGCATGCCGTCCCTTTTTTTCCTTTCAAATCCTCCGGTATACCTTATGGCTTCGCTAATATAATCTCTGTTACAACCGTAACCTGGCACAATCGTACCCAGTTTACTTTACTAAATGTGTAATTCACACATAGTTTATTAAATATGAATAAGAATTTATTAAATATGGAATTAAGATTTTCAATGTCGGAATTAAAAATCTCTATTAATTTCCACACATGAAAGAATATATCATATGTGTCTTTGTATTTTTAGGACTAGGTATTCCTAAAATGACTTTTCTTCACCTTAATGTTCCCTTCTTTTAGTTCACCCATGTCTCTCATCCTTTTACTTTCTTACCAAAATATTATCGTAGCATTTATTAAGTGAAATATATATTGATATCGGTTTAACTATGTTCAAAACCATATTTATTTGACATCACAACTACATGGCGTTATTCAATTTTAATGTACAATTGATTGTTAATTTTGCGATTAAAATTTTTTTTTTGAGGTATTCCACACCGATTTTATTTGATTTTGTCTTTTTTGAGTTATATCTGTGTGTGAATTGTAAACGTAATTTGGCTTACAAGCGGGATATACAGGAATTTTCTCTTTCTTTGACATGATTTTGTTTTTCTTTCAGTCCTTCTTTGTTTTCGTGCACGATCTTCTTCTTCGCTTTTTTCCGACACTAAATTTAGTAGGTAAATAAACATTGACTCTTACCGCATTGTATATTTTATTAACATTTAAACGTATATTATTCTCTAAATATACTTGCGTCATTCGCTTCTCTGGGTGTCACAATTTTTCCTTGGAATTATATTTCAGTGAGAGTTTGTAAAAAAGTTATGTAAAATGTATATTCATTTTACACACACACACATATATATATATATATATATATATATATATACATATATATATATATATATATATATATATACACATATATATATATATATATATATATATATATATATATATATATACATATATATATATATATATATATATATATATATATTTATTTCTTTTCTGTGTATGTAAAGAATATTCCATAAATCATGGAACAGCTAAAAAATGGCGCTATTTTAAAATTTGAGAGTATGACTACACTGGGTCGATCTTTCGTGTACCATTGCTTCTAATTAGGTCCTACTATTAATTTCTTTTATTGTACAGTATAGCTGAGCTATAGGGTTTTCAAATTAATTGAAATAATTTACGACACCCTTACGTTTCTCTAGTGAAAAATAAAAAAACACTACAAGTTTAAGTTAAAGTATTTTGTCACATTCTTCACCAAACTTTGACCATTCGTACTAAAAAAATATGTTGGTTGGAATTGGCAACCTAGTTAAAAAATTTGGCGCATTTTATACAAAACTATTGTGATAAAAAACTTATTTTTAAAAAAAAAAAGGAATTTACAATTAACCAGGAATAATTAGCAATGATGGAGTTTATTTCCTATGTTTGAAATTTCATGCTAATGTATTTAATCCGTATAAAAAATAAAGATTAAAAAAAATATGGAAAGTTTATCTGTATTACGAATTTATTATTTGATGTCATAATCTTTGTACGAATGCGGATATGTATCTTCGGCGGGACAGTTAAAAATTAATATATTAATGACATACGTATGTAAACTAATAACTTGTTTCATTGAAATGTACTCTTTTTCCCGGATAATATCGTATCAGTAGCAAATTTATACATTGGTTCAGATAACATTCACGTAATTTGATTGGTCAAATGTAAAACCAAACAATAAATCTGTAGCAGTCATCGGGAATAAAGTGAGAAAGTTTTGCCCAAAAACTTACATCAGCAGTAATTGAAAAACCCAATTTTATACCGACGGGGTAAATCGTAAGACTCGAAAAACTTTTCGTAGTTACTTTTTAAAGTTATTTATTCAATTAGTTGCCGGAGAAGCGCGAAGAAAAAGATCGTGCAAAAGGAAAAATATGGAATAGAAAAAACAAAATCATGTAAAAGGAGGAGAATTTTGATGTAACCTCACCCTTGTAAGCAAAACTAAACATACAATTGAGACTTGGATATTATTCAATAAAGGTATGTCGATAAACTTTTCTACATCGGAACATATTCCAATTTTAGTTATTTGAGAGGTTATGGCCAAACTAAAATATTTTGTTTTTACGTTAAATATAGGAATTACAATCCATGTTAAATTTAAACTTAAACAAGTTCAATTCACCACCGAACTAAATAGAATCAATTGATATTCCCGTAATGTTACAACACGATTTATAAGTTTAAATTCTTTACACATATATTCGTACCTAAAACAGGCAAATTTTGAGAGTTTTTTTGATGGTCGCTTTGTAAAAGGCAAAAGAAATAAATAAATATATATATATATATATATATATATGTATATATATGTATATATATATATATATATATATATATATATATATATATATATATATATATATATAGTCACTACACCGTATGAGCTCCAGTTGATTGTCTGATCTTATGTAAAAATTTATGATTGCATAAATATAGCTTTATCATTGCAGTGTTACATAAAGCATCAGTTATTTTATTTTACACTTTAAAGATAATAATAAGGAAAATCTATTAAAAATAATTAATTTCTAAATTTCTTTTACGTCTGCATTCATAATCTTTTTTAATATATTGACAATCTCCGCATTTGTTCCTTTT
Source organism: Druceiella hillmani (assembly GCA_039881145.1). Lineage (NCBI taxonomy): Eukaryota > Metazoa > Arthropoda > Insecta > Lepidoptera > Hepialidae > Druceiella > Druceiella hillmani. The sequence continues at coordinate 685,843 of JAYKKI010000007.1, read as the reverse complement.
ATATTCGTAAATGCATCGAATTTGTTATTTATACATAAATTTGATATTTATTCACAGCTTTGACGCTTTAAAAATTATTTTAATTTTTTTGAAATGTATTTTTGTTTCTCCTGAAGAAGACTTGACATATATTTTTTTATACAATATGAGTATCAAACGTATTACAACGGCGTTTATAGGTCACAAGTATTTAATAGTTTAAATTATATTCTGCTCTTCGTTCTAAACACACTGCAAGTATAAATTACAATTCAAAAAAAATTTTCAATAATTTTTATAGCATTATATATATCCGTACATAACATAGATATTAACACAGGTACATTCCTCATTTTATTACAAATCTTCGAATATATTCTAAGGTACTTACAATCTATGATTAAAATTTTGTACTTCAACATCCCCAGAGAAACATAAGGTTGCCAAGTATTTTAAATGACCAAGCACGAGGGAATAATTTTACGTATAAACAGAAAGTAGTACTAAAGGAAAGTATAAGAATTGCCAAGTGGTTCGATGGATTATGTGGGAATAGTCTAGAAGGAAAAACACATTAGAAAATAAATCATTATGTGACAAATTAACCCTCTATTAATTGAGTTTTACGAAAGAAACGGTTAGATTATAATATAGCATCAGTATACGTTATATAAAGTGTCAATGTCGGGTTATAATTAATCACATGCACACATGGATGCACGTACATACACATGCACAAAAAGAAGGAAAAAGAGATTATTTCACTATGAAAATGAACATTTTTTCTTGTTAAACGTTGACAACACTTCAAAGAAGGTGAAAATGCGTCAAATTACGTCGGATAGCTGATATTTTCTATCTGTAGTATGTGCACACTTCAACCGGGTCTGTTATGCTTTGTGTGCCGGATCGTTAATCATTTGCAATAGTGTCATTCAGTAGCAAATAGTCAAGCTCAGTTCTTTTATTACGGGGTTCTTTAGAACGTGGAAAGGTTTAATAGATTAAACCGTTTTGGTGCCACCAAACAATACTTAATCAATCCAAAAATCAAGACATGATTTTCCGTTTTGCCAATCAAAGCCTCTTCTTACTAATTTTCTGTTCCTTGCACGTCTCGCCTTGGTATTTGATTTCAACCATTGCGATGAACACTATTCATGCAAAATTCATTCCTTTCACAGGGCGATTCACAATCTGTAAACTGCAGTGCCGAAAAAATTAAGGGCGGGGGAACATACTTTTCTGATATATTCAACAATATCTCTGAAATTATCATACCTATAATTAAGACTTTTAGGGTTCTTATGCAATGCCCTTTCCTCTGATTAATATTTCCATATGAGTATAAAGATATGAGTATAAAGATAATATAATGTGAGTATATTTCCATCTGAGTGGTGCTATAGGCGTTCCTTTTTTTAGAGATGTCATACCCTAATTATATAGCATAAGAAATTGTACATGCATACTTATTTCAGTACTAAAGATCAATAATTTTTGAAAGCTAAATTTTTCATTTCTTCATATTATTTAGGTGTAAAAAAAATATAATAGCTACCCATTATTAGGTGCCCAAATTTTGGGACTTCATTTTAAATGTTACCTCAGTACAAATCAACGAAATGGTAAATGACTGAGCACCGGCTACAAATTAAAGGGTAAGTTCACCGCCCGCTCTCTGATGGCGGATGCAGTGTAATATTTGTAGTCGCGAGAAATGAACAATGCGCCCCTCTCACACATTTTAGTCTTATAGCTGCTTGGAGACGAGATAATATAATTTTCTTGTTATGCGGGGATTTGTATGATATATTTGACAACTAACGACCAAAAGCTTTGTTTTGGACGAGAATGTTACTTTGAGTGTAATATCAAATCTGATATTTGAAAACAGTATTTACTTTTAAAATGGTAATTTATTTAATACAAAGGATTCAAAATACGTTTTAACGGATATGCATTTAGAAATCACCTGTGTTTTAAATGAAAAGATTATTTAATCATTTTGCAAGATCTCTTATCTAATATTATTTATTTTCTTTACTGGTTACTTTTACTACTTTATTATAAACTGTAAACGTTTTATTAAAAATTGTTTTTTTTTGTGAATTTTTATATTACTTATTTAGTTTCCACCTATATTTTTACTATAAACTCAACGCACAATACGGCTAATACGTAAAATACTACTAAATTATTACACCAGCACTGAAAATGAAATTATAGGTGAAGATAATGTAGTGAGATATACCCTGACGATTTTCTTAGCTAAATTGCAGATGACAAAACCAATAAGAAAGGAGATTTTAAATTAAATAAAATTATGGTATAATTTATCGCAGAATATTTTGTTTTGTGTGAGTACAAATATTTTCCAGGTAATGTAATTTTATGTCCAAATATCTAATTATATTTTATTGCTTGGGTTATTCAAACCCACTCCTATTTAATTTTTTTCTTCACTTTTACACATTTTAAGAAGAGAGTTATCGATTTTTGCATGTGCTAAACATATATGCCAAAGATATAAAAAATATTTCTTTCGTTACACGGAATATTTGTCTTTTTTCAATATTAATTCCTGGATTGAAATCCCTTGACCTTGCTTTAAAAAATAATCAATTTAATAACCAAATAAATACTTTGCGAAGACTACTCGATACTTGAGTAGAACTAATATTACTTAATTTTTATTGACAAGTAACCTTGTTTCGCTATTCAGTGGGGTAGAAGCATATAATTTTTTCGTAGACTTCATTTAGTTTTCAATCTCTACGATGTATAATCTCTTACATATAATTGTTTATTTATAATCTTGTTTTAACCAAGATTATAAGTTACAGTGAAATTACTAAATCTTCCGGATGGAAAATTAGTTTCAACTACTAAATATCCCACATTGAATTAAATAGAAACCATTATGGCGACTCTCGAGATAGAAATCCCTAGCCGTTTGATTTGTTCATGGCGATTAAGATGTCTGGTCTAGTGCTATCATAATACGACATTAAGTTGTCTGGTCCCAGCTTTTGCAGTGTATTAGTTGTGATAACAAAAACAGCCGTAGTGGTTAGAGCTTTGTAGTATTAATATTGAAACCATGCTTAGAGTTTATGGGCATTTACGTAAATTGTAAAAAAAGTTTGTCAATAAATATGTTTTATCATTTTTACTTGAATTATGAACAACAAAACGGATTTTACAAGAGATCAATACGTCCGTTACCACGCTAATTATTGCTAGCCTCAAAATATTGTGATTAAAATTATCTTAATTCCTATTTTTATTGAACATGTTTTATTTGTTTTCAGAAGACGATCAAATTATATAAAAGAACAACTTTTCAAACCCAAGCGGAACTCGCAATAAGAGGGGTCCGTAGATGTTTAGGCACTTAGGGTCATTTAATGGTACATAGTATTTTTATTAAACTATCTACAAATATTAATTTTTGACAACGTAAATATATTGCCTACCGTATCTTTGGTAGGTGTAAAACAAAGTACATTTTTAAAAAATTATAATATTTAGAATTATTACTATACGCAATTAAATGAAACTACGTGATGTAGTATTATTTCTACTATCTTTAATTTCTTTACCACGACCTAGGTTTCGTTGTATTACAACATCTTCAGGTGGGATATTAGCAAAGATGTTGTAATACAACGAAACCTAGGTCGTGGTAAAGAAATTAAAGATAGTAGAAATAATACTACATCACGTAGTTTCATTTAATTGCGAATAATGAATTTCTACAAAATTAACGCCAAATATATTCAATTATTAATATAGTTTTTTTTTAAATTTTAGATGCAATAGTCTTCGAAAATGGGCGAAGGAACCTTTTTGCGCATATTTTGTCATTGTATATCTGAAGTTATATTTCTTAAAATCATGAAAAACAATTTTGAGACCCTTATAACTAGCTTTATTAAGCGATGCTATACATTATATGTTGAATTTAAAAAATCGAGAAAAGCGATTGCGACGGACAGAACAACAGACACGTGAGTGATTTTATATAGGTTTTAATTTTCTTTTCAACATACAAAAACCTAGAAAATATCCCATTTATTCTCACGGCGCCGTTGAAGGAATAAGTCTTGTAATAAGAAAATAGTTTAAAAAGACATCCTTGTGTCTCTTTAAACTAATTTCTTATTACAATAGATATACAGAGTATGTGCCGGAATTTTCTCATTTTAAATTCTTGTCGCTAACAAATAAAGATCTCTAAAATATTGGATGGAAATAAAAGAATGTTAGAGTGATTAGGTAAACGAAAATGCACATGTATCGTTAAACCTTTTAAGAACGAATATAATTTTTATTACGATAGTTTCGTATATACTTAAGCAGATGTAGACACTTAAGGGTAAGTTTTTAATTATTTAAATTAATATACACATACTTTTCACAAGTGCTAAAATGTCATAAAAGTTTCATACCGTATGAAATTTTGAACTATTTATATATACTACTTTACGTAAAGCTATATTTAGTTATTTTAATTTTAGCAGATTCGAAGACGGGGTAACATGTTTTTCATGGACATTTTCGGCAATGTCTCCAGAACTTTCTTTCGTATTATTCTATAAAAGACATAGAACATTATGAATATATGTACTTCGCTCTTTCAAACGATATCTCGTGTAAAAGACAAAAAAATTAAGTCTCAAAATTAAATAAAATTTTTTGAATATTACGTTTGTCTCCTCCAAAATTCCAATGTGAATATTTAATGAGTGTAAATATTGATGTCAGCTCAGAATAATATATTTTATCACTATAATAAATTTCTAGTTTCTACGTCATTTCCTTCCTGAGAGAAACGGTTATGATAACTAAACAGATAAGTGCAATATTTTTTTTGGGGTAAAATCTAAAAATCCCGTTTTTTTTGTTTTGATTAAATCTAAAACTCCAGACTGTGTATTAGAAAATTAGTTGAAAAAACAAAATTTGAATGATTATATGGTGAATGTATTTAAAATAAAGTTATGGAAATGCAGTTGGATGGAAATGGTATTAAGGGAAGGCGTGTCTTGCTTCTTTCCGCTTTTTAAAATTGGGACAATTTTCCTTTAATATTTATTTCTATTCCGCTTTATGAGTTCCGTACATTATAAGGAGGACCACAGACACCTTTTAACATTATTTTCGTATCGACTCGTATGTAACATTCACTTATGGCTTTCTATTGGCTTATATAGCGCACTTTGTGCATTAATAATGATCAACTATCGACCCAGAGAAAAAAATTTCGTAAAATATGTTATGCGATTCAATTAAAGATCATAAAAAGAGGGAATGTACAATAAGAAATAAGATAGCCGAAAAATAATTTTATTTTAATTTAGTAACTAGCTTATAGACAATGCACGTTTACATAGTTTCATTTTCACTTTCAAGCTGTAGTTTATATAGTTTTTTAATTACGAACAATTTTTTAAATTAAAAATCGATAAAACGTTGAATGCTATGTCTATTTTATCGATAATGAATCTCTAGTTAGTTGTTAAACCTTGTCTTAGTTTAAAGTATGTTAACGTATTCTTCTAATAACTTAACTATATTAGTTATAGCCTTTTTCCCATGCCTCCGCTTGCGTCGAAATTATATTGTGCACAAATCTTACGACTGAAAGAATTTCAACAAACGTTTATCTTTGCATTACCTACTTCGTGTCTATGTAAGTTTAAGGATATAACTTACAAATACTTCTGTATATCTGTGAAGTGAAAATCTATACGAATATTTTATACTTAATACCCTTCCTAGATTAATGCTAAAAATATCTCGATGGGAATGGAAGCATCAAAACATCATAATGGTCTCTTTGTTTACACGAATAGCATAAGAAAGTAAAGAAATATTACTTTTCTCCTTATTTCGTTCGCAATATTTGCTCAAAAACTACCATTTAACACACAACGTTTAACAAACAACGTTTTAACAAAAAAATTATGAAATAAATATAGATTACCTTTAATATTACAAACCAAAAGGTAAAGAAAACATTCTGATTTCTTAGTAATATGAGTAAAGAGTAAAGTAATGGGTTATTTTTCATGTTCCGCAAAGTAAATTAAAATGTGATATAAATTAACAAGGGAAATGTCATTCTAAAAAATAAAATTTTTGCGTCAATAAACTTACAATTCTATGAAACTGTGTCGAGTAACAACCATTTTTAATAAAATATTGCATTATCGTTTATTAACAGATATAACAAAATACTAGTTACTGTAATACCACGCTCAACTATTATACATTCGATATGATAAAACTTGACGTAAATTTTTACTTAAAAATTTCTGAATAATTTCATTCACCAAAAACTAATTTTTATTGACAAATAGAAAACCATTTCTCGGAGAAAGCTTAAGAAATAATCAATCGTTTATTTAAACTCCTATTAATATGTGTGAAGTTTACTTTGCTATAACCTGATCGAATTCATCTATTAGTTAAAATGGTGGACGTTTATGATATTAGCATTTTGTCTGATTTTATTGAAAATAATGTCTACCTGACGAACAAAACATTTTTTTTCATTTCATAATAATGCGGTCTCAAAACGTAAACACGCAGCCCAAACTAATGCCGTCACAAAGCTTTTAAAGAACTTGCTTGGTTTTTCTATTTATGCAAATATTATACCCCTTTTCTCTTTGAATTAAACATATTTTCCAATGAATATTGTTTGTAGTTTGAAACAAATGATCGGCATGACATCAGTGCCCAACCGTTAGTTGTTCCCGCATACATTTTTAGCTTAATGTATTTTCTCAAATTCGTAATTTTTTCGAACGCCGGCGAGTCATCTGCAGGGTGAGGTATGAATTCCATTATGGATGGAGTGAGGATTATGAATAAAAGGAAGAGGTCTCTCGTAAGACGTATTTGTTTTCAAACATTGAGCTGTTTCTTGCAGCTAGATTTACATTATTTCTTATATTATATAACTCAAATATTGTATAACCTCTTTCAGCTAGTACAGTTGACTGGAAGACACTTAAGTCGACAAATAAATAAATAAATACATGGTTCAAAATTAAAAATGAGACTGTGTGCTACCATACCGTTTATTGTCTTAAGAGTTTCTATCAATGATATTTTTTATAAAATAGTAGTGCAGAATATTACGAACTGGCTTATTATTATCAGCATAACTTTTCACAGTTAGAATAGACTTTTATTGTCTAGGGATACAATGTTATACATAAATTAAAACTCGGAAGCCGTAATAAATATGCCGTATAATCTGGCATCTCACATCTGTGTAAGTTTTGTTATATATTATACCCTCACATATCACGTATATTTTCCTCATATGGACTATCGTTCTTTCTAACTGTAATTTATTCTTTCACGACTTAACGGACCAATTTTCATAATAATTGCTGTGCTGAGATGTCGGCTAAATTCTGGTGAATAATTTTAACTGTGATAGAATAGAAAATTTCACTATCTTCTTATTATTATTAAACTGTTACAATAACTAGCGACTTATTTTACGGGCACAGATTTTGAATATGGGTTGTTAATTTAAATGGTGTCAACTATTTTACTGCCATGATCAAAATATCGTTTACAAATTTTGTTAGATTTACAAAAAAATTTCGTTGCTTAAAATAAAATTATCTTATTAACTAAAATTTCTTAAACTATCGGGGCGGGGCGGCTAATTGGCCGCCTTCGGGATGTTCAGTCCTTTTCAATCTCTTTTATTGAATCTAATGAACAGCAAAACTAGGAAAGACGATACATATTGTAGGACTACACATGTTTGTGTTGGCATTTCGGTCTATACAGATATTAGACTCAGTAGGGTTTTCCCACTTCTTTACAAGTATAATTTTCCGAGAGAGTTTTATAATATGCGGTAGGAACGCGTTGTAAATTTGAAATATTTTAAGGAGTACAATTCTTAACAAAAAAGGAGGGATGAAAGTAATGTGAAAGGAAAATAAAAAAGGGAGGATACGACGGAACTCTATTACTTGCATTTACCGCTCAGCAATTGTTTTATATATTTTTAACTCCTTTATTATTTCAATAATGTTAACAGTGTTACGCCAACTGCCTATGTGTGCAAGATAGAAGTGCTGAAAAAATACGGTAAAATAATGTTTTAACCTATTCCAAAGCCCTACATTATTTAAAGATTTTAGGTTCCATATTTATCGTCAGTAATGTATTAAAATAAAATGTAAGTATATTAAAAAAGGCCGTATTTGTTCAGTACATGAATATAAATTAAAAATGTTTGTAGCTGCAAATGAATAAAGATATCCAATATAAACATTGTTATTACTTTCATAACGAAGCGAATAACAATTTTATAATTTTTCCTGTGTGTATTTACTTTCCGTCCAGATTATATTATTGTTAACATAAGTGTTCGATTACATACAAACGATTAATTGTGAAAATATTACCTATTGTTCGTTAACTCCAACAGGTAATAATGGTTATACATGAATAATCGTATTACTATAATTTATTAACTGTTCTATACATATATATATATATATATATATATATATGTATATATATATATGTATGTCTTTGTTCTTATTATTAATGATACTTCAGTGAGTAACAGATTTAAATCCCTACTTAGTATCTTGGTATCTTCCATTTACATTTTGTCATGCTGCAGATTTACAAAAATAATAGGTGCTGAATTTTTCTCTTCCAGATGAATTTATTTTGTTTTTAGTCTGTTAAAATGGTGTACACAGAGTGATATGTTGTGATTACGACCTTTGACGACGAGACCCATAATAATGCTGTGTCATGTTCTATTTCCGGCTGCTTGTCGGTCGACCTGGAACAGGTGGCAGTGGTACAAAAAACCATGCACTATTATTGCTAATCCATCTACGCAGTATGGCAATTATAAGCATTACACTCAATGATATTGGCGTTGGTAGAAATATATGTCCAGTACTAAGATTTGAGACAGTCAGCGTTGACAAAAGGGTCTTGATCACGACAATGATGGTAGTTCATATATTATGTATCAAAGAAATAAGCTCTGCTAATTGTTATAATATCACTCAGGTACAGAAATTTTAATTATAACAAAAACTAAGAAGTGGACCAATTTTATAAATTCTGATTTTGAGGCTAAGCTAAAACATTACTAATAACTTTAACAAAGCAGTATATAACTTACAAGACGACTTCTTGCCATATTTTATGAATTTAGAAATATATAAACAGATATTAAGTTTTTAGAAAAAAAAATAGGAATCAAAATCATGAATTTATCTTAGCAACATTAATTGGAGATATCATATAAAGTATTTGTATTCATAAACAAACAAGAGTAGATTAAATTTTGTTAGAAACATTTTGAACAAATTTAAGCAACAATAAATTACACAAACATATGAAATAAATTTCTACATATATTATGCATGGAAATACTGACTAAAATATCAAATTATGATGCATCTATTGACTGTTTACATTCATCCATAAACATTTCGCAAAATTTAAGACCGGGTTATGACAAGAATACGACGTTAATTAAATATCGAATGCCTTCCTTAATAGGATCCTCGGAGTGCTTCAAGTAAAGCTTTGTTTAAGACGATCTTTCTCATAAACGTATTGGGCTCGACCTCGGCTGGGCTAATTACGTTTGCTTTAAGTTTCAATTAGGATTCGAGGCTAAGTAATTAAAATTTATCTTCTTAATAATATCTTTATTGGTTCTATTTGCTTCTGTCATTGAAGTTAAGAAATTTTCTTTCACATTTGTACTTCTACATTAAAACGGGTATATAATATGAGGAATAATTATTAAAAACGGCCTTAAATTAACGTTCAATAATTAACTTAAATAATATTTAGCAAAAAAATATATTTATTAATATATTTTATTATTAACTAGCTTAGTTAAAAATAAATATATAATAAAAATACGAGCGATTAATATTTAAAAACTTTCAAGTTTTATGGAAGTATTTAAACAATCCTTACTACTATTATTTTGCTACCATAATTAAAAAAAAAAACAAAAATACCTTCGGTTACATTTCTGTGCGATTTTTAAATTATTTGCATCAGCAGTTTTGAGAAATGTTTAATACAGATAGGTTATTTCGAATAAAGTAAGTTTCAGTCTGTACTTTTTGGCGTTTTCATAATTATTTAGCTTGTATAGTCTTCTACTCGATTTAAATTCCTAAAATAAAATTTATAATTTCCCTAATATCTTCAACAAGGAACATGTGTAAGAAACACATGTTCCTTATAAAAGGTGAAAGATAAACATATTTGCCAGGTATACGATAACAATCATAATGTAGAAGAAATTGTTACGTATTGATATAAAATTAGGCAGTGATTTTAATAGTGCTATTTACTAATTTATTAAAATTTCCATGAATTTTGATAATTCCCGGAATGATATTTACTTTACGCTTTTGTATCAAAAGTATTATAAAAACAACGTTTGAAGGAAAAAGTTCTTCTAATCTATGTAAGTACCAAAGAAGAGTAAAATAAAAACATTAAATAATTAGTGGTATATGTGATTGTATAATTACACATATCACTAATTTTCAATTGACATTTCTCCCATAAGTTATATTTTTAAAAATAAACTGTATCTGAAAAAATGCTTTTAATATTACATTATATAAAAGAGAAAATTAAGTCTAGACACAATTAAGATTTAAAGAAATATTTGTATACAAACTTACTCATGGCGAGACTAAGTTTAAATAGTGATATTTCGTTTTTAAAATATGTGTAATTAAAAATGTAGTTGAACTTGAAATTGCTCTTTCGTTAGATATTTAAAATTTTCACTAATTTAATTATTTTTGTATGATATTTTTGATTAGATCTATCATTCTTTTATTCACTAATTGCGCAGTGTGTCATAAGATAGGTCAACTATACATTTTAAGACTAACTATCCTATAATTAGGTATCATGCCACAAAGTAAATGATTTCATAGAATTGCTTATATTGATCGAGAAATATACTGCTTTGATTTTTAATGTTTATTTGTCTCTTCGCTAGCGCTCGCTTGCATCTTTACAAAAGCAAATAGCGGTAATGTATTTTAAAGTTGTTATTAAAATGAAATAAAATTATTATCACAAGTTAACCGTACATAATTTGTGAATTTTCTTATGACTTCATTTTTTTCTTTCGTTAGTCTTTTAGAATACTAGTTAATCAATAATCTCCGACTAGAATTCATTGACTTTTAGCACGGATTTTTAACAAAGTTTAATTTATTCTTATTAAATATAAAAAAACATTGATAAAAGCAATATTGTCAGGAAAATATTGATTAAAATGGTTCAACTACTAAAATGTTATTGCTTATATTTGAAACGCAATTAGGATACACAATTTCTATATTAATTGTCTGTAAAACTATACTTCAGATCAAGAAATTGATATTAAAATTTAGAAAACAATTGGTTGTATTGAAAATTATAGGTCCATTAGATGTTCTTCAGGATGTGTAAAGTATATTATGTATATTTAATATTTTCAAGTTAATTTTTAAAGTGTAAAACAGGGCTCTAAAAGAAATATAATACTAATGAGAAATTTAAAGCAACAGTTACGCGGAATTCGGGCACAAATAATTTAACATTCCGCTCGCATTCTAATATTTGTCTTGGAGCTCTAAGTATGCAACTTAAGATATAATTCACATTTTAACTTTAATATTTGAGAAGATTGACTGAGGAATACACCTTTTTAGCATCGTTTTAGCCATTTGAAATTCAAAATCATTGAAGAATTTTTTATCTCTTTTTAAAGGGCTCAAAAGTATAGTTCACACAAGGATTTATCTATGGAAAATAACATCATGGAACGACAGAATTTTATAAGAATGGAAATAGATAATATGTTAAGAAGAAGAAGCGACTGACTACAATTAAATTTGTAGACATATTTTTTCTTAAGTAAAGACGTCAAAAATATGAACTTTTCTTTTTGAGATTACGAACATTATGTGTTCATTCAAATCGTCTGTTGCGAAATCAAAAATGAACCTTACTTAAAAGAAATTAATATGCCCTTACAACATTTATAACACATTGACTAAATTGTAGTTATTTTTAACAATCTATAGGTATTCTTCATAAATACTAGTGAACATTTTTTGTTGAATTTCAATCAATCCTTATTTTCTTTCAATTGGGCAACATTTGTGACGAAAGATGTCGTTATTGCTAATTTAATTTCCTCGGAAAGAATGGAATTTTTACATTGATCACAATATTATAGGTGCGTGGTAATCGATTTAAATTAGATTATTTGGAAAAATATTCTTCTTTTATACATTTTTGAGCAGGATATTGTGCAGTCTCCAATTATGACATTTGTCAATTATGATCTCTGAATGCAAATTTAGCTATTTAATTTATTTTCCATATTATCAAATTCCCCGTAATTAAAACATGTATAAAATTTAGACAATTAAAATGTTAATCTTGAACACTTGACTATTTCTCTTTATCTAATTAATACATAATGACACATAACTACGAATATGCTAGTGTCCATTGATATTTCAATCATACTAAATTAAGTTTATTTTATTAACGTTTAAAACAATTTTTAACGCAATAAACGTTTTCAAATCATGAAAATACACTGATTCTATATCAACTTTCGCCTTCTCCAGGTCGCATTTTCTTTCATCGGGATTATATATTTTAAATATTAATTTAAATTATTTTAATTCAAAAGTTTTCATGATAATTATGTTGCTTCTATTTATAGTTGTTATATTTGGTATAATATCCTGAATAAACAAACTCACACCAAAAGGAGATTATTCTCTTTCTGACCTACAAGATAGTACTCTATTTTAATTTCTTGGCACACGTCAAAACATTTCAATAAATTTATTTTTATATGCATATATGTATATATGCAAGGTGGAACAAAAAGGTTTCTATTATTTATGTGGATGAGTCTCTGCATTAAATTGATAGAAAATGTTAAGGTACCCAGGAAAAACTTTCAACCGTTTCTGAACAAAAATTTGTGAAATTTGTAATTAGAACAGAAACAAATGTGCACTTTTTCATTCAAAAGTCATATATACTTCATGTATATTCATATATTAAATAAATTTGATCCTATAATAAAAAAAAACCGGTAAGACGTTTAAAACTTGATAAAAAGTTTTCAATATCAATCATGTCCGACGCCATAATGTTGACGGCGCACAGTTAATAATTTTACCGTTAAATTACGGAATTCTTTACGATCCGCAGTTGTTTTAAGCGTCTGATGTGTAAACATGTACACTTGTTTTGTGTTTAAATGACTTACGCAACATTTATTATTGTAAAAATTATTTTTTATATTTTGAGTTCAATACTTATATCTCCTATTTTGGTTTTCTGTTTGTGTTTAGTTGCTTATATTTGTTATTTATTTATATTAAAATTCCTATAAATAATTTTACTAACACTGAATATTTAGATATATTACTGGTGTAAAGAGAATCTAACTGATCGATTACGCATTTCGTTTTCATTCTCACATTGAATTTGGAAGATCTTTATTCCCACACATTTTAGCTCCACAGAAAAAAGTCTATTTTCGTAATCCTGGAGACCTAGCACCGTGGTGCATATAACCCAGTGCAATCCACTGACCGTTAAATTTTGCTTGGATAGCTTCACGAATATGTTATTATTTTTAATTACAAAAAGTAAAGTATTAAAATATACGGATAAATGAGTATATATTATGAGAAGATAATCAAATTCCATTTCAAACTTTGATCTCGAATCGTCCTTAAGGAAACAAAATCAATTTTTACCTTAAACTATTGAATTTATGATATCGAAACCAACACTTTACTTCAGGGAATAATTCATGGAAAACTTCAATGTTTTCTGAGATTTAAGGAAATATTAAAAATGACATTATATACATTTTATATACATTTTTACAAGTATTAGGCATATATATGACAATTTATTATTTGATAAAATAATAAATATACTTTTCACCATAAATGATTATTATTCCTGCTCTATATTCAAGAGGTGACTTTTTAATTTTTTTATTATGCATGCATTTATTTCATTATTTTTGATGTGACTTTTCATTTAATTCAATTTATAATCATTTCACCGTTTTGGTGCAATTAGTGTTCAGTTTTATGATAAAAAATCAATTATATAATTGAATTTAGATTCTGTTATTAAAACAAAAAATGTGTTTATTTGTTACATCTTTGAAAACTGAGGCTTAGCAAACATCTATCAAACATATGGTTCCAACTTTTGAAATAATTGTTCCATACCGAAGCATTCGATATAACTTTTGAGTGATTTGTTTATATGTTTTCTGTTGATGTCATAACATGACGACCTTCGCTAAGTCGCTTGCTCAAAATAGAAAATAAGAGAATTTTCACGGTTTCACTTTTTTATCAATGTATTCATAAAACCCAATATCTTTAACAATTATAAATATTGATTCTGATTTATTTATTAAAAGTTATTGTTAAATGTTAATTTTACTCGCAAACGGATGTCAAATATGAATTTTCAAACAGCTTATCACGCATGTTTTCTTATATCTGCCATTATTTTTTTGCTATTTTCAATGCTTTAATTGTGACTTTCATTGAAATAATTAAATTTAATATAACAAATAAATGACGAATATTAAAAGATTATCTATGATTTTTTTTATGTACACCCCATAATTTTTTAGATTTCTATTTGAAAAACTTTGTTTGAAAAAAGAGGTAGATAAAAAGGGGACTTGCTTCCTAATACATTGGTCATTTCCAAATAGCTCCCCCATTCAATAAATATAAAAAAATAGGTTTTCATTTATCACAACATATATATATATATATATATATATATATATATATATAAGTAGGTTTTTATTTATCACAACATATTATATAAGTTAGGATGACCTTTTGTGCATATGATTATTTAGATGACATTATGTGGAAAATTGAATGGCAAAACACAGTATCAATAAAATTTTCTCTTTTAGAAATTTTCTTTTTTGATATTACGTCGAATGATCTCGAATTTACTTTCTCTTTAGATTAGATTTCTAATAATTACCATGACCAAATAAAAACAAATATAGTCTACGTTTATCACCATGTTCGAAGGTAGTTATACAAATATTTCTTAGTTTTAACCATTCGATATATAAGTGAATATTACTTTTGATTTAAATATAGATCTGGCATATATATATTCAAAATGTTGGAGAGTTGTATAAATTCTGCAAAGTTCATACTTAAATTTAAAGTTTGAAGGAAAAGTTTAAAAGGAAGTTTGTGTTTGTATTAATGAAATAATATCATTTTATGACGTCGTCTACAATTCATGTTGATTATTTACTTACACATCTGATTCCACTTCACATTTGTAAGTAAATAAAGATAATTAATCATATAAAACTTGGCAACAGTTTCTAATTCGACCAAGTTTGAAGCTCTGTGTTACGGATGAGGTCAAATTAATTTTAAAAAATTTATCATTTTGAGTATAAGTTAATGCCTTTTTCCATTATCGACATATTCTTTTGGTGGGATTATTAAATTTTTAACTCAATATAATTAACGGTTCAAACAGATCAAAAAATTCATCATTAAAGAATTTATAACATACATATAAGAGTATTTACTGGCATAAGAAATATGATGACTTATAATAAGATGTAATCGAAAATACGGAGATTAATTTATAACATAAGTAAATAAGATTTATTTTTGTTCTATCTTACTAATCATCAAATATCTTTAGACATTATTTTTCAATTCTTTTTTTCAGTTTTATGTTCACCTTCAATGAACCAAAATATATAACTGTCACAGCAATGAAAACAGCACAAACGAGTAAACCTTTATCCAGTACACTTATTACTAATAAAGTGACCTGCCTCCTTTAACCTTAATGAGTTAAAAGGAACCATTTTTATATTCCTTGCAATACCTAAAGTTTAAATATTTCTTTTCAATTTTACCAATTTTTGTCGTTTAAAATTATTTTTCTAAACTACTAAAATTAAAAAAAATATTTTCGAATACCGTAAACATAATAACCGACTTATATCCTAATTTAATTTTAAAGTTTCAGGGCAAACAAGAAAAATTAACATGTTTATATCCATGAGTTTGTTGGATACGCTACATGAAACAAACGACGCCTTTTATTCCAATGCCATAATCACTCAACCAAACATTATAAATACTAACGAAGAATTACATAATTAACACTCAGGTCACTATTATATCATACAGGAAATTATGGTTCCTCTGAAAATCTCCGTTGCCCTACGATTATAATTATTTTCAAAAGTCATCGGCTTTGTCTGGATAGAATAAAGTATGGTCTCAAGTAACAGCTGATGATTTGACGTTGACTTACATAATATATGAGTATGCAAGAAGCACCGAGTAATGTAGATATTACCTTATATTTTGCATGCGTTTCCGCTAAATAATTTTCTAAAGAGATGTATAATGCTAAACACTGATTCACAAGTCTAAGGGAAAACGCTGTATCCAAATTATTTACGTGTCGGCGAATAAATGAATTGGCTGTTTTTATTTCTTTTCCCATTGTTGGTATTTGCCCTGTAAAATAGAATCAAGCTAACTTAAATTAATATAATTAAGGAGCTATTTTAGATAGGCACCTGCCGGTTATATTTATTAATTATGGTTATAGTGCAACGTTACTTGGAATCAGCCTTTTCATCACGTCCTTATTTCCTTCAATTTTCTATTTATATACTACCATTTAATTTTGATTTGCTTGCTAAATCTTGCTAAATTTTCTCGACACTGCGATAATATATAGTTTTGATAATAATATAATATTAGATGGCTAATTTTATGATGTAACGGGAAACAAGTAACGCACAGGGTTGATACTAATATTAGTTATTTTGCTAAGTAATTTCTAGCTAAATAAAGCCAAGAATCCTGATGATTTCTAGCTAAATAGAGCCAACTATCAGCATACCTAATTCGTAAAGAGTAAATATATGGGCTGGTTTTAGTTTTTTCATTGAAGAATTTCGGTCGAAAGTCAATGATGCAATAATTCATGCACTTTTGTATTTTAGCGTGTGCATTATGAAAACGTATGTATATATGAGTATATATACATACATATATATTTATAAAAATATATATATATATATATATATATATATATATTTATTTTTTTCTTTTTTTTTTATTTAATTATATTCTTGTGTGGTTACAGCTATATATCTAGAAAATAATTTGCAACTTACTAAAATGATTCACCTAATATTTTATGTTATGTCTCTACTCCAAATTTGGTTTTCAGTTTTGGAACATTATTATTGGTCTGGTATTTGGTTATGATGGTTAATCGTCACAAATATAATCTTATTTAAAATAATAATAATAATAATAATATAATAAACTACTTACTGTGCAAGATGGATATTGAATAAATATATAATGATAGGTTCCAAAAAAAATTTATCAAAAATTATTAAAATTTTAGGAAACATCACCGAAACTTTATATAAAAAATGAGAGATTTTATATTTTTATTCAAATACATCTGAAAACAAGTCACTTCTCAAATGGCTGAATAATCAACTTCATATACTTACACTTCTTTTTGTTATATTAAAAAAATCCTCAGAGCCCAAATTATTTTCCTGGCACATGTAAAGGTTTGTCTTCTGACAGTCTTCGGTTTCGATCTGAAAATTCATTCATTCTACTGAAACTCAAACATGTGATCACATTGTACGAAAAATGTTTCACTACCCGGGGAGCGGAAATTTGTAATCACCTGCATCCCGGCACCAGGAAAATCATGTCGTTAAATATTTTCAAAAATCGCGTGAGAAAGCCTACCTCTCCTGAACCATTTTCTTTTGTGCCCTTGTCCTTTCCTTTCTTTCCCATCCTAATTCTTGTCAACGTTTGTACTTTAAATTCTTTTGTACTCTTTAATTCGCTATTTTTTTTCTCCTTAAATCTTTCACAGTCTACCAACTAAATTTCAACACCAATTATTATGGTTGACTGGAAGAGATTGCTCATGTACAATAAGTTCGCCATATGTAATATGTACTAAAGCTGATAAATAAACAAAACAGATATTAATATTCAAATTTGTCCCTACCTTAATCTAATCTTAATCTTCGACCACAATTACTTCTTTAAACTCATTTTCAGCTGTTTTGATTTCGGTGCCTTAATTAAATAGTGAAGTATCCCTTTGATGCACTCTCGAAGTATTTTCAATAACCTTGTTTAAAGTAATGCTACTCACAAATGTAGTTGGGTACGTGCCGTTTATACTTCGTAATTACTGTTGTTTGAAGTCTTAATAGGGATTAAGTTATAAAAATGAAATCTACCTACCTAATCATTTCTTTTTTACATTAATTTAATTTTCTATTTTTTTTAATTGTGAAATTTTTAATTTTTAATTGATTCATAGTTACGATGTTTTATGAAGGATAATTCAGAATTTGTTTATATTTCAGAGATGTTAAGCTCTGAAAATAAATTATTATGAGAATGCTTTCATGAGTATAGATAAAATATTTTAAGAATATAGATATTAAATTAATTGTCTCCAATGTAAATCACACTGTAAAGGTTTATGTAGCAAAATTTAATCTTTGCGATTATGCCGGTTTAAAAAAAAAACTAATTACCGATAAAAATTGTTTCAATTTTTTAAATACATGTAAGAAGAAATATTTATTTGGAAACGAGCTTGCTAGATTATCATGAATTACTTAGTCACAAAGTACCTAAATTGATGATTGACAACATAATTAGCCAAAGATCTTTCTTTGTTCAACAAATTCCCTCCTATTAGCGTGATCATGTCAGCATTAACTACTATCAAATCTAGTGATATACGTATACTATATTCTTAACCCTCCAGTTAGACATAGTCAGCCAAATGCACCTCTTACGTCACGTTGATTCATTGAGCTTAACATGGTTTACCGTGGTTCACGTTTTGTTATAGCTTGGTTTTGTCCATCTAAGTCTATATTTATTCCTTCTTTTTATGAAAAGCACAAATATGTAATAGGTCATTACTGCTGCAAAAAAAATATTTTCTAGATGTTTTAGCTAAAGTTGAACTCAGTATGGCTTATTATGTAGAAAAGGGATAAATTTCTTCTCATTTGATTTTTAAATTCCTACCAATCTTTACTGTTGTTATGCATTTAATTTGTTTAAGAGTAGTCTTCTCAACATATTGCTTTGTGTATGTTATAATTAAATATTATTTTATTAATTTCCAAACGAAATATTTTGGCACAAATGTCACGTTAAATATTGTAAAAAACCACGAGGACGAAGAAATTAATTTCAGAATATGGCCATTCAAACTTAAAATTAAATCATCAATATACCACTATATTGTTGTTCCAGATATTTTCTGTATTTTGAACATTTATATTGAATATTTATTAAATTAAGTCGCAAAATTCTAACATTATGATTTATTAATCTTTAGTTTTCAAGAGCAATTAATTTTTTAAAATTGCAATTAGATTGTAAACTATTTATAATAACACTCTCTATAACGTAAACACTGCATGATCTTGGTTGGTTTGCCTTCGAATCCATACACTGATTCAGCTTTGTAACGGATCCACCATTCTCAGTTACGAACGAAGAGAAGTAGAATTCTTTAGACGGCAAAATTTGTTTATTATTTGTTGTTACTAAGTACATATTTATTACCAATAAGTTTACATAGACTCCGAAATTATCTTTACGAATGCTGACAATTCCAAGAATGAATAAACACAATTTTATTGCTGTTACTATATACAACCATTACCGTTATTTTCGTTCGATACACGTATTTACGGGGTAAATTTGACCCCAGGCACATTACGGTTTCGTATATCTATTAGAATAGTATACAAATTCAGTCAATATTGATATAATAATTTAAATATTTATTTCATAACGTAAGAGATTTAATATATTTCTAAATAAAATCTAATGTACAATTTGAAATCTTAAAGAAATTCTATTTTATTTTAACACTCCATAAAGCAAAAAGTCTATAACTAAAGGAAATGTCCATACCTTGAGTTTCATTATAAAGAGTTTATACTATATTTTTATACGGAAGTGCTCAGCCAAATAAAAAGAAATGTCTTCTTTACTTTTATTAAATTTCCGAAAACGAAGCTTTGCAAAAATGATTTTAATTATTTCCTTGAAACTAAAAACGTTTGATTAAATTGTGATTAAAATATTTCTTTATGGTGAAGTAATGACATAAAATTTAAAATTAAGCATAACATCTGTTTCAGACGTATAATGAGTCTTAATAGCCCAGACTATACTTTATGCACATAAATAATATATTTATACGTGTAGATGTATATACAAAGGTACCTCTAATCGCTAATTTAAATTTTTAAGGTATCCATAATATTAAATTTGACTATCTTGTCCAAGGATTATATACGCTACTAATTCCTGCTGAAAAAATAATAAAAATATTCACGGTCTTTTTGTTAACAAGAAACGTTGAGGGTTTTTACTTTTAATGATATTAATCACATTAAGTACCACTTAAAAATATTTTAAATAAGTCATTTTGTAAAAGGTTGGCAACTGATCGAACAAGGAAAGAATCAGTATAACTTCCATTAACAAGTATATTCTGTTATATAATTCAAAGTATTAATATTACTTTAAACATACAAATATATCACCTGTATATTATAATGTATATAATACTGAATAGATCTATCACGTGTATACAATATCACGACTATTTCAATGCCTGTGAAAATAATCCTAAATGATCTCTAAGGAAAGTTTTCAAAAATAAGAGAAAATGCTTTTTTCCATCGCGAGAATACTACATCCAACATATTTTCATATCAAAACTGTTATTGAAGAAAGGTAACTGGAAAGGTATGGCGTGCACATATATTCCTTTGATTAAACCAATATTTATTCGTGTGCCTTTAAATTTAATGTAATACAATTAAAATAAAATTTTTGCCTAAAAATTTAAAAAATTGTAAAGTGGCTGTAGAAAAATTCTTACAAAACAAATAATAATTGTTAACCATATTAAAAACAAAACTTTTAGAAATGCCCTATTTGCTTACTTTTTAGAAAACTCCTTTAAAAGGAAAAGAAACAAAAAATACATTATTTTTCGTTAATCTGATTTATGCATAACGGTCAAATTAGTCAACCAAGTCACTAATTAGCCATGAAGTCGAAAACCCTTGAAGGAAACTTTGGCTATGAAGTAGATTGTAAGTAGCATATTGTGTCAATATTGTTAATAATTTTAATTACTAAAGCTGTGGATATTTAATATTTAATTTTAATGTTCCTTTCAGAGAATATGCGACGATATACCTAGTCCTGACAAAGCATGAATATTAAAGGAAACTTCCATCCTAAAGTTTAGTACTTCTAGTAAAATTTAATCTACTCCTGCTTGCCCGATAAATATAACATGTAGTCTTATATTCAATTGGTATTGTTCTCTAATAGGGTATGGTCAGGTTAAAATTTTATGAGTAACCTTTAATAGCTGATTTTTTCTACTGAAAATAGAGTAAATGTATGTCTTGAGTTTTATTGTTTCTAATTGAAACATTTACAACCTTTTATGTAACTGAATTGCCTATCCTTGAGGGATGTTACAATATAATTTAAAGAGCTATTTATTTGACGTTATAACGCCTGATTTATAATCATCATCATCGAGAGCCTATCCCAGTCTACTATTGCATATAGACAGCACTTAATGCATCGCCAAGTTGGGCAGGCGACTTGGATATTTCAGAGCTTAGTTTCTCACGCCAATGGCACTGGACTCGGGTATTGAGCGTTGGAATTAAATTACCACCCCAGTCTCGCTGACGAGCGATTGTATATCGAATCAAAAATCCCGCGGTACATCACGCTGTCAAAGGCTGTTAGCTTGTTATCAATGCAACCCACGTCATCATCGTACTGATATGTAACAGACCCTAAGGTAGAAATTAATTGAACAAATCAAGTTAGAACATTTTTTCATTATAAAATTGTAACTTTATATGAAAGATATCAAGACATAAAGAAAAGATTTGAATTCATTACTTCCTAAATTATTTTTAACAATAGGGGTAAAGCTGGTTCTCAAATTATCTCTATATAACAAATTAATTATTTGAAAGATACTGATTTGATATAACCGATAAAAGAGAAGAACAGAACGAACGAAAAGGTTATTCCACTACAACTAACTGCTAGAACTAACAAATAATAGTTTACAGATAATTGTTAGAATTTGTTGTTTATAGGTAAACTGATAATAAAAATGGTAGTGATATGAACTGAACATAAAATACAAGAAAAGTTATAAAATTCCTAACAGAATTATGACAATCGTAACCAGAAGAAGCAACGGAGAAGCAACGGATGTAAACAAACAAATTAGTGCTTGATCGATATCCTTCTTTGTTTACAGTTGGGAAAACTATAATTTTATCAGAATGTATCAAGAAAATATTTCTCTTGGAATATTCATATTTCCAAGAAGCGTTACCGTTATTGTAGTAAATTTTCTTTCAATAAAATATTATCAAGAAGAAGTTTGGTTATAATTACTAATTAGCCACTAGAATAAAAATAGATGAAAAATAAAAAATAAGACAGGAAAAATTTATCTTTTCATTTATAATAAGGCCTTTTCCTTTTTTATTACGATAACATCTTAACTCGTAATAGAAATACTATAAAATTTAGATTTAGTTCCTCAAAATTAGGGCAAAAATAAATTTTGCAATTATTGGTTTACATATGATCACAAGCGGTATATAATTTTTATTCTGTATTCTTTGGATACAACAGTATATTTCGTCCTCGTTTCCATATTTTTTACCCTACATTTTTATACATTCCATATTTTTTATTACTTCCATGTTTTTTACTTTTCCCATTTACCATTTCATATGGACACTAGAGTATTTTAAAATACCATAAAATAAACCGCTTTCATTTCTTTCCCGTCATTGGTAACGATCGATCATTTCATCTAATTACTAACGATCCATTGTAAATTTAATATCGGAGAAATTGTATTTTTAACCGGATTTTGCTACATTGTGCTTTCATGTAGACTGCAAAATTATAGAATACGTTCTGAAAATGTTAATGAAATTAATTGCTTTATATCTCTTCCAACCAAATTTCTATTATGATTGTCAACGCCAATGATATCTATATTTTATATCCATGGAGCATACAAAATATAGATATCATTAGCGTTTTTTCAATGAACCGAAGTTATACCTTCTTAAGGTCTTTTTTAGTAAATAATTTTACATTGTTTTGATTAAAACTTGCTACTCGAGGTATTCGTATTACCTGTAAATTTTTTGTCGACTATCTTTGCGTCTCATGAAAATTTAAGCTAATCTGTGTCAGAGCGTTTTTATACTGAGAAGCCAGGAAATATTTTTGAAATTTTTGTTGCTAATTCACACATCAGCTTTCGTGCTGTATTTGCTATCATATTTGCTACGTTTTTTTCTATTTCTAATAGAAACGTGCTATTATTTGAAACATATCCTTCTTATGAAATACTTGTCATTACTTTTTTAAACACAGTTATTTGTTTTGCCTTTTTGTATATAATAACACCAGATACAAAGGTGACTCAAATTTTTGTTAGACTACTTCTATAAAATTTTTTATTAGCTCATTCGATATTCTCGGTAGTAAGGCATATTTTATTTGTTATGTATTAAACATTTCGACATAGATATAACAAATATATTTCTTTATTTAAAAAGAAATATTGAAAACTGATATAAGAAATTATAATGTAATTTAGATAAAATAAAAAGCTCGTAATTTTGTCCCTCCTCCTCGATTTTCTGAATCATTAATCAAAATAGCCATAATGTAATAATTAACATAAAGTATATTTTCGGGGATGTAAAAATATAACACCGATGACTTTATTATAGTAACTAATATCAATACAGAAAAATCATCTTAAAGTTTAGAATACCTAGCTTTGAATGATATGAAAAATTTATATTAATCATATTTTTCTAGATATAAACTGCAAATATCAGTAAGAAAAAAGCAAAAAAATTGTAAAATAATAGCGGAGTGGTTCACACAAGCAATGTAATCTATTCACAACTTGGTTTTGTTACTTTAATCCGAGTCTCTCTTCCTTTTAATACCGTGGCTACTGCTGAAATATACAGATATTACAAACGACATAAATCAAATGTATAATTGGCAAATTATTATTCTATCACAGGTGAAATTATTCACCGGAATTTCGCCGGTATCTTTGCACAGCACTTTTTATGAAAATTGGTCCGTTAAGTCGGGGAAGAATAAATTATTGTATAAGTAACGATAGGCAACTCGAGGAAAATTCAGATGATATGTGAGCATACAATGTACAATGAAACTCCCTAAGACGTGGAATGCCGCGTGTGCTGTTACATAGAGTCCTGCCACCCAATTTTAATTCAGGGGGAATATTGGTACACCAGTGAACAAAGCGTATTGTCCATTTTACTTGTAGTTGAACTCTAGTTATTAAATTAATCCCGATGAAAATTTAAGCAAATAAAGATGAGACAGTCTTTAGTTTAATGCGCTCTTATTTTATAAAAATATAAATTAATGAAAAGGATTTCTTTTATATTACTTTCATCAAAGATATTACTTATTTAGGTGGGATTATTTAAAACAAATATCTTACTTTTAATCAAAAGACATATTATTGGTATTGATATAGATACTATGCAGTATTAACGTAAATGATTATAGTCCATCACTTAATGGCGTCATAATTTTGATACCATATCTACTTCAAATGATATGCTTGCCACACGAATATTATAATTAACACAAATAAATAAAAGTAAACATTTTTCCATTGACCATAAATATTATTACAATTTTAAACAATGAAATAAGTGCACTTTGAATAACTTATAAACATATTAAATAAACTTATTTTTCAAAATGTATAAACCTGGAACACACAAGGTGATGGATAAACATTGTAGCAGCATTGCAGTCTCGTTTTTAGTTTTCAAATTATAGAACTTAAAAAACAAACTAAATTTGATAATAAGAAAAAAGCAAACGGAAGACACCTTACGGCAGGCCCTTTCCTCTTATTTACTGTCGTCACTCTATACATCATCGAACCTATATCTCGCCGTGCAGATGACGTCGCTAGGAATCGCCGGCGCTCGGAAAAATGATGAATTTAAGAAAATATAAATGGGCCAAAATGTATGTGGGGACAAATTGCGGTTAGCCATAGGCGCAGTGCCGATCATTTGTTCAAATGACAAACAATATTTCGCGGCAAACCTGTTTTATTTAGTGAGAAACGGGATAGAATATTTGTATAAACGGAAAACCGAGCAATTTCTTTGAAAAATACTAAGGATATAAATTTGGATTGCGGCTTAGGGTTACATATGTGTGAAATGAAAAAATAGTTTTAGGTTCCAGGTAAATAATATTATTAAACTGAATCAGCCGAAATACGAATAAACAAATGTCCTTTATTCTAGCTGATAAATGAATGAGGTCAGGCATTAACAAAGTAATATTGGTAACTTCACTTTAAATACCAATTTAGACAGATATTATTTATTTTTAAAGCTTTGAACTAGATATCACTCCCTACTAGTCAAAGAAAACTTTAATTTTCAGTTAATCAAATTATTTATAATTTTTTAGCACAAGTTTTTGCAGTATACGAGTATTATCAAATCAAATTATGTGTAGGATTAAAACATTCAGTATTTTGTTAGTATATGCTTTAATAAATTATGAACGCATTTTTCATTACAAATGAGTTCTATTCGGTAAGGTTTATTATAATGCTAGAATTATTAAAGCTAGAATATTGTTGTTTCAACATTCAATTTTAGTTGTTAATTCATATTATTTCTTAAAATTATTTATTACTAGATTATGAAAAACTCGTCATTTTATTGTTCATTTATACTTCGACTAATTCTGAATTATTCGTCATTTTTTAGTGTTTAGATTTAAAATTTTTTTAGCAGAAATGTTGGTAAAATATCATCAAGTCAAACGTATAATGGTTCCGCGTGGGTTTAAAACACTCGATATTTTATTATTGTAGGCATTATACAATTATGAAAACTTATTTTATTACATATTGTTTTATTCGGTAAAGTTTAATATAATGCTAGAATTAAAGTTAGAATGTTATGTTCCAAAATTAAATTATAAATTAATATAATTTTTTAAAATTATTTTTTAATAGATTATGAACAACTCGTCATTTTGTGATTGATTTATACTGCGATTAATTTTGAAATATTTGTTAATTTTTCGGTCTTCCAGTATAGAATAGTCCAATAATAGACTTTAATGTTTTTAATGATTTTTTTTTTAATTCAATCGGTTTTAAATTATGAACGTTGCTATTTGCAATTTAATAACTTTCGTGCAAAATTTATAAACAAAGTATAGAGAGAATATTTTTGGACCTTTTTTACAATTGATTCAAACGATAACAGGTTACATTATGATATTCTAAAGTACGAACATTTTAATAACGAATCATATAGTAAATATGTAACGTCACTAAAGTCTTGTAAAATATAAGAATTCAATCTTAATAATATCCATATAAAGTAAACATAATACTGCACATTTTTTTTTTACTTTGTGCTGAGTATACACCACCCTACCGTTATTTCTACGGTTCCGTAGTCCAATTAGGAAATCTTATATTACGGTCAAGTCTCTGTTTATCTGCTTGTCCAATCTGTATTTCACAACTGTTTTCGCAGGTTAATAGTGCCTTAAAGCCTATTTGCTACGGTTATATATAATTTTATCGCTCCCAAAGTTACAAAACTCTGTTTAAAAAAAGTTGGGAACGTCCTCTCATAAGATATGGGGAGGATTTTATTTCACTTTTCCAGTTAGTTTTTTAAAAATCCTGCCTTATATCTTGGATTTTTTTGTGTTACCGGGAGCCTTTTACAAAATATTGAGCTTTAAAATGGTAATTTTTGATAAAAGTATGTTCTACTAGCTAAGCTGTTAATTTTCAATAAATAAAAGGTACTGAAAATTATAATATACATAACAAAATTAATATAAAATTTATCGCAATTGAGTAGACTCTATTAGTCGATCAACCTAAACAAGAAACTAAAGAGTGACTTTAATTAAATGCAAAAATAATTTTGTGTTTAAAAAAATATTTTTATTACTTCTGCGAAACACATAGCAAGCAAATATTTACGTTATAACAATTAAATATAAACACTTTAATAGAAATACTATGTACCATTAAATTTTCAATAGTGCCTGAATATGTACGAAACTCGGACTCTGCATGGGTTTTTTTTAATTCAAGATTGAAAAGAGAAAAAATCTGAATCATTGCATTTGACATATTCTGTAGCTTTTGGGTGAAAAGTGATTTCATAGCTGCAAATAGGAATAATTATGTTAGTAAAGATGAATGATTTATTACGTCCTTTTAACAATACTATAATTAGATATCTAAGATAGAAATTGTGTATATATATATATATATATATATATATATATATATATATGTATATATATATATATATATATATATATATATGTGTGTGTGTATATATATATATATATATATATATATATATATATATATATACATATATATATATACATATTCTCCAGTTTACACAAAAGAATTCATAAGAAAATTTTAAAGAGCTAGAAACTCAGTTATTCAACATAATCTTGAGCATTGGTACAATATATTTTTATCTAATCTAAAGCTCATGTAATAAAATTACTTTTAATGTCTCACTGTTTTTACTTCAAGTATTAACGTCCTATTAAATAAGGAATTTGAATGTCTGTTACTAGCTAAACTATGACAAATAAGAATACGAAACAGAAAATTTAAATGGCAACGTACTGAATATAGCGACAAAAAATACGATAATAGATGTATTACTTGCTCTATGGGACATTCCATTAAAATAGTATAATGATAATGCAAAACAATGATATTGAAACATACCAAAAAACCTTCTTTTCTAACTATTCACGTAAATATCCATAGAGCATACTACTTCAATATTTATACTACTCAACTCTAACCGCATCTGTTTTGATTATTAAAATGAACATATTACAATACCAAACAGCTTAACCAGACAGCTTAAGGTTTTATTATTACAGCACCAGACAAGACTTCCGAATAAAATGGCTTGGAATTTCCATCTCGAGCCACGCCGTTATTGTTTTTATTTAATACGATGTCAGATATTTCTGGATTAGATGAATTGTCCGTTCTGAAATCTAGTAACATAACTCTATGAGTAATCTAGGTTAAAGTAAGATTAATACTATATTATGCATTTTGCATTGTATTGATTCGGCAATGAGTAGTAAATAATAATTCAATATCGTGTTAAAATTAAGCAACCACGTAATTAACGATATAAGACGATATATTTTCTCAAGAATTTAAATAACTAATAAAGTAATTAATATATAAAGTGACATTTAGTGTTATTTAGCTAAGAATCAATAATGATTTCAGCATCGTGCATGCAACATCCTGATCTGCCCTCACAATATGAAATGTTTGTGGAGGTACCAACAACAGGGTTTTCCCTGAATTATAAATTATGGAATAAAGAGAACATATAAAAACTAGTTATATGTTGAAGAAAGTCGTTAAAGAGAATTTTTTTGGATAAAAGGAATTACTATACAAATAATCCCAATTTTTTAAGTTAAGGTGGAAATAAAGGGAAAAAGCTAGAATAACATTTTAGCAATTACGAAACACGAAATTTCTTCCAAATCAAGCTAGAAATATATGCGCTATACCAACGAATACGCCGTACAAATACATACATACTCATCTGATTTCGAATTTTTTAGTCTCTTTTAAAAAAATCTAGTTTGTTTTTTGTACGATTGCAAACCTCGTTTACTTTTTACAACGTCTCTCAATGTACAATAATTTTATTGTTTATTTAAGTTATAATAACTTATACTCAAAA
The DNA here is from genome assembly GCA_039881145.1 of Druceiella hillmani. Classification (NCBI taxonomy): domain Eukaryota; kingdom Metazoa; phylum Arthropoda; class Insecta; order Lepidoptera; family Hepialidae; genus Druceiella; species Druceiella hillmani. The sequence continues at coordinate 656,760 of JAYKKI010000007.1, read as the reverse complement.
TAATTCTCAATCGAAAACGGAAACCGAAAGGTAATAAATAGCTGATTGGAAGAATTTAGCGGACTGATTAACCACGGCACAGTGTTGGTATTAAACAAGTTGTGCCTTGTTACGATAAGTGTTGTAGCATTCACAAAAATAGAATAGGCATGCACCATGTGAACTTCTTCTGACATTATCTTGGAGCAAAATATACTAAGAAAAACAGTTGGCACAAAATATAATTTCCGTGGATATGGTGATGATAAAGCATTTTAATGGGAATTCCTCTCATTTTAATGGGGATTGGGGTAATGGGATATACAGCATATATAGGTAACAATAGCATGAAAGTAAAAATGGTAAAAAATTATATAAATCTATATATATACAAACAGCTGACATGATTTAAATTTTTCATAAATCAATTTTGTTTTGAAAATCAATAACACATCTATTTCCAATAACGTAGAAAGGGAGCTTCAAGGTCGTATAGCGGTGATGGAAGACTTTACCTTAAACACTTTCACAATTTGGGTTTATCCCCAAATTTCCACACCTATGGTTAGTTCCAAAAAAATTAGACGCCTCCAATGAAAAAAAATAGCGGATAGCCATCGACTACAGAAGACTAAATTATATTACAATCGGAGGCTCGCACCCACTACCCCAGATTTCTGTAATTTTGGATTAGTTAGGCAAAAATAAATATTTATCAATTCCTTACCTTATTTCAGGATTTCACCAGATACTGAAGACGCACCAAAAACTGCATTCATTTGGACTTGCCATTTTGACTAAAAAATGCATCCTCCATATTTTAACGGCTAATGAATTCGACTCGTCCTGGTCTTCAGGATATTTGATAATTTCTTTATTTAGACGATATCGTTACCTATTCATCCCGATAAATGCGAAATCATACGCAAGGAAGTCGTTTACCTGGGCCATTTAATCACCGAGAAGGGTGTTAAACCAAATTCTGAAAAAATAAAATCCGTTTACAACTTTGCAACATCCCGATTGTCCAAGGCTATCAAATCATTTCTTGTCTCGTATTTCATTATCGTAGATTCATCCCTAGATTTTCCATACTATCAAAACCATTCACAACCCTCCTAAAAGTGTACCATTTTCATGGAAAACGAACATCAACTTTCTCTTGAAAAACTTATAATCAATTTGACTACCGCCCCATTATTCACTTATCCTGATTTTACTTTTACCTGAATTACGTCATAAATGCTATTTTTTTACAAGGAGAAATTGAAAAAAATTAACCTATAGCATATATCTCGCGAACGTTTAATAAGGACAAATGTAACTTAAGTGTAAACGAAAATCAAATATTAGTAGTATTAATGAAATATTATTTTTGGCTGTACAAATTTTCGACCATATATTTTTGGCCGAACATTCGAAATTGTTACCGGTCAACCCCCTTTTAAAATGGCTCTTTAATCATAAAGATCCAAGCAGAAAGCTTCAACGTTGGCATTTACAATTAACAAGAGTATAAAGACGACATTTTCTATAGTAAAGGTAAATTAAATTCCGCAGCCGACGCCCTTTCAAGCCATACAGTAAACCCCATTCAATTAAGGGCTAACAATAATGACAAATCGAAACACAACAGAAATTGTCATTTCTATATCTCTAGGCTTGTACGAGTCCTTACCTTATATTGAATAAATCTTAAAAACTTACCAAAATTCTGAAGAATTACCAAAGTCTGAAAGAACATAACGTTCTCACGTCAAGTTGAAAATAAATTTAAAAAACCATGTATTTAATAAAGTTCATCATTTTGGTTCTTATTCCTATGTCGACATAACCGATACAATGAAAAATCTAAGAAATTAATTATTAATATGCTCAAACGAAACTGTAAAATAAATAGCTATTTCAGATTTCAAAAATACTTTTGATAAACACACATATATAAAAATATGTAATATCTTTGCATACTTATTCCATATTACCTACATTAAAATACACATATACGAAAATGGAGTAATTTTTCCGTCATTGCACAAAATACCGAAAATATTGAAAGATAATCATGATATTCCTATTGCTGGATATCTTGATTCATCCCATGTATAAAAGAGGGCTTTTGGGAAAATATGCATACATATATTGAAAACTATGTTATTAATAATTTTTCTTGTCAAATAAAAAGACACTCACAAAGAATAACAACGCGCTCATTCAAATATCAAGCACATCCACCACCAATGTATATAGCAATGTATAATACAAATAACAACTCAACAATTAATAAACAAGTCTATTTGAGCGATACAAAAACTGTCTATTTTAGCTCGGCTAATGTAATTTGTTAATACAACCTTATTACCAAAGTAATTACTTATATTCTGAAACTATGTGAAACTAGATTCCTATAATATATGGAAATTTGGCAACAATTGGAAAATAGTAGATGGATTTTTATTTTTCCAGAAAAATAAAAAAGTTCGGGACTGTCCTAAGGAAAACATCTATGAAACTGACATAATGGATACTGGAACTCAACTACTTTCCAAATCTGATATTGAAATCAAAATAAATCCTGTTAACCCAAATATTGACATTATCAACGATACGTGTTGCAATATTCTGAGATTCAAAGACGTAAAGTTTGATAACCCTATTGTGAAATTAAAAAAACAATAATTCCCTTATCACCGACTCACCCGACTCAGTTATAAACAAGCCTCACATTTTGGAATATAGTACATATACTACCATATTTATAGTATTAAGTGTTATGTTTTACCCATATTATAAGATTTATAATTGCAATTAATTGCGTAAATTTCTAACTAAATCCTCTTTAACCCAAGGTAATAAGATCCTGATTCTATTTCAGATACCAATACAGTCGACTCTCCAATTTTTATGCCTAAGATTAGGACGTCTATGACATAAACTCACACAAGGGTGTAAGTTTAGTATTTAACGGGGGAAATGTTATAACCCCGATTTTCAGGTACGATGCATATGCAGTATTGTTCCCAAGCATAAACATCCTGAAATAATGACCTTTTTGCGGAAATCTCAGCGAGATACACTCTAGATACATCAGCATTCCTAATCTGTATAAACTCTAGATACAAGCACCGTTCTGCTCAGAAGCCCGTAGTCCTAATCCACGTCAGTTGTCGTTTCAGATCAGTCTTAATTATATTTAAGAAGTGTTTGTAATACTTATAATTAAAAGTGTTTTGTAATTAACAAGTAAATCTTAATTAAATACTGATCGTAAAACTATTTTTTTTAAATCAATTCGATGAATCCATTAAAACAGAATGCACTTTAATTACCTGTCAACTTACATAGTAAAGATCTTAAATTTATAGCTTTTTACAAGCTTCAGTTATTGGCGTGCACTCAGATTACATACTAAAAACCGCAAATGTTCGTTGCCTTTTACTCTCCCAAATAATAGCTGGTCCTGACATTACAAAATAGTAGCCTGTATAAGATTTGTTATCTACAGTAGTACTTGTCCCATCGGATCAGCCCAAAAAACAAATTCAGTGTTATCCCTTTTATATTTTAAATAAAAATCTTAGTTTTTTAAGATACCTAATTATTCTTTTGGCTTAATTCTAATGAAAGTTAAATTGATTAAATTTTATTAAATTGAGTAAATTGAGTAAGAAAACTAGCACTAAATAAATATCCGGTCTCGTAAAAACAGATAAATACAATATACTTTTAAACAACTTTTGATATGGAAAATCTAGATCACAAGTTTCGGGTTTCTCAATATTTAAATTACATTCCACATGAGTCCTACATACTAAAAGTTAACTCATTAAATTAATTCAGTAATTGTTCCGTTTCTAATTCAGCTTCTCATCTAAAGTAATAACAATACATTTTTGAATTTACATTCACATCCCTAAACATTGCTGAACTTATCCTAAATTATTTATCTTAAAGTTAGAACTTAATACAGAAGTTACTTTTTTCGTCTTTTCTTTATTAATCCTACTTAAATAACTGAAAAAAATTGGCCACATATAACGCAATAATAATTTTGTGTACAAGCATTCATTTTCGTGAAAACACATGGCTCTAAAAAGTACTTTTTGAATCTTAATTTTCATAAATATTGCTCTACTCCCTTATACCTAGAAAATTACTTTAACTCTTAGATTGCGATATTTAATTTAACAATAATATTTACTTGTTTACATCACGATTAACGTGTGGTTCAACCATATATATATATATATATATATATATATACACACACACACACATATATATATATATATATATATATATATATATATATATATGAAAGCCGTACGTGTATAGTCATAAACAAATATAAATAATACCTTGCTCCACTAATTGAAGTCGACTCCTTAGGTCCACACACATCAGCATGGACAGTATCCAGTGGTTTAATGCTCATTGTTCCTGCATGTCCAACTGATAAGCGTGACTGTTTTCGTTGAAAATATACCGATAATATGTTCTCGCTGAAAATTTATTTATCTTTGTATTAAGTTTTCGTGATTGCTTCATCTTTAATTTTATTCTGGTACTTCGTATTCAAATGACCCGATTGCCCACACCAAATTTCACTGCTAGCCACTGAAGAAGTAGACATAAACAAACATTGTTTATGTTCTATGATCATATGATATGACTTGTAAACACTTTTTTTCGCTTAAGCTATCAATAATTACCACAACACAATATAGCTACAAAAATTGCAGCACTTTTCTTTAAACTCTACTGCATTGCCGCTTTTGATAAGTTTATTTTTTAATATAAAGTTTTGTAGCGAGGTTAGGTACATACGATACCTCCCTTCATTGTAACTTCAAACTTGCAACTGGCAGTAACAGTCACGATATCCACATTTTCTGAGATCAATACTGACGTATATATTTCATATGCTGCCATCATCTTCTTCATATTTGGTGTAAAAATGTTCCGTATAATCTTTCCATCCATCACCACATGAAGAAACAGAAATCTCATTTACTGTAATTTCCACTTAACAAAGCTTCAGTAAATGCTTTCGTCCTGTTTACTTGCTGCTGATTATTTTGTTAACTCTGAGATTTATAATGTCCAAACTGCTTACAAACACAGCACTTTTTATCCATTTTATCCAATTTGTTTACATTCGATCTGGTCATAGAACCACCGCCATGATGCCTTGAGCTTTCACTCTTCTGGCTATCAATTTTAGAATAATGTTCGTTTTAGTGTCCTCTGCTCAAGAATGCATTTCCCGTTTAGGAATCATTTCCCGCTATACCAATCAATTTTATCTTCATTATATCAGCAATAAAGGCGACCACATAATGTTTTATCGCCAATATCATAGGGAAGTATTTCTAAGGTAGACCTATTAGCATCAAACAGACAATCCATTGATGAAAAAACCTGTTCCTGAATATTTATTTTCGGTCTGCATAATTGGCGTAACATGGTCAGTTATAGAATCACAATTATCGAAGGAAATCTTTATTAGATTACGTAGTAAGGTCATTCTTCGGGAGAACCCAGAATTAAAGAACATGATCTTCAATTTCTGCCATAAACATACTATGACGGATCGATGGTCAAGACTAACTTTATCTTCTCTTTAGCATCTTCTACTGCTGCTGTGGCCAGATCTTTTTGCTTGATACTACTTGACATGCCTTTCAAAATTAATTCGCTTTCAATACCCATTCGTGGTGATTCTCACACCCCCTTAATGTTGAATCATTAGCCAGGAATTAATTCTATGCCATTTCTGTTAGTTATACTCTCAGAAATAAATTCTTTTATTTTAAACACTACAATACCTACGCCTACGCTAGTTATAATGCAGACACTACTTTTATCAAGCTTTTCTGATAACTATAAGGTATACTCGGCCCCTAATAAAACGGCGTAGTTATTTGTGACACAAATTACGATCTTTTTATTAGTCGAATCGAATCTATTATATACATAGACAAAAGGTACCATAGAGTACTGTAAAGAGAGTATATAGTACTATTTGTTTATTTGAAATTACCAGTTTTTAAATAATCATAACAAATTCTTTTATATATACATATATATTCCATAACGTTTGCAATACAATCATTTTTAATTTGCTTGTGTGTTTGTAATTAATTTGATGGCTTGCAATTTTTCTATACGTTATTCTCATTTTATTTGATGTCCGTTTGTTTTACAATAATTACATCTTTATTTGTCATTTTACATTATTTTCTTGCTTTTACTACCTTGATAATAGTTTTTGTAAACAAATATACTGATTACCTTATAAATATATTTTCTATTTTGGCTTTATGCATCACATTTCTTTAATTTTTTCTACGAACAACCTAACGCTTATTATAAATTTATACCTAAGTTTTTTTCTAAATATACTTGAGATATTCGCTTTTATGATGTGATAACTCTTCATTACAATTATATTAAATAACATGTCGATATTTGACAGATACATATGATATACTGTATTTATCTATCCATATTCTAATGCAGCTATGTAAATTGTAAGTAAGGTTATTACATTCCATGTCTATTTTGTTAGCGTGCGAAGGAGGGGGAAAAAACAATTTGCTTATATTAATATAAGATTAATACGTCCATAAATATTTCATAGAAATAGTTTTTCATGTATATTATTTTCTACACTTTTAAGAATATTTGATAAAAATAATGTTTTTCAAATTTCCACTCACGAAGTTAAAAGAGTTGAATTACAAAATCAACACGTGCCATAAGTGAATCTGTTGAATATACAAAAGAGATTAGAGTCACAAAAGGATAGATACATAAAAGTACCGAAGACACCAAGATGCAAGAGAATGAAGGTATACACTATGAATTTGGAGTGGGAGACTAACAAGTCACTTTTATCCGTCAAAAACTTTAAACTTGTTTTTCTTGGAATTATATTTTTGGAAATTCTCGGCATAATTACTCAGTCGATTTTGAAAATATTTTAATCGTTTTCTCTAGAAGTTACCTTCCACTTTCTTTTATATTTTGTTTACTGATTTTTAATATACGTTTCAACACGGAATTTTTATTGAAAAATAGCATTTTTAAATCTTCATTGCCAACTTATCACTCCATGTTTTCCATTACGGATTTAGAGAAATAAATAAAATTTGTATGATATGTTTAACCTTTTTTTTAAGTTTATCTTTTAATTTAAACATCATTAGAATATTTACATTCAACGTTTTTATTCGCTTTTCGTAAAACAATATTTAAATAGCTAATAATTAATTTAATAAATAATAACATAATAAATATTAATGTCATTATTTACTTAAATAATTTAGTCTATTTTAACATTAAATTTCATTATAAAAAAAATTTAATTAATATTCTGCGTTCCATTTAATATAAACACTTGTAAATAACAACGGTCTGCCAGCTGATTGGCTTACAGTGGAAAGTTAATGGAAAAGTAAAATGACGGACCGATCATCTGTCAAATAAACTATATAAATATGTGTTTATGGAGCAACTTAATTCTGTATATTTTTTGTATCATTCATTAAATTTTTTGATAGCGCACCTAAAGAAGCATATTTTTTCAGTGGCTGATTTGAATGAAACCTTTTGCGCAATTTACTCACCCAAACGAAAAGAAAGGTAATTCTCATAAGAAGTATTCAATTTTTACATAGTCATAGGACCCTCAGTAACAAGGATTACAGTTTGCAACTTCGAAATGTTCATTAAGTCTTAGCTTTGCTCTGTTGAGTATTTGAATACTTATATTGAGTATATATTGAGTATTTGAAACATTACGAACATCAGTTTTTGATCCAACATTTCTTAACTAATTCTTGACAGTTTTAAAGATATATTGTTTGGTTTTATACGTGACTAAAGGTATAAAGTGAATGTATTTGGATCAATATATAAATTCACTATTAATACGAAATTATTAAAATAATAACATGTTTTAATGTATAAGAATTTATTAATTTACATTATCAATTTTTCCGTCAAGGATACATATCTGTAACCGTGCGAAGGCCATGACATTAAATAATAATTTCATAACACAAAAAACTTTGCTGTGTTTTTATGTAGGTAAGTATCATTGATCTGAAAGTCATAATATAAACGAACTGTTTTGAAATTTTTTTCTAATATAAAAATATTAAAAATTACTTTAAGAACATATTACTTTAATGCATATTTCGGAATTTAGGTAGAAGCTAAAATTATAGTTTATATGTATTTACGGGAAATGTACTGTTTAACGCAAAATTTCACTATATGAATTTTTTGTACTAATAGAGTTATTATTCTTCCTTTATTTTAAAATAATACTTTTATTACCCTTATGAGCCTAAGTTTCTTCTGAAAGTCTTAATATGCATTTCATTTATTGACAGTCTTCGTATCGTATTAAGACTGTAATTTATTAATCCTTATGTTTATATATATGTACATATAATTGGATAAAACATAATTTTTGTACATAAGCATTTAAGGAAATACATTTATAAATAAAGGACTTTACATTTTTTTCGACATATATTTCTATAATAATTTTATTTGTTAATTTACTTACGTTTAATAGTGCATATAGTGGACTTATTGCTATAAAAGCAATCTCTTAGAGCCAACCAGAATACCAACCCAGTCCCACTCGATGAGTGGCCAGGAATCTAACCCGGGTCCTTGCAATGTGCCGAGCCGTCAAAGGTCGTACACCTTGTGATCAATTTAATAAACCGCGGTGACGACATTTTTACATTAATTAAGATAATTTGAAAACAAAATTTTATTTCGAAAATTTCATTAAAATCAATCGAAGAGTAGGTTCATATTGCAAACAAACTTCTTCCTATAGCATTTAATGTAAAGAAATTTAATTCACATTATTCTTACAAAAAGATTTTGAATGCGAATGAACCGTTTCTTAGAAAGTAGCTCCTCTTACGGAAAACAGAAATATATTTCCCAATATTAATTCAAAATGTAAGTAATTTTTTTGATAAAATTTGGCACCATATAAGAAAATGAAAATGCTATAATGCAAATTATGAAGAATGACAGATATTCTCTAACCGTAATTCCTATAAATTTCAAGCTGATATGTTGTACTGTAAGTGATGGTGATATGACGCCAACCAGTTTCCCAGTCGAAGCCTCTTACAAATTTTCTGTTCTTCGCACGCCTTGTTAAATTCAGGCATTACCATTAACACTAATCTGGTGAAATTCACTTTTTATTACAGATAAATTCACAATTTTTATACTACCGTATCAATAGAAATCAGAGGCCGGGCAGAACACACTTTTTTTGACATTTTCAATATCATCACTGGAATTATCTCGCTAAAAATTCTAAAATTTACAAAAGAAATTATTGTCTCGATTGACACTGAAGCGATACATCAAATAAAAAAAATGATATCTTCACTCTAAAATTGCCATTTATTGAGAAATACGGGTTTAATTTACTTTATTACTACAAAAATTTTCAAGTTTCTATGGCAATTGGTTGCTGAGAAAAGCACACAAAAGACGGCGGAGAAATGGACAGGTACTTACTTGAGTCCGTAAGTATTCTGTTCTTTTTTTCTTTTCAGATACCAAACCCTAATGACTGAACATACAAAAAGTATGAAATATATATATATATATATATATATATATATATATATATATGTACATATATATATACACACATACATACGTAATTCAGTAGTAAAGATTAATAATTTCCGAAATATGTAGCGTAGCGCCATATTATCTCTATTTTCCCACTCATATTTCTGTTAACGGGATGGAATTCACTCCAAGCAAATCCCAAGTTCTTTGATACAAATTATGTGCCACGGGCAATCAGTCAGCGAAACCTTTTCAATTGGCCGGTTCCATTCTAAGTCATTTTCGACTACATTGCGTTATTATTTTAATAATCAGTGACCTACAAGCGTAGAATAATTTCGTAAACTTGATTACATTTTCCATCTTTACATGTGTAATTTCTTAAATAGTATTAATCTTGTCTAAACCAAATAACTCAGCTACAATGAAAATGCTAGATTTCAGAATAGAGAATCAGTTTAATCTACGAAATATCCCACATTGAATTAAATAGTAACTATTACAGTGACGGCTCGAGATAGAAAGCGCCAGTCGTTTGACTCGTGCACTGTGATTAAGATGTCTTGTCTGGTGCTATAATAATAGTATGTTAAGCTGGTCAGGGTTTTTGCAATATGTCGGTGGTGATATTCAAAATAGCTGTAGTAATTAGAACTGAACAGTACAACTTTTCAAACCGTGTTTAGAATTTGTGTTTGTTTACGTAAATTGTAAGAAAAATATGTCCTTCGGTAGAATTTATTTTTATGTTTTAATCATTAACAATAAAATGGAGTTTACAACAACGCAATGATACATTAATTACTGCATTGGTTATTTCTAATCTTAAAATGTTGTAATTTAAATTATTGTTTCTCTTATTCTCCTTGTAAAAGAGTGTTATATTTAATTTGAAGGTCTTACAATAATTAGAAGATTTTCGAAATAAACAAAAAAAAATTAAAACTGAAATGGAACCGTACTGGTTAAAGCACTTATAATTTATGAAGGGTACATATTATTTTATTAAAATATTAACAATATAAATTTTTTACAACGTGAATATATCCCTACTGTTTTTTTTGAACGTGTAAAAACAAAGTGAGTATTTAAAAAATTATGACATCTAGAATGATCGCTATAGTTTTTTTAAAATGTCGGCATATACTTCTAAAACTACATTTTATTCATAATTTTGGATTTAATTGTTTCGGAAAACGGGCGGGAGCATTTTTCATTATATACTTTTTCAGTATCTATGCCCTTTCAGCCCTTTCAAGCCATACTCTACATTATAAATGGAATTAAAAAAGAAATCGGTACTTAGTTTGTCCCTTCTCTATAGAATTCCTAAATAAATGTGTCTGAGTGTATATTATAAAGACACACGCAGATTTATCTATTAAACGGTTTCTGAGAAAAGAGACTGCGATAGAGAGATAGAGAGAAGGACAGACAAGTGATTGATCTACACTCTTTGAATTTATTAGGTACGGAACTCTATGGAGTACCCCATTTATTCTCAAGGTTCCTTTGATGAACTGATTTTTTTTAATGAAAAAATAGTTTAAAAAGGCATTAAATATTTATAGAGCGTATACTGGGATTTTCTTACTCTTAATTCTTAACGATTCGAATTAAACTTTTGATTGAAAAGGAATATTAAAGTGATTAGGTTAACGAAAGCGAATGTATAACTAATAAAGCCTGTTAAGGATGAGTGGAACTTTTATTAGGATGATTTCACTTATATTTAAGTACATATAAACACGGATACATAATATTTCTGTTTGACTATATACACATTTTAGATTGTAAAAATTTAAAACTATATGGTTTTCACAGGTGTAAAAATGTTTTGAATTTCTCAAAAATAATTGAATTTAAAACCTCCGCTATACTTTATGTATAAATTAATTTATTTTTCTTCAAAATTTTAACTTCAATAGATTCGAAGACGAGGTAACATGCTTTTCGTGGATATTTTCAGCCATGTCTCCAGAACTGTCTTAATTAACATTCGAGAAAAAAAATTATTTTGCAATATTTACCTCGCTGTTTCAAACGATGATTCTACATAAGAATTAAATTAAATAAAAAAGATTGAACATTTCGTTTATCCTTCTTAAAATTTGCACTTGAATATTTTTTGAGGGTAGATATGCTCTATAACTGAAGTAAATTTCATGTTTACGTGTCAATGTGTTTACGAGAAAAAACTCTTATAATAAATAAATAGAGAGATGGTGAGACATGAGAGCGAACAAAACGGTTTTTTTTTGAGGGAAGATCTAAAATTCCTGGCTGTGTATTAGAAAAGTATTTAAAGAAAGAAATGTTGAGTTATTGAGTGAAAAATATATTTAAAGTACAGTTATTATAATGCAATAAGATAGAACAGATACTGAAAGCAACTTGTCTTGGTCCTTTTTAATTTTTACAATTAACACAATTTTTATTTTTTATTTATTCTTTATTCCGCTATTAGATTAAACCTATAGTTCAATACTTTAAGAAATGGCCAAAGAATCATTTGAACATCATTTATTATTTTTTTCCAATGACCTACCCATAATAGTTGTTCTTCTTTCCGCCTTTATAGTGCAAACTGTTATATCAATACACAACTATCGACCAACAGGAGAAATTTTCAAAAATGTTTCATTTTTCATTTAAGTAAAGATCATAAAAATTGGGCATAAAACATGACATAGGATGGTAAAAAAATTTTAAAAATTTGTATATAAATATTAACTAGTTTATAAGCAATGTACACTTATGTTTTATTTCAACTAACTATAATAGACATTAAATTAACTATAACAGACATTGCATTTTAATGCCAGAGCATTAAAATTCTGATGTTCACAACTCGTATGACTGATTGGATTTGAACACCACATCAATCACCGCGCTCTCCACTTCGTATTTATCCACGTTCAAGGACATCACTTACAAATACTCATATATGGCTCTAACATGTTCATCTAAACGAATGTTTTATACATAAAACCTTCCTAGAAGAACAATATAAAATATATCTCCATAAAAGTGGAAACTGCATCAAAATTCAACTAGAAGAATCTAAGTTAGAAGAGAACAGACAGACATTTCGTTTTATGTATATATATGTGTGTGTGTACAACTGTATTCCGCATAAAATTAAAAATGAACTGTAGAACATTTCTATTACGCTGGTTGAATTAGGATTGGATACAATTATCTGTATTATATAATAACAAAACTCACCATTGAAATTTTTGGGTACCAGAACATTATAATAGTCATCTCGTTTACATCAGCAACATAGAAACGGCAAGAAATATTGCTTTTTCTACTATTAAAAAAGTACTATTTAAAAAGTAACGTTTTGATATTAATTTCTTTTTATTCGTGAAAATACTAGGATAATATAGAATACGCACAATATTGAGAATCAAAATATAAAGAAAAATTTCGGAATGTTTAGTGGTATGAATGAATAATAACGTTAAGGAATACTTTTCATATTTCACACAATAATTTGGAAAATATATTATAAAATAGCAACTGAAATTTCATTCATGAAAATAAAACTCTTGAGTGAATAAACTTACAATCTTATGGAACTATATTCAATAGTAATCATTTGTAATAAATATCACATTATCTTTTATTAAGATATATAACCAAATAGGGGTTATTTTAATCCCAGGTGCAACCATTATAAGTCCCAAATAATAAAATATTACCAAACTTTTACTAACAAATTTATGAATAATTTCATTCAACGGAAACTATTTCTTTGTTGGTAGGCAGAGAGCGATATCTCGTTGAAATTTTTATTATGAGTGTATACTGATGGGTAAAACCTCTTTTCCTTCGTTTCGTACAAATACCATGGTAAGATGCAGCCCAACTAACATGTCAATATTTTCCAAAGAAATTGTTCTGTTTTCCATTAACACAAATATTTTATCCCGTTTTTCTTTGAAAGAAAAACGGAATTGCTACGGAACATTGTTTGTAGTTTGAACGAGTGATCGGCAATAAGTCAATACCCAAAGGCTGTTTCAGTAGTCATAAATCTGCCATACGTTCTTAACCTTAACGTCAATAAATACATAAATAAATAAACAAGTAAATGAAATCTAAAAATGAGACTGCATGGTGCAATACGGTTTATTGTCTTATTAGTTATTATTACTTGCTATATTTTTAATAAAAAAGGAGTATACTATACCGTGCATAGGCTTATTATTATTAGCAAAACTTTTCATTGGTATTAACTTAAAACGAACAGGTAGAATAGATGATACTTTCAATTGACTAGGGTTCAATGTTATGCTTGAATTAAAACTCCGTAGCCGTAATAAACGTTACAGTACACACGGCATTCCACATGCTAGTTAGTCTTGTTTTATATTGTACCCTGACATATTACGAAAATTTTCCTCGAATTGCCTATCGCTCCTTATAACTATAATTTATTCCTCCACGATTTAACAGACCAATCCTTATAAAAAGTGCTCTGCAGGAGAAATTCCGGTGAATAATTCCAACTGTGACAGAATAATAAATCGTAAATTATCCTTTTGATGCATGTGCATTGTCATATATGTGCACCTTGATGGTAACGCCTGTACTTAAAGCAAAGAAGACCAGGGACGAACGTAACGCGAAATGAAAGTAAAAAAGCGAGGTTACGAACGAACTATATTGCTTGCATTTACTGCCCCGCAATTGTTTTACATATTTTACACTCCTTCCTTACTTCAATTTTGTCAGCAGTGTTATACCTACAGCTTGTGTATACAGGGCATAGGTGCTAAAATAATACGATAAAATAATGTTTCGGTATATTTCCAAACCTTGAATTTGTTGTCTTAAAGATTTTAATTTTCATGTTTATTGTAACTACTGAATTAAAATATAAGTACGTAATACGTACTATATAGTACGTATTGTATTAAAACTAAATAAAAATATAGGGAAAAAAAACAATATGTCTTTAATATACGAAGATAAAATATAGTTTTTGTAGCTGCGAATGAAAAAAAAGATATCAGTTATAAATCTTCTTTTACCTTCATCTGCTGTTTTATCTCTTATTTATTATCGCCACAATGATATGTATGCAAATTTTAGAGCTTTTCTCTTGTATATTTTATTATTATAATTATTATAACTATTTTGTCGCGTTATTATAACTATTCAATTAGTTTAAAATAATAAATTGTAATAAATATGTATTACCTAGTGTTCGTTAATTCCAGCAGGTAATAGTGGTTGTACATTTTATTCCTATACAACCACTTACTATTTAATTTTATTAACTGTTCTATAAAAATTATTATAGTAATACACATATTTATAGCTTTACCTTTTTACTTTATTAGTATTGAATTTAATTCCTTCATCGTATCTTTATACCTTCTATGTACATATTTAGTCATGCTGCAGGTTTATTACAAGAATATGTGCTGGCTTTTTCTATTCCATATCTATTTCTTATATTTTGAGTCTTTTAAAGTCAGGTCGATACCGTGGTGTGTTGCGCTATCACGAGACTTATGACCTTTGAGGATGCGGCACATCGTTGCGCTCCAAGTACAATTTCCATATGCTTGTAGGTATATCACAACCGCTTATACAGCATGGCAATTATGGACGTCACCTCCAATGATATGCGCGTTGGGAAACAAATATGTCCAGCAGTGGACTAAGATAGGCTCTTGATGATGATGATAATGAGATATTAGGTATAATGTATTAATGAAATAAGCTAAAATATTTATTGTGATATTGCTCGGGGATAGGAATTTTAATTTATCAGAAAGTTTGAAAAAGGAAACCTGATAAAATTCAAATGTTATTAATTATTTTAGTAAGCAATACTAAAACTTACAGGGGGATATGAAGTCTCACTGGCATGTTTCATGAGTGTAACTAACGATAAGTGGAGGAATTCATAAACCTGCAGTAAGTTTTAAGAAAGAAATAGTTATAAATAACTAGTCATAAAATCTTTAATTTGACTATATTTTAGTAGCGAACAGTATTAATTGGCGATAAAAAATTTAAGCATTTTTGTTCGTATAGAAACAGGAACAGATTACATTTTACTAGGAACCTTTCAGATATATTTTAGTGAAAATTAATTATGCAAAAAATATGAAATACCTTCTTGTCTACCTTATATATGCAAATATAGGTTAAAAATATCAAAACAGAAATATGTTGATTCTACTGAGAATATACATGCATTCATCAAAAAACAAATTAGACCGGGTTATGACAAGAATATGACATTAATTAAATATTGAAAGCTTTCCTTGAAAGAAGGCTCTTTAAGATAATCCTTACAAACGTCGTCGGCTCGGTTTTGGCCGGGCTAACTACGTTTGCTTGAGGTTTCAAATAGTTTCTGTGCTAAGATTTTGTGATAAATAATATCTATATAGGTTTTATTTGCCTGTATCACTAAAATAAAGAAATTTTCTTTAATATTTGTGCTTCGTATACGAGTAGGTATATAGCTCATGCGTATGCCGTATGAAAGTTTAAGAATAAATACTAGAACTGTGAGACTTGTATAAACGTTTAGTAACAAAAACAAATATCATTTTTCCACTTTTTGAAATAAATTCCCCTATTTTCAATTCTATTCGTAGCGAATGAAACATCAAACAGTTTTTGACTTCACCGTTAATCAATGACTTTCTCAAATAATTTCAACGTTATTTGTAAATTTGAATCAAAAGAAAAACTTTATGTTTTTATTTATTGTTATAAGTTTTTGGTAGTAACACTGTGATTATTGCACAATTTTTAAAATTTTTCTGATAAAAAATAATTTGGTTTTATTTTGCAGGAGAAGTAATAAATAATGTTTTTATAAAAGGAATACGTCACGTATACTTTACAACTTTCCTTTTATTTTTTTTCCGATATAAGCTTTGATACTACCGTGACAGAAAATATTATATAAAATTGATATTAATACAGGTTGCTTCTAGTAGAGAGAAACGGAGATGCAAATCAGTTTTCCAGCCAGATAATAATAGCTTAATAAGCTATATGTTTAGATGTCATCACACATCATCTTACCCGGAGGGAGTCTTTATTGGATTATATTTTACATTTATAATTGGCTGTTAATACGTTTACTTGTGCCTGAGCCAAATAAAAATATGTCTGTTTTTTACACTAGATGTTACTGATGCGAACCGTCATGTTTTGTTTTAGATACTGTACAATGTTAGTTTTGTTTGAATAAAATAATTTTAATCAGCTTAAACTAGAGAAATCTTGTTTAATATTGAAATTGTTATAGGTCTAAACCAGCGTGAGTGATAAACAAATTGTTTCTAGATCCAGACCTGCGTGAGTGATAAACAAATAGCAGTGAAAAGAGTAAAATAATATTGCAACTTTAAAAATAGAAATACGTTTTATTTATAAACTAAATGGAGTTAGGAAATAGGAACTAAATGGAGTTAGGAACCTCGTAAAGTTTGATGGAACGGATTTCAAGCAACGGAAATTCCAAATGAAATTTGCCCTGCGTCCAAAAGGTTTAGATATCAACGCGTCATAACCAGAAACAAATGCGACTAAGTGAAATAAAGACGATGGAATGGCAATATTTATAAAAACACCAGCCAGGGATATTAAACAAGTAGCATTCATCGAGAATTGCGATTCAGCAGTAGAAGTGACGATTAAACTTGGGTCGATTTATAAACAAAAATCCGAGACGACTAAACTTATTTTAAGTGAACGTTTTTACCAATATGAAATGTTACCGGCTGACAGCATTGCTCAGCATATAGCGAAAGTTTAACATTTGGTCAAACAATTGAAAATAAATCGAGAGAATATCAGCGACACTGCAATCATAACTAATATATAGAGTACATTGCCTTCCAAGCACAGATCTCTTCGTCAGGCTTGTATGGCACTTGATGGAAAGAAATAAACCGTATTCTACTTAGCAGTTTGCTTATTAAGTGAGCAACCTAGCTTGAATATAGAAAAAGATAATGAGACGAAGGAACGAATTAATAGCAAAACAAAGTAAAAAAAAAAATCACCTCTTTTTTATGTTGTTACTGCGGGAAACACGGTCATTTCTTAAAACATTATCGTGCTTCTAAACAAAAACAAAATAAACGAGAGAAAAATATATTAGCTTTCAGTGTAGTAAATAGTGATACGAAAGACGATGATTAAAGTAATGGATGGAAATAAGATAGCAATGTTTTGCAGAATTATAAGAATATACATAACCTCAACTGAAATTAGGAAACCAAGAAGTAGCAGAAGTGTTTGGTCAAGGAAATATTTTGATTAACAAATGAGTCAATGGACAGTGGAAGATAAGTGTTATAAAAATATTTTTATATACCTAAATTAAGAAGATATTTATTTTCCGAAGGTGTACTGATAACACAAGGCTATTTTATTATAAAGAAACAAACTGATGCTTCAATTTATTAGGACAATATAATCGTGACATGCGCGTTTTTGCAAAGCAAACAAGTTATACAAGTTAAAAGTAAAAGCAATTCAAAATTCAGTGTGTAACGTAGTAAAAAAATTGGACCTAACAACATGGCATGAACGTTTGGGATATTTGAATATCAAAGAAATATAGGAAATGTACAATAACAATGTGATTACTGGTGTGAACTTATCGGACTCTGGCAAGTTTATATGAGAGGGCGTGCTTATGGCAAGCATGCTCGTCAACCGTTCCATAAATCTAACAGGGGATAACTGCAATGTAGTGATGTTTGTAGACCATTCAAAGTACCATCTGTACAAGAAATGAAATATCTCAAGACGCTGTTACAAGTTTCAGATATGTGTAATTTATAAAATAACAAGTGAAATGTATTGGACTGGTTTCAGGTACATAATGCAAGGATTAAAAATAATTTTTCACGTGGTGTATGCATATTACATACTGATAACGGGGGAGAATGCGCGAGCAAAGGCTTCAAAGAATATTTAGATATTAAGGGTATTATTCATGAACTTACTGCCCCTTACACGCACCAGAATGGCTGGACAAAATGGCCGGGGTGAAAGAGAAATCAGGACAATAGTGGAAAGTGCTCAGTCCAAGAGCTTTATGCACGTAGTGTATCACTCAATCATTCGGCAGAAGCAGTTAATTATGCTGTTTATTTATTAAATAAGACATCTTCTAGTCTACCAAATATTAGACCTATGGAACTGTGGAATGTCAAATGTGAAAAAAACTTAATTGTAATAGTTCTAAGATGATGTTAGTTGGCTATGATAAAAGTAACTATAAACTATATCCGCACACGAAAAGAATGACAGTATCAAGAAATGATATTTCCAATGAACAGAAAAGTCCTGAATTAAGAAGGAATCAAGCTCAGATTTTCAGGTATGATGAAGGTGATGAAAAATACCAAGAATAATACCATTTATTACGACTGTGAGGGCAACAATACACACACACACACATACAACACACACAATGAAGATGATAAGATCCATAATCCTTAGCAAGAAATATATCTTAATGCCATAGGTAGTTGAAATATTACTTTACAACCGCGAAGAATTCAGTTTTTTTAGTCCAATTCAATGGAGTTTTTATATTTCTGTTACTAACCATCATTAGCAATTAATAGTGAGGAATGTAAGGAAATGTAAGAGGAAGATATAGAAGGGACTAATAAATGACGATAAATAAAGAACTAGACGCTCATCGTAGTAATAATACCTGGAATTTTGTTGGTAAGAAAAATCAGAGAACTATGACATGAAAATTTGTTTTTCATATTAGAAGAAACCACGATAGTAAATGCGACAAATAAAAAGCTCGATTTTGCGCACGTGGATTCACATGAATTACAGGTATATATTGTAAAGAAATATATTCACCTATCACAAACTATGAGTCTATAAGATAATATTATCTGTATCCGCTGAATAAAGATGGAATATAAGACTTAAAATATGCAAACGGAATGAATCTTTATACGCTTTGAAACAAGCATCTCTTGTTGGAAACAGAAATTTACTAATTTTTTACTGAAATTTATGTTGACGACGCTTTGATCATATCTGGGTCAAATATTATATTAGATGGAATTGTAAGTTAGTTGAAGCAAGAATTTAACATAAAAGAGTTGAATTTAAATTACTTCGTTGAGTTAAAAATTTTAAAAACTGATAATTTAGTGTGTATCAATCAAAGACACTATATTGAACAGATAATAAATAAACGAGAACAGCACATCCCTCTAATAAGACTGTTGATGTAAATGTTCAAATAACTAAAAATGCTCATATTGGGTGGATTAATTTTACATGCAGGGAAACCGTAGTGTTATTGTTTTTACCTACAGCAACTAGGTCAGATATTTCATATGGTTTCAATTTGTTCAACATATATGTTAATAAACCAAGTTTACATCATGTTACTCAGTTTCAAATAATTATTCGTATCTTAGTAAAACTAACAATTTATGTATAAAGTATCAAAGTCATTAAAATTTAATTGAATATACAAGTTCAGATACTATTAAACTAATAAATAATAGTTTACCACAAAAAACTTAACATATTGATGTTAAACTCAATTTTAATAAAGAGAAAGTACATCAAAAGTTAAATTATATTGATTATGTGCAAAGTTCTTAATAACTCGCTTATAATTTTATAAGATATTTTTACTCTTTGAACACTAATAATAATTTTTAATATAAATATTAAATTTATTGGGAGTATTGAATTACGTTTTATATTTATACTTGGCTGTTAGCATGTTTGCCTGTCCCTAAGCTAAATAAAATAATATGTACATACTCGTATAATTTTTTATGCCAGGTGTTGTTTCATATAGTTACTGTTGTGAACTATCCCGTCGTGTACTTAGATGTTGTGCAATGCTAGTTTTGTTTGAATAAAATATTGTCAATCAGCTTAAACTATAAAAATCTTATTTATTATTGTAACTCTAAATATCTTAACTTCGTTATAATTTGTGATGGAGATTTCAGTTTAAACATAAATTTTTAAAAAAAATATCAACATATTCCATTCATTATTTTTTCTTAAATTATATAATCAGCGTGTATCATATTTTTATTGAAGTAGCCTTGTACTAAAAGTGGATAATAATTTATAAAACTAAATGTTAAGCTTTTTTTAATTTCATAATATGCTTGTTTGCTATTTACTTAAAAAACAGAACTTGTAAGATCACTCTCTCGTCCAAACGCTTATCTATCTGTCTATCTATCATAGCCATTTTCCGAATAAACATTAGACATAGAAATATTACATTTGGTATGGCAATGAGCCATATACACCACAATACTAACATTGAAAAAAATTTACATGAAAATTTGGGAGAAAATTGTTAAGATGTTAAAATTATATATATATATATATATATATATATATATATAAATATATATATATATATATATATATATATATATATATAAATATATATATATATGTATATATATATATACATATATATATATAAATATATATATATATATATATATATATATATATATATATATATATTTATTTATTTGTAAATAGAGACATATAAAACTTTTAGCTTACGGCCTTGTGGTAGCCTCGAGGTACACTCGTATTTAAATGGTTTACTTTTATTTTTATATTATCCATATTTATTTCAACTAACCGAGAAAAGTGAAAAATACTCCTTCGTATTCATTTTTAAAAACGTAAAACTTATCCGATTTACTAACAATCTAGAGAATGTCTTTTGTAAAATCGTGTTACTTGCTGTAATTAATATTATTGCAAGTAAATCCTGAATGTTATTTATTCGAGAAAAGCCAGGATTATTTTCAGATTTCGCTAAAAAGGGCGCGAATAATGTCAATATTTTATTGAAATGGCATATATATATTTTATGCTTATATAAACCTTTAAAAATATTTACCAATTAAATACATTGAAAAGAAAACCTATTAGGTAATGAAGATTCTTAAAGTAACTGGTTTCTAAGGGTTTGGACATTCATATTAAAAATTTGAATTGCTTTTTAAAGATCACCTTTTCCACGTTGATAACGAAAACCAATGTTTATTCTTTAAAAATTACTTATTTCGTCGATGTAAACAATTATTTGATAAAGAAGAATATAAATTTATTTTCATAAATTCGATACACTAAATATTATTTAACGAAAAATGAAAATTTTTTGGATATAGAGCGAGAGTTAAGGTCCCGAAATCAATGTAAAATTTTGAGCGGATAAATTATTCCACTTTAAACTTCTTTTGTAAATTCTTTTATTACAAATTAATTTTTCTATGATTTGAGGTATCTAAAACAATTTCATATTGCATGTTAGAGACCAGCATTACATTTAAAACTTTGCTTATCACTATATCATTTGTGTGTTTAAATTATAAATTGGTTTATTTTAACTGGTAATACATGTTACTTAACTTGCATTTTATTAACTGGTATAGAAACCATATTTAAATCTCAATTTAGACAAATATCTCCACCCCCCCATTATATATTTTTAGGGTCACTCGTCGCAATTTTTAATTTTTGGCAATTTCAAATAATAGAAGCTTCAGAAGCAAAATGGATATTTTCCTTCACTTGGTTGAACGCTTTTGCTCAAAAACAGTTTTTAAGCAATCATCACTCGCGATTTTAACTGAGCTATTTGGTACAAACATGTGTGTGTGTATATATATATATATATATACTTATATTTAAATTTTTTTTTTTATTTAAAATGAGAAACTTAAAACTAAATATTATTGTTAAATAAATTTACTATTCGAAATTAATTTCACATACTATTCAATAACCATTGCTTCTGAAAATTTATTCCGTTTGTGTATCTCTTTGAACACGCTTCATATAAAAACTGCTCACACAATTCAAATGGATTTTTTGAAAAAAGAAAAGTTTGATGTAAGGTTGAGATTCATTTCAATGGAATAGGACACCGATTGTGTGAACAATCGGTCGATTTACAAATTTAATTTTTCAAAAATTTATTTATTTTGCGTTGAGACCATAACAACAAAGAAATGCCTATTTTCTCGAGTTTAAGTAATTATCGAATGTACACTATATCTATATAAATTATTAAATGGCACTATGTGTATTTTAAGCCGCATAGTGAAATTTCCCACTTAAACATTTATTAGCGAAGTGAACATGGTCATAAGTTAGGTGGGGTGCTTCAGGAGAGTAGATCATTATGTAAGCAACCGAAATGCGTGCAGATGCATTGTTGGCCGTCCGTCACATATAATTTTTATTGATGTTGAAGCATTCCACAGAAACTTAATTCAGTTTGTAGATTGGAAATTGATTGTACATATTATATTATTTTCTAGTTTGTTCAAGACGTTGCTTGCTTCTGGATCTTTAGAAAATATAAATTAACTTTAAATGAAAACACGGGAAACTATCTATAATAATGAATACAAAGTAAACTTTTTTTTGTGTAGTGTACTTGGTATAGAAACTTATTAATGGTCGATTTTAAAAATATATCATATATCTTACCCAAAAGTTTTTTAGAAGTTTGAAGAAAAAACATAAACCAGATAATAAAACAAAAATAAAAACTTATTTTTTGTTCCGTTACTTTTGTTGTGAACGAAAAAAAACACATTTAGTTGTTTAGTAGAAAATTGCATTATGCAATTTAAAATACACGGTATGCAATCTAGTGATGAACACAGAAATAATATATTTTTGTGTAATTACTTCGCGTAGTCGTGCTTATGCACTATAAATTGATTTTAGAAAATATTAAATTCGCATATCGTCTGATTGGGTGAAATGAAAGTTATACGTTAATTCAAATAAAAGTCTTTTTGGAAAAGTCCATTTGAATTGAGTTAGTAGTTTTTATGTGAATCGATACAGGCCGATTCCACAATCTTCCACAATATTATATATACATATATATATATATATATATATATATATATTTATAGTTAGAAACGCTAATGATGATTATTTAATAATTGTTAAATTTTATGGTGGTTTTTATGCAATTATTGCAAATATATTTTACCACTACAATTAAAGAAATGAACAAAAATGTTTTCAAAATACTTTTTTCTTAATTTTTGCATTAGCAATGTTGAGGAATTTTAAATACAGATAAGTAATTTTGAATATATACAGTGTCAATTATTAAAGTGAAATTTATAATATACTCAATCTCGTCGTCGACATTGCTTATAATGTTGAAGTACAGAAACATTTTACAATAATCCACACGTGTGTGTGTTAATGTCGTAGCTCATAAATTTTGCATTCTAGGAGGTGAAATAACAGAACGCAATAATAAGGTTGCTATGGGAGTATTGAATAGTTTAATATAATTTTTTAAAAATATAGGTTAAGACAAAACTTTTTTTGTTTTTTTCGTAGTTATATCGACAAAGGATATTTAGAAGCAAGAATGTGGAGTATGGGATATACATTTTTTTTATATATTCATATAAAGTTAGGCAGTATTTCTTAGCAGTTATTTTCTAATTTAGTAAAAGGTCCAAGAACTTTGATAGTTACCAGAATTACATTTACTTTATATTCTTGTATTAAAAGCATTGCACACACCTTTAAATGAAAACATTCTTTAGATCATTGAAAGGATTGCACAAGAATAAAAGGCGACAATTAAATAATGTAGATGCAATTTCGTATTTAACTTACTTTCAATTGACTTCTATCAACAGCTATATATTTAAAAATAGGCCAGGGTAGTTATATTTATGCCACTAATAGCATTGCTTTAAATAAAACGTATTTTAAAATAATGCTTTTAATATTCCATTACATAAAACAGAAAAATGGACCTGAATGTACTCACTTAAAAATATATATTGAGAAATATACTGACTTGACCTTTCGATGTCTATTTGTCTCTTCACTAGCTCTGACTTGCAGCTTTGAGAAAGCGAAAAGTGGTGGCGTAATTTAAAAATATTAGTATACAATAGTCGTTAGGACATTTAAGATTGGAATACCTCGTTTAGGTCTATTTTAAAGTTTTTTTTTTATATAGATTAAATTAAATCACAGTCACAGGCAAACAGGACATGATTTTTGAATTCCCCATTTAGGTTCAAAATGGCCAGAGATAATTTGGATAAGAGGCACTTAACTGAAAGTAAAGTAACGCTATAATAGTTTGAACACTATTGATCCATAAAAAAAATAAAATCCGAAATTAATTTCCCTGATTGCCATAGAGAAGTTTATCTGTTTCAAAATTTATACTTACAAAAATATAATATAATATAGATATATTACATTTCGAAATGTCAAACTTTCTGACTTAGTTATACTACGTGACCACTCGTCAAGAATATATCTCCACGGAAATTATTCTTAAATATACCTGTGACTAGATGTCTCAAATATTTACCAGCACGTATCTACGATTTGTTTTTTTTGTTATTATTTTTAGACTACTTGTTCGACAATCTACAACTAAAATTTACGTACTCTTGGTACGGATTTTTGACCAAATTTAGATTCTTCGACTTACTTTCGTTAAATATAAAAACTTAGATATGAGCAATATTGTTTGAAAATATCGATGGAAATTGTTTAATTGCTAAAATGTATATGCTGAAATGATATGTAAATGTATCTATATTATATACTCTACTACAAGTATACAAAAGTCTATATCAATGGTCTACAGAACCATATTCAAGGTAACTTGATAATAAAACTTAGAAATCTATCAGTTGTGATAAAAATTGGAGGTATATTGTAGAAATGTTCCCTAGAATATATAAAGAATATTATGTGTGCATATATATATGTATATATATATTATATACAAATATATATATATATATATATATATATATATATATACACATATTGGAAAAAAAATTTTATTAATGAAAATAAAAAATAAGCGTTTTGCAAATTTAGTGTATAAAAAATTGAAGATCGGACGATCTCTCACATTCTAAAATTTGTCCAAGTATGCCACAATATACATATTTTTATATTGTGTAATAAGTAAAAACTCATCAAATAACAAATAATTCATAGATTATATACCTATAATGCAAAAATATGTAGTTAAATTTGGTTTTACTTCTAACCAAACGTGAGATTGAGAGAGGAATATACCTTCTCATTATCGTTTTATGTTAGAGCCAATTAAAATTCAGCATCAGCCAATAATTAAATTTTTTAATGCTCAACAGAATAGTTCATGCAACGGTATATTTACGTAAAATTAATTCGATGCAATGTAAATTTGACGAAATCTGTATTGGATCATGCAACGATAGAATATACAGAAGATATGACTGACTACACTTAAATTTGTATCTATACCATATTCTTCCTTAAATAAAGACACCAAAAAGGAACAATTTCTGTTTTTGAGATTACGTACGATACGTTATATATGCATACATATTGCCTGTTGAAAAATCAAAAATGAACCTTACTGAAGAAATAAATAACATATTATGTAATTTATTACTTATTGACCAAATTGTTGATGTTTTAAATAGGTATTCTTGATCAATACGCCAGGTGGAAATTTCTTATTGAATTTACGTCAACCGCAACCTTATTTTCAGTTATAACTATTTCTAGTCAAAGCATTAATTTTTTTAATTTGTGAAATATTTGTGTCGAAAGATCACGTTAATGCTAATTTAATTTCCTTAGAAAAAATAGAAATTTCACATTGGTCATGAAATTATTGATGTTTAGTAATCGATTCAAACTAAATTATTTTTACAGGTGTCCTTCATTTTTTACATTTATAAGTAGTAGGAATTTTGCCATATTACTTAATAATACTTTAAGTTATATTTAACTAAGGCTCTTCTAAAACTTGATGTCCATTTTGCTTCTTATTTCTTAAATTTTTAGTCAAAACTCAGACACAAATAAATTACATTCTTCTTCCTGTATTCCTTTACTCACTATGTCTTTCTAATCTAAGTTTAAAAAACATTTTGTAGAAAATTAAATCTAGCAAAAAACGAGCACAAAAGTTTTGTTGATAGTTCGAAAACATGTAATGCTAATTAATAAAATCCGTTGTTAGCAAGTAAATCCTTAAACAAATTTAAAACAACACTTATCGACAAATTGAATCATTTCGCAAAACAAAACTCATATTCAGCAAGACTAACAATTAAGACTTAAAAAAATACTTAAAATTACAATATGTAATTTTCATTGCAATTCATATAGTTACTTATACCACTCTAAAAATAGCCCGAAAAAAAATTTGCAAGATGCTGAAAACTTAAAAAGTGTAGGAATTTGGCATTTTTTGCATTTACATTTTAAGCACTGTAACAAGGAGTCCCATCACAGTACTATTGCGATTATGAATATTATACTAACATCAATCATTTATTTAGTGCAATATCGTGTCTATACATATTTTATGTTTATTTATTGAGATGATACAATTTTGACAAATTATCAACAAATATCAGAAGTGTCAGATGTTCATAATTGCAAACATTTATGTGACGAAACTCAAAGTGTTTTCATAGATTTAGTAAAATTAATAAAACAAACCCAGTCTACATTTGTTATTGTGCTCGAAGAATAAAATAACTTTATAGTTTAAAATAAATTATCCGATATTTAAGTGAATATTATTTTTGAATTAAAAATATGTGTCGCATAAAATTGTTTAAAATATTTGAGCGTTTTAAAAATTCTGCTAAATTCATTCGAAAATTTAAAAAGTAAATTAAAAACAAGTTTCCGTAATGTTTGTACCAATAAAATAATGACATGTAATGAAATCATCTGAACCATTGCGTCGCTTACTCACTTATGCATTTGATTTCGCTTCAATGGAAGTCAATGACTCTAATTGGCTTCATCGTTTTAAACTCGACCAAGTTGAAATTTGAATAAGGGTGAATTAAATAAAAAATAATTATCCTTTTGAGCAAACATTAATGCTTTCTTGGCCGAATAATTAATGTTTTAAATTCAATATCATTAACGGTAAAAACTGCTCAAAGAATTCATCGCGGCTTGAGTTATGACATACATATAAGAGTAATACAATGACTAACATTTCGATGTAAGAAAATTAGATTTGCTTTTGTTATATTTTGCCAATTATATATATATATATATATATATATATATATATATATATATATGTCTTTGAGGATACTCTTTTTGTCTTTGAGTATAGTCTTTTGACGTTAGATTCTAATTTGTTCAGTTCTGTTTTTACGCTAATGAATGAATTTAATATGTAACTGACAAAGCAATGGATATATTCAAATAACTTACATATCTGATATTCGATATTGCTACAATATACAACTTTCATGATATTAGTAATCGTGAAAGTAGTATATTGTGGTAATATCGAATATCGAAAGTAGTATAATCGTGAAAGTGGTATAATGTATTCTTTACGCCTGCTGATATTAGCACATACAGTGCTAATAGTAGTAGGCGCTGAGGATACATTTCAGTTTAAATATTTTTGAAGATTGTACCAATTTTATTTCACTGCTTTTCATATCGGTGTAAGTTGTGTGCTTTCCTTAATAAACTTTATGAAAGTGTTTAATTTTAAAGGAACCATAAGAAAAATGTAAATAAAAATATATATTTTCATCAGTAGGGTTCCGTAACTAACAACGAACCCCTTATTCTCTTATAATTACATCCTGTCCGTCTAACTGTCACAGCCTACTTGGAGATTATTGGCACCATATAGATGAATATAAGATGAATAGATAATGAAATAGTGAAATTTGGAAAAAATAATAGTATTAGGGGTGGCACTAAATTCATATAACTGAAAGATGAAAAAATCCATTGCATATAGGCGTGTGTAGTATCGGCAGATAGGTTTTAAAAATTATGTTAAGGTCTAAAATAACTTTTTTTACAGTTAATATTTGATGAGTTATTCGCTTCTAAAATATAAAAAAAATGTGACAACTGTATACAAAATAGACTTTCAACGACAACTAGTTCGAATAAGACATATTGGACAGTTTTAAAGACATGAATATTTTTAGTATCGATCGCAGCAGTAACTTCGTTTTTCATAGTGCCGAAGAAATAAAAACTAATAAATTTGACATTGTTTGGTGCTACTGAAACTTTCGTGCGCGCGTCTCACTCGCGCTTGCATGGTTTATTAATATTTATTTTTGACAATATTTTATACATATCAATATCAAACACGTCACTATGCACATTAGACAAGACACTTTATGTTTGTCGTACAGCTATTTGTGTAGAACCTTTAGAAGATTTTTTTCAACCATTTATAGATAATAATACGTCTATTTCTATGTTAATATTTTACGCCTATGTTGCTTCTATTTCAATTTACAGAAGGTAGACATTTATACATCCTTGATAATCACTCTTTTCCTTTCAGATCGATTTATACTCTTTGAACTGCATTCATTCCTTAAAGTTTTCGAGGAATTTGAATTTAAATTAACCTAGTAGTAAAAGAATCATTAAGTTAATTAAGAGAACGAAAGTCGAAGTTTTTAATCTTCTCTTTATTTTGTTGAAGGTAATTTTATTTCAATGGGAAACTGAAATGATATTGACAATTAATGTTTAATACGAATATGCATATTCAATCATCCCAATCAAGTTGTACTTACATTTGACAGTTTTGTAAATAGTAAATAATTATGTTATTTGCACGTAATTATAAATATCAATAATTCATTTCTATTTCTATAGTACAGTTGTAATTTTATTTTATATTGAATATATTTGGCGTTAATTTCGTAGAAATTGATTATTCACAATTAAATGAAACTACGTGATGTAGTATTATGTTTACTTTCTGTAAGTTCTTTACCACGACCTAGCTTTTGTTGTATTACAATATCTTCATGAAAAACCCACCTGAAGATGTTGTAATACAGCGAAACCAAGGTCGTGAAGAACATAAAGAAAGTAAAAATAATACTACATCACGTAGCTTTATTTAATTGTATTTAGTTTTATTCAAATAATAGCTTTCACTAACTCTAAATAACTTTCAAATATTGGTTATTTCCTTATTTTATTTCTCCGTTGGCACTTTACCGTCAATTCACAGAATCTTCTTGAAAAATCAAAATCCTACACGGTAAAGTAATAAACTAATATGATATGAAGTTTATGAAAAGAAAAGTATTTATGTTATGTTCAATTACTATTTTCTATCCATTTAACTTATTCAAAGTTTTATTGACACTATATTTTCTAAAATCTTGATCCAGTACACTTATTACTGATAAAGTGTCCTCCCACTTTTAATTATAATACTTTAAAAGGAACAAAGTAATTGACTTTACTTATATTTTTTCGTATTCAAATTTTTTTTCTTAACGGGTAAAATTTAAAATAAATGAGTTTTAACTGTTAGGAACAAAATTAACAACTTATTTTCTCATTCAGTTTTAAAATCCTAGAGCTGATGAGATAAAGTAATATGTATTTATGTATCTTTGAATTCATTAGACACAATAATATACCATTAACCCAGAGCCACACAGTAAAGTCTCAGACTACCTTTTCATCACACAGGAAATTATTGTTCCTCTGAAAATCTCTGCTGTCTCACGATGTCATTTATTCTCAAAACTCACCCGCTTTATCTCGATAGAATAAAATACGGTCTAAAGGAAGGGCAGACGACTTGAGGTTGGTTCATGAGATGTATGAGCGTATAGCAAGCGCTGGGGTAATGTAGACATGGCCGTATATTCTGCTGAATAATGTGCTAAGGGATGTACAATGCTAAGTACTGGTTTATAAAATAAAGTGAAAACGCTGTGAACAGATTATTTACGAATCCGTAAATAAATGGAATAGACGTTTTTGTTTCATGTCCCAGTGTTTGTATGTCTCTACAGGATATAGTAATGCTAATTTAAATTAATATTATAACTAGCCCATTTTATTTATCAATTGTGGTTAAAGTTCAATATTACTTAGAGTCAACCCCTACACCACGTTCTTGCTACTGTTGTTCTGTATATATGATTAACTTGACACTTTATAATCACATATAGTTTTAGTAATAATATAATATTAGGTTGTTAATTCTGTTATGTAGCAGTAAACAACTGACGCACAGGGTTGAAACTTATTTTATTTATTTTGTTGAGCAATTTATACCTGGAGAGTGTCAACAACCTGTCGATGGTGAAAAAAGGTATCGAACAGCATCACAATTCGTAAACAATAAATATATTTTTATGAGCTCGTTTTAGTTTTCCTGTTGATCAGTTTTGGCTGAAATAGTATATTCAACATGGTAGTCGACGCACATTTGTGACATGGAATCAAGTAGCTAAAATTTATCATCTAATATTCTATATCACGTCTCTGGTAAGATTTTGATTTTCAGGTTGTCTATCTTCCTAAATCTCTCTTTAGATATTTGAGGGTTGAACATATAATATAATTTATTACTATGCTGGATTAAAAATTTCGGTGTCAAACAGTTTCACGAAAAATGGCTATGCCTGATCGACAGAGATAATGACAAGGAAATTATTTTGTTCCGATTTTTTTCTCTTTTCTTTCTTCTAAAAGAACTTTTCCAAGGAATTAAAAAAAATAACAAACTATCAAAAAAAACTATCAACAAATTTAAAAGAGGCTTCATTTTTACCATTTTCCTTCTTTTAAGTAGTTAGATTAATAAATATACCACGCGTACAAATCATACGATTTAAGTAAAGAAAGTGAACAGAAGTAAAACAAATATTAGTTTTTGGTACTGAATTCGAATCAGCCTTCTACCTAGATCGTAGCAAATAAATTGTATATTCAATAAACTACCTATTTCTAATACCATCATATATACGAAATTGCTTGGAGAATGTCTTCAATTTGCATAAAGTTTATATTATATATAGCCTTTTAAGAGATAGTTCAATGAAAGCCTTCAAAGCAAACTATAAATACATAATTTATCTGTAATCATCTAAGTAGAAAACTGATTCAAAGCTTTAGTGTCAAAATCTAATTAAACAAAACTAAAAGCCCTCGAATTAGGAAAGAAAAGCTTTGATCCATTACAATAGGGCCATACCATACACATTTAATACCAAAACATTTACTGTAGAAACTTCAATTGAAAATTATGACATAAGATCTATGTAACTTTAGCTTAATAAAAATAATATTTAATTACCGCCTAAAATTTAAAAAATTAAAAAATTGACGCAAAACAATTCTTAAAAAAATTATAAAACTTTTTGAAAACAAAATTATTGAAAAAACAACAAATAATTACTTTCTTTTTAAAAAGAACATAAACTTTCACAAGTGCCTATGAATCAAATTGGAAGTAGCAGAATGTGTTAAATGATTAATTATGGTAATTACTATACATTTACATAAGACTGTGGATATTTAATATTTAATTCTAATTTTCTTCAGTGCACACATATGATTAATTATCTTTTATTGGCGAAGCACGAAGGTTAATGGAAATTGTTTACCCTAATAATAAAGAGAAATAAAATCAGATAAAATCAATCAAAAAAATACACACACACACACATATATATATATATATATATATATATATATATATATATATATATACAGACGTATATTTATATTTTTTCACATTTTTGTTTTGTTTATTTTTCTGAAGAAATGTTCAGGACTTGTCTGAAATTTAGTACTTCTAATGAAATTTAATCTACTCCTGCTCGTTTGATGGTTATAATCTGCAGTTTTAATCTCCAGTTTTTATTATTCTCTGATAGGGTATGATCAGGTTACAAATTTTAATTTTAATTTTACAATTTAAAAGTAACTTTTACTACCTAAATTTTTCTACAAATTTACAACCGGTTCATGTACATTTTAATTTTTTCATTAGTCGCGTTCATAAAACATAACATTGTGTCACTAGTTTAGTGTTTCTAGGTGGAACATATTTCGATGTAATTGAAATGACCATCCGTAAAGGATAATTCAACATAATTTACGGAGTCAACTAATCGATATTATAATATCTGATTATAATCATCATCGAGAGCCTATCTCAGTTAACTAATGAACATAGGCAGTATTCAAAATGCATATCATTGGAGGTAATGTCAATAAGCGCCATGCTGGGCAAGCAAGTTGAAAATCACTGTGCGTATTTTCTGGGGTCTATGGCATAAACCTATGTGATCGTTACACCACTCCACCATTACACCCGCCAGTGGTTTGAACTCAAACCAAGAATCCTGCAATGCGTTACACTGTCAAAGATTGTAATACTTGTCATAAATACAATACACCTTAGTATTTATCTAAAATGAAATAGTCCCAAAGAGAAGATGTTATTTGAACAGATGACGTAAAAACCTTTTCTCATTATAAAACTGTAATTTTACTTGGGAGACATCAAGATATGAAGCACAGATTTTAATTCATTACTCTATAAATTAGTTTCCAGAACAAAAGTGAGGCCGTTACTCAAATTATTTGTTAAGAAAAGTATTGACATCGAAAGACTGAAATATATTGACCTGATATCACAGATAAGAGAACAGAAAAGAACGAATGATAAGATTAGTAGTTTACAAGTACCTACTAGAATTAGTAAATAACAGGTAAAACATACTTGTAAAAATATATCTTTTACAGGTAAACTAATACTAAATATGATAGCAATATGAACTAGCTATAAAATAGGTACGTACAAGATATAAAATGTTTAATAGAATTATGAAAATCTTAATTAATAGGAGAAACAAGGGGTGAAAGCAATCGAATTAGTTTATGATCCATATCTTTTCTTTGTATATAATTGGAAAATTATAATCTTACCTTAATATATCAAGGTAAACTTTGTCTCATATATTCTTGTTTCCTTTTTATCTTTGTCTCATATATTTTTGTTTCCTTTACCGTTCCATAACAAATTTTCTTTTGAAAAATATTACCATAAACTCGTTTGTCTACTTTTTCTCTTATCGTAATTCATCTTTATAAAATAAGCTTTGACTTATTATTTGTTCATTCCGTAGCAAAAAGACGTTTTATTTCTTTCAGAAGACACGAAGTAATAATATTCATACATTTTATATAAGGATAAACAGTAAAGAGACAGTAGCAGCAGTCTGATGGTGAAATATGACCACAAGAGTACTATTACAATTTGTAAGAATTTCGAGAAAATAACTTTTTCGAATGATTTGTCAGTTACTGAGTTGGAAGATAGATCTGTTTCTATAAATATATCGGTATATATTGACCATTTTCCTACGTAAACGGAACAAACCATTATTTTTCAGGGAAGAGTATAATTTTAGGAATTATTTTTTTATTTATTTCTCATAGCTTGCATTCAATACTTCTTTCTAAGTCATTCTTTAGAAGTCATTGCATTCCATATATTTAACTTATGGGTGTGATTAAATAAAGGTATTAGAAAAATAGTGTAAGGATTAAATTTTTACGATAAGTATAATTGTCTGAAATATATTTGTTCTTTCTATGTTTATTGTTCTGTGAGTAGCAGAGTATTTTAAAGTATAATAAAATAAAATTCTTTAATATCTTTCCCATCATCGGTATTTTGTATCTAATTACTAATGATCCATCTTAAATTTAATATGGGAAAAATTGTGTTTCTAACTGTATTTATTACAGTTTCTAGATTACCTGTATTTACGCCTTGTCGCAGACTGCAGAATTATAGAATACGTTCTACTTGTTTATGAAATTAGGATTTTGAAATGCTGCTGATATGTTATGTTTATGTTCCATTTTTATTATGTTACATTATTTTCATAATATCTTGCTGCTCCAGGCCAGCTTTCATGCCGTATTTTTTGTCATGACGTAATTTGCTTAGAAACAATTAAGTTAGAAGTATATCTTTTTTCGCGTAGAAACGTATATTATATGAAACATATTCTATTTTCAAAAGACCTGTTTTTACTTCTCCAAATGCAGTTTTAATTTTTACGCTGATTTTAATTGGCGACAACAGATACTATTGGCGACCACAGATAATTTTTGTTAGGGTACTTTCATAAAAACTTTTTTGTCAGCTAGTTCGATATATATAATATATTATAGTGAGGTAAATATTACTTATTCTATGTATTAGGCATATCAAAATGGATATAAAATGTGTATTATTTTAATTATTAATATTAAAAATTTTAGAAATTTCTGACGTAATTAAGATAGAGTAAAATGTTGGTAATTTGGTCCCTCGCCTCGATACTTTACATCCCGAGTCTCCCTTACTTTTAATACCGTCGCTAATGCTGAGACATACAGATACAAAAATGCACATGAATCAAATAGATAATAAGCAATTTATTATTCTGTCACAGGTGAAATTATTCAGGAAAATTTTACCGACATCTCACCATTGCGCTTACCATGAAATTTGGTCTGTTAAGTCGTGGAGGAATAAATTACGGTTACAGAGAATGATAGGAACTTCGAGGGAAATTCATATGACAAATGAACATGCAATGTACGGTAGAACTCACTAGGATGTGGGATGCCGTGTGTACTGTTACATGTGTTATTGATTTAAGGGTAACATTGGGTCAATAGTCAAGAAACTTATTGTTGTACTTTAGTTTTAAAAGTAATCCAAAAGAAAAATTACGCAAGTGAAAATACGAGAGTATTTAGCGTTGCCTAGTGCTCCTATTTAATAAAAATATAAATTCATGATATAAATTGTTCTATTATTTTGATCAAAAATTTTGCTTGTGTTTGTTATTTAAAACGAATATCTTACTTTTAATAAAAAGACATATTATTGGCATTGATATGGATATTGTGTATCTTAATGTAAGCGACTTTGGTTTATCAGTTAATGGGTTCAAAAATTATGTTCCCAATATAAATAACGCAAATAAATAAAAGTAAATATTTTTCGATAGCACATAAATATAAACCAATAAAATAAGTGCCCTTTAAAAAAATTACGAAAATACATATATCAATCTTAAAAATTATTTTTTTTAAATATACGAAGCTGGTACAAAACATGGGGATGAATAAATATTATTGCAGTACATCAGTCAAATTCTTAGTTTTTGAATTTTAGAAATTAAGAAATAAACTAAATTTTACGACAAGAAAAAAGCTCAATGTACCCAAACCGAAGACACCTTATGGGAGTACCCTTCCTTTTATTTACTGTCTTCAAGCCATCCATCATCAAATCGATATCTCGCCGTGCAAATGAGGCCGCTTGGCATCGCCGGCGCTTGGAAAAATGAAGAATTTGAGAAAATAAGAATGTGCCAAAGTGTATGTGGGGACAAATGACGGTTAGCCTTAGGTGCAGTGCCGATCATTTGTTCAAACGACAAAAAATATTTCGTGGCAAACCCGTTTTATTTAGCGAGAAACGGGGTACAATTCTTGTGTAAACGGAAAACCGAGCAATTTCTTTGAAAAATATTAAGGATATAAATTTGGGCTGCGGCTTACTGTGACATTTGTGTGAAATGAAAAAATAGTTTTAGGTTTCAGGTAGATAATATATGATTCTTAAAATAAATCAGCCAAAATACGAATATGATAAACGACCTTTTTTCTAACTGGTAAATGAATGAGGTCAGGCAAAGTAATGTTGATAAATTTACTTTAAATACGAATTTAAACAGACAATAGACTCGTTTTTAAGGCTTTGAACTAGATACCACTCTCTACTGGTCAAATAAAACTTTAATTTCCGGTGAGCAAAATTATTTACAATTTTATAGCAGAATTTTTTATATATAGTGATTAAGTGTAGGGTTAAAACATTCAGTATTTTTTCAGTATGTGCTTTAATGAATTATGAAAGCGAATTTCATTACAAATGATTTGTATTCGGTAAGGTTTATTATAATTCTAGTATTATTGACGAAAGTATGTAATGTTTCAGTATTAAATTTTAATTGTTAATTTATATTATTTCCTGAAATCATTGTTTGCAAAATTATGAACAACTCATCATTTTATTGTTTTATACTACCACTAATTTTTAAATTATTTTTAATTTTTCAATATTTAATATTAGGCTTATTTTGTGTTTATTTAATTGTTTTTTTTAATAAATTAAAACTTTTAAATAATGAACGGAATAACTTGTGTTATATGAACTTTCGTGCAACTTTCGGATATAAAATAAGGAGAGAATTATTCTTGACCGTTTTCTACAACTGATTTAAACGAAAAGATATATTATGATACTCGGCTACACAAATATTTTATAGCGAATTTTGTACTGAATTATTTTTGTCACCTAACTCCTTAAATACTAAATATGATTGTTCAATCCTAATACAACAAGCGTCAAATAAATATTCTACTGCATATTTTTTAAAATTTTATTCTAATTGTACGGAACTGCTAAAATAACTTGGGCTTAGGCCCTAACGGAAATTTATATATGATTAACGTTTTTCTATATATATATATATATATATATATATATATATATATGTGTGTGTGTATATATATATATATATATATATATATATATACATAATTTAAATTGTATTACAGCCCAGCCACTAAATAATATTTTATTCACCAAAAATATTTTGGTTTGCGTCTATGATGGTTTCTATGATATATGGCACAAACAATTATTTACAAAAATATATGCGGAAAAACTCGAAAAATATGAGAGGACCACATATATATTACAATAAAATAGTGCATGAAATTATTATTGTTTCATAAGGAATCTTTTAAATAATGTGATTCATTTATAAAATACATCGATAGTTTCGAAATTTATTAGTAACAAAATGGATTTTCATTCTATTCTATTCTATTAAAGAATAGCTCAAGGATTCTGAATCCTTGATAGTCTATTGTTTATCGAATTGTATTAGTATTAATTGCAGCAAAATTTTATATAATTCGTCAAATTCGATAACATCGAAAATGTTAACTTGCTATATAA
This sequence comes from Druceiella hillmani, assembly GCA_039881145.1. Taxonomy (NCBI): domain Eukaryota; kingdom Metazoa; phylum Arthropoda; class Insecta; order Lepidoptera; family Hepialidae; genus Druceiella; species Druceiella hillmani. Next base: position 619,232 of record JAYKKI010000007.1, on the reverse strand, counting down.
ATTTAATAACATATAATATTGTGATACACACGTTCACGTATTGCGATTTTAAGCACTCGTAGACTAATGAATCACTGTAACTAAGTAACGAAAAAACGAAAAATACGGATTAACACGAAAAATATCACTTTCTTCTAACCTATTGAAACAAATTAGAATTAAAATAATTTCTATAATACTCACTGATGAAATTTCAAGTTACGGATCATATTTGAGTATAACAGGCATTTCGCTCTTATGATTACACAGAAAAATTATTTCAATTTAATTTTCAATTACGTCGCATGGAAAGTTCATTTTTATACAGGGAATATGAAATTACTTTAGTTTAAATGAAATATAAAATGGAGCTTCTACTGTAAAAGTTGTAACTACAATATGAATTTAATATTGTAAATAAATACTAAATTACTTTCATCTGATCCCAATATTAATATAAAAGTTTAGAATCAAATTTATTTTTAATACCACATAAGTAATTGTTACATGTTCATAAAAAGTCAGACTATATATGCATATATTTTGGTAAGTTATAAAATAATTTTGAAGTTAAAGTATACAGTATAACTTCAAAAATATTATTGAATTAATAACATTTTATGAAACTATGTTGAAAATGACTACCTCCCTGGAAAAATCGAATCAATTATTACAACTAAAACCGCTTAACTTAAATTGGTATTACACAAATTTTGAAATGTTTATGATTAGGGTAATTTATTATTTTTATTATTGGAAATATATTTTTGATGAGAAAATTAAAGATAACCTATTCATCATTCCTATACCTTTATAAATTACATGTCCTCGTTATATTTCATTAAACCCCGAATGCTTAAAATCACATTATGTGCGAATTTAATTATCTTATAGTAAAATAAAAATCCAATAAAATTGTTTAAAAAAATCAAATCTAATAGTTTAAGAGAAATAATTATCATAATCCAAGTTAAATTATTATACCACAAAACTTATTTCTATTTTTAGTAAACAATGTACGATAGTATATTTTTATTTAACTTCTGTTTTATCTATAATTAAAAACTCTCTTCGTATTTATCCACAAAATCACGAGTCAATTATGGTTTTCTGTGAAACAAAAAAACACCCAAAAAGAAAGTAACGTTAACAAAAGAAGATGAAACATTAGTCATTAATATTGTTTGATGAAATTATTTTCATATATTGTTCCAGTCGTCAGCATAAATGAACATATGAAAGTGAGAGAGAATGGAAATTGTACATTTCTCAAGATTAAAAATTTTGAGCAGTTTAATTTACATTATTCGTATGAGGTAAAATTGTATTACTCGTAACTGTAAATTAAGATGTAATTATCTTTGAATGTACAGGCGTTATTAAATTGAGATAACCCAGCTTCAATGGATTCCTGAGTTTGAAATAAGACAATTATATTCAATATTTTTTAGTTCACGTCTTATATCGTTCCGCATCGTTTCTGCAATGGCAGTACGCGCACACCAAGCGTTACACGAAATCATTAAAGCGATACACAAGGCAGCGTACCGAAAGTTTTATTCGTCTTTAGATACGAGTGTAATTCCACAAATAAAAGAGTCTCTTATATCGGTAATTAATTGACAAAAAAACCTTTAAAAAGAAATTCGATGGAGAAAATGTTTGAAAAGAAATGGTTAATAGTCCATTTACACATATTTACAAGAGGAATTCGGGAAGAAATTTTATCATATCAGTTTACTATCATATTATATATGAATCTCAGAAAATCTTTTGTACAACTAAATGGTGTTAGGATACTTAAAAATGTATTTAGAAAATGTATAATTTTGAAAAATATTTATAAAGTTCACTCATTTTCATACTACAATTATTGAATAATTTAATACGTAGGTACACAAAATGGAAATAAAAAAAAAATACATATATATATATATATATATATATAAATGTGTATATATATATATATATGTATATGTATATATATACATATATATATATATATATATATATATATATATATATATATATATACATATATGTAATTATATATTGAGAAACAATTTTAAAACCGTGACTTGAGGTCAGCTCATATAAAAAGATCATAACAGGTGTTAATTATTCTGTGACAAAGTTTTTTTTAAATGTTTTTTAGTATAGTGCCCTTTTAGTCACATCCGCTGTGCACTAAGTAACGGTATTACAATTATTTTTCTCGACAAGCTATTCTAGTTATTGCTAATATAAAATATATTTACAAAATTTTTTTCCAATAGAAAACTTATGAAATATTAGGGCAATTATCACAGCATTGTATTTAGTTTAAATATTTTACATTTATATAAATTTTTTTGCAAATGGTCAAAATTTATATAAAATTTATCGCCTGAAAACCTGACGAAAAAATAAAACTGCGGCCATCTCATACATGTAAAATGACTACAAAACTTATAAAAATAAACACAATATTCCGTTAAAAAAATATTGTCAATGGCTGTAATATCGTTTCGTATATTTAAATTGGAACTTCTTTTACGTAAGGCTTTCAAAAGCCGACTCATGAAAAAATGGGGACATTATTCGCGTTTGACTAGTTTTCGTATTTCATATGTATTTTTTTTATTTCTGTCTCTGTCGACTGAGTTAATTCGAAACGCTTAATGACAGAAGATTATCCCATTTTATATTTTCAAAAATTCATTTATATTCCATCAGTACAACTACGTGAAGAACTTAGCTACTCGATGCGTATTCATTACATAAATGTATAGTGTATCTGAGTATATCAATGTGTTTTAAATAGCGTAATGATAATTTCTACTCGAACATATATTGATGGAACAGGCAGAAGTGAAATGTTAAGCGGTACAGGAGAGGTAGGTGCATAGGTAAGCAATCTGAATGCGGGAAGATGTACGCGGGCACACGCCATTTATCGTCTTTCGCTCACAAATAATTTTGATGTTGTATAAATTCCGTAGAAACTTACTTTTTTCCTCAATTTATTTATAATTTAAAGCGTGGTCAACAGTTATATTTTAATTACTTTGGTCTAGTGTTAGAATGTGTAAGTTTGATTGTTACCTAATTTATTATTTATAGTTAAAATGAAAACATAGATGGCGTATCTATATTCTGAAGATATTAACGTGAAAATAATTAGGTGAATTTCTTTAGTATGTTTTTTTCGTGAACCTGTTAATTTGTTCGAGTACCACGCTATAGCAGCTGAAAGGATTATGATGAAGTTTTTTTTTGTGGATACCGTTAGGTTTGAGATAAGATGTAGGTAGGTATGTTTCATAAAAATCAACCTAAAAAAATTAAGAAATGAAATTGATATTTAAATGCAAAGTATTTTTTAAGTGTACTTTTACAATTATTTTAAAAGATAGTGCTATGTTATTTATTCTTAAAATTAAATTAATTACATTTTCTAAGTTTTCACATGCAAATGATGTCATGGGCACAGTCAGTATATAATATGTCGGCCTAGAAAATTAAAGCAATGAATGATGATTTCGGCCAATTCCTTCGAAGAAGGTAGAGAGCTATTGTTAATGTTTCTGCAATGTCTGCTGAGTAATGGAAATAGTTTTTGACCGTTCACTGAGTAAATTTTATATATTTTCCTTAAATTTAAATTTGCGTAGAGAGTGTGTAAACTTTACCAATGAATATAAAAGATGGAGTTTTAAGATCGATTTAAATTACGAAGTATTTCAAGTAAGGGAAAAGTAAAAATAGCAGTCATTTCGATATAAAGAAAATATAAAATTTAGCAGAAAACTGAAAGGTTACTTTTACATTTCGGTATATTTAAAATATGTTTCCAAGTTTTGATATTAAATTATGCTGTGAAAAATATTGAAGGACATCAATGACAGGAACTGTCTTATTAATTTTTATATAATTTAAATTGTCTTTCCTAATCTTATAGATTACGATGTGATTACTGCCATAATTTTTTCCAAATAATTTGCAAGTTAAATTGCAAGGAAATTTTGCATTTTTTTTCATACTTTCATACTTTTGTAATAGATTCTTTGATAAACAAAAGTATTTCCAGTTTATAAACTTTCTTTCATCGTTGCTTTTAACATGCCTAATAAATTTAAAAAAATAAGATAGTTTAAAAATGTATTTTAGTCAAAAGGGTCATTTTCTTATACCGCCTTGATTAGGAGGTACTATGGTATCCATTTCATGATTAGTGGCTTTAACTGTGAAGTAACTTTTACATATTACGTATTATTACCCATATAACTTCGTAATTTTCGAAGAAAAAAAAACATTCAAGCAATACTTATGTATTATATATCACAGTCTAAGAAAATATTACTCGTCATATATCTTCACTCCAATTATTATAATTATAAATAAAAAATGACAAACCTTTCCGGCGAGGATCGAAAAAAAAATGAAAACCAGCCAAGAACTAAAATCCTTGCAATATTTCAAAAAGCATTGATTTTTTTTTAAATATAACAGAACATAAAATTTTATTAAAAATTTTACTTGTGAGTTAAATCCGTAATTCTTCAAATAATCCATGAAAATATTTAATAAATTTTTAATTTTTAAATTAAAACTTGCTCGTGGAATGATTCTGTGCCTATATGTTTTTCGGGATATCTTTATATTTAACATAAGAGGTCTCTTCAAATTTAATCTATTTGAAATTTATTTTTACATTTCTTTTATATAATAAGCGATAAACACGTTTTCTCTTGGCAAATATTTAAACTTTTAAATTAATTTTTAAATAACACGTGTCTTTTTTATTTTTTGAAACCTAGTTGGCAAAAGGAATATGAAATAACTAGTGCAAATAACTGGCAATTTAATTTCTATTCATTTCTAACTACATGCTAAATAAAAACCACACATTAGTAGAATAATATAAACAATAAGAGTTTCCGCTGCAAATGATAAATAAATTTAAATATTTGTGAAAATATGGATAGTATAATTGACTTCTTACTTTATAATATATTAACAAAAATTATTAATTATTTTCTATAAAAGTTTATAATGCTATTAAGTAAGTTGATATTTTAATAAAACGTAAAACTCAATGATTTTTGATATCTAGAATAATTCAATTTTGAAATCGCTTAAATAATATTTTTGTATAATAAGAAATTAATAAAATGCTGCGAGATGAACGTAATATATTTACCTAACTTTACCGAATGTGAATATAATCATTAACAATTAAACTTTCTCATACTGAAGCCAATTTTCCTACTTATTTTTAACTCGCGTAAACATCAGAAATATTCTAATACTTTGACAAGTTTAAATAAGACGGTCTAGGAATTACCGCTAACACAAAGATAATCATTAGTAACCAACATATATTTCAAAGGAAATTAAATTTAGTCGTGAAAATAAATATATTTTTCCATATATTATTAATTTTTGATATACTATCTATACAGAATATGGTACAAAATACTTTGCACTTATTTTCATAGACAGTTTTGCTTCTTGGATAATATCATCAAAATATTTTAAAAATCCGTATTCTATTTGAACTTCTTCTCTTCATACAAACAATAATAAGTCGAATATGCTATAACCAAGAACGATATTTCCAAAATTGTTAAGTATGTAATTGTCACGACGTAATAGTTTCTATTATTAAATGTAAAAAAGAATATTATGATCGTTAGTAGTTAATGAAAATAAATATCAAAATCGAATATTAACCAAGGGCTTTCTATTTTATCATATCCAGGTTACATTTAAAAATCATTGAATCACATGTGTCTTTCCATAAAATAAAATTTAAATTGAAAGTAATCCTTTTAAAAATTTTTGATTTCTTTCAAAAATTTTGAGAAACACGACAGCTTAATTTATCGTAAACCAGTCGTTTATATCACGTTTTATAAAACATTTTATCTAATGGTATTTATGTGCTGGCAGTACTTCTTACCTATTCTTAACCTAAATGTTCTGCTACAACTTAATTCTTTTTTAATTTTGTATCTTTTATAACAGTTAGATCAGAATGACTATATTTCTTCATTACTGAAATATTAACAATATTTTAGTAATACAGTGCGGCAGAGTATAATAGGATGTCAAGATTTTTCTCGTAACTGCATAAACCGAATGGTTGTTATAAACCTAAATGTACCGTAATTTCACTTATTATCGTCTAATGCTTGTGTAAAGGTACAGCAAGTTAATGAAAGAATTGGCACCGGGAGCAGCGTTGGGGCTTTGTTAAGTCCCGCATAGAGAATTATCACGTAGGTCATACCGTGATAAATTGCTAATTAACTATGTTCTTTGTATGAAGCCTGGTATTTGTGTAACCGGCAATGTCACTTAAATTGTCAAGCGTGCCTCTTATTAGGAATGAATTTTTTTCAAATAAGTGAATTTAGATAACTTCCAAAGGTTTGAATTTACAATAAAAATATTGTTGTCTCAATACCACACTCAGGACATAAAATGATAATTATATTTAAAACTTAATTACACTAGGACTAGTGAAAGGCTTTTAATACTAAGTTATAAAGATTAATTAAATAATAATGTTTCTTAAAATAAAGATACCCAAGCAGGAAGATTAACCAATATGAGGTGCAAATTTCGAAAACTATACTGAATTAAAAAAGAGAGATTTCTTTCGAAAATTTATTCCTACGTATTAATGAACCATTATAAAGTATTTTAGAATATAATATCACACGCAATAGAATACAAAGAAATGGAAATTTGAACTCTCTAACTTATGGAAAAACTGGATATTAAAACCTTATTACTGTCCTTTTGTATTAAAATCTACGAAGACAAACCGACTAAAATACTAAGGTATACAAAGATCATAATCATTAATTATTTATTTAATATTTTCTATATAATTACATAAGAAAAAACTGTACGTGCAATCCAGCAGAAAGTTTATGACTTTCACAAGTGTGCATTTTCTTATGATTATTGAACCGATTTAAATGCGACAATTTCTCCGAGGTATTTAACAAAAGGAAGAATCTCTGAAAAAAATTAAAAAGAAGATATAAACTAATTTCTATACCAGTAATATAGAAAAATATATTATCGTAACAAAGTCTTAATGATACGAATACTAATTCGAAGTAAGAATTTGATTGAAAATTTTACGTGTTCTTGTATATACGCGAATAAATGTCGTTGTTACTCATTTTCTATACACGCGTTTGTTACTAGATAGGCATACTCAAGTGTATCAGACCGAGATTTCTGCAATTTGTTGTGTAAAATTTCTGCAGTTTATTGCATAAATTTTCTGCAACTTGTCGTATAAAACACTTTATGCATAGAAACTCTGAAGACTGAATAGAATTGAAATACCAACTCTGCAAGATTTAGTAACATTTAGCAATATTAGCGTTATTTGAGATTAAAATCTAGTATTTAACGATTTAATCGCAAAATATGCGCAGAAAAGTAAACAAAAAAAATTGCAACCGACGCTGTATAATTTCTAAGAAAGTTTCTTTTTCTGGTTCAATAATGAAAATAAAAATTTGTATAACTATACATTTAAAAAAATATGCTGAAGAAAATAGTCTACTGTAGTAATCAAGAAACGCAACAAGATATTAACCAACATAAACCATCTATCAAATCATATTACATGTGCACCGGAGACATTAGAGAAAAGCCGGGAAAATGATACTAAAATTGATATCCATAATTTAATCGGCAATTATTTTTTTGCTCTGCAAACAAAGTTATAGAATTTAAAGCGAGGTTTTTGCTGACAAACAAGCTTAAAGAGGGCTTCATCAGAGACTCTCAATTTGTTAGATATTACCTGTACATTAACAAATAATATGACTCGGTTAGTAGCGAACGACTGCCAAATACTTTTAAATTAGTCAATTAATTCACAATTCAATGAAACTACGTGCTGTAATATTACTTCTATAACCTAGGTTTCGTTGTATTGCAACATCTTTGCTAATAACCCACCTAAAGATATTGTTATACAACGAAACCTAGGTCGTGCTAAAGAACTTAAAGAAAGTAGAAATAATACTACATCACGTTGTTTCATTTAATTGTGAATAATGAATTTCTACAAAATTAGCGCCAAATATATTCAAGTCAATTAATTTTTATGTTATTCATATATTAGTTATTTAAAATTTTTGCAATTATATTATATCGCGCTAAAATATTTTTAACCGTATAATACTTATGGAAACCCACAATGAATCGACATATAAATGGAAGTCAAATAATGTTTTACTTGCAAATATCAAGTTAATGAATTTCCTGAAATGAACATAATTTCCTGCCAAAGATTTAGTTCTATGGATTTTTATATGTTTATGTTAGTAATTTCCTTGTGTTCATATTATAACACACATATTTGCAAATAAGTATTACAAAAATTGCATGAAATTTAGTAATTTTGCTGTTTCATGATTTAATATTTTTTTAAATCAAATAGTTAAGCATAATTTCATATGCACAAATGAATATTGGATATTACAATATTTTATGAAAGTAATATCGTATATACGTATGAGGAAGAATTTTAATTATCAATGAAAAAGAAAGAAATTTTATATCTAGATGACCTAAACGACAAATTATAAAAAGGGATTGTTTGTCTAAAGTAGATCGGCCCTTCTTCAATATTGTAAAATATTTGCATGTCTTTGCACACGTTAGTAAATATATCTGGGTTGTAAACCATACTCAATTTTTTTTGTAAATTGTTTGATAGAAAATTGGAATACAAATATGTTTTTATATATTATCATAGATATAAGTGCACTTTTCATTCTAACTCAGGATCAGTTAAAATGAAATGAGTTCGAAAAAAGTCAAAGCGAGTTTTTATTTTGCGTCACATAATTCGCGAAGGTATTTTAGCAAATTGTTAAAGAATTTGTGAAATATGTAAGTAAACGTACTCATTTTAACGTTTTTCATAGGTATTAAATTGTTTGTGAAATGAAGTTTATAAATTGCTATGTAACAAAATTGCATGATATTTCCCCACTATGTCATGACCCCACTTTGTCACATTTGAAATTGAGACACAGTAGATAATTTATTTATACTTCCAAAGAAAACATACAGTTTCACTTTCACTGCCAATCTAGATTCAATAATGATTGTCGAATCAAAATTCCTTTCCATTGCATTTTTTTTTAAATCGTGTCCTAGTCCATGATATATTATTTTACACGTGTTTTCTAACACAATTTATTTTTAATCCAAAACTAGTGAACCAAAATCACGACGTACAGTACGACGTACGGTAAGTACGATGTTTAAAATACGACGCTTTAAAATTTAAAAAAATCAAATTGCTTTATAATCAGCATATTTTCAAGTTTTGAGCAACATTATTTACGTTACTCTAATAACTTACAATTTTTGCTACTTTTTAATCTGCTAATCGAACAAGGTGGCTTCTATGGATTCCCCAGTTCAAGATAAGACAATTAGATTATTTCTTACATTACTTCGTTCTCGAGATACACTATTTTACCGTTACCGCAAGGGTTGAGAACACTGCAGTTCAAGCACACCGAGTGGTACCATTAAAACGATAAAACAACGCGACGTAACCAGTAATTTACACAGCCTGGAATACGCGTATATTACGCAGAAAGAAAAGTCTCTTATGGTGACAGCTCAGTGTTTTTCTTACCTTTTCTTTAATGGAGGTACAGTTCTATGACAATAAAAGGGTCAAATGTAAGTATGATTGAGGGAATGGTGGAAACAAAAAAAAACATTACTGAAATACCAGTTGTTTCTTTTTAATATAGGTCTAAATAATAGTATGTTGTGGATAATTTCTCTCTTACATTTTCAAGAGCAATCTTATAAACATTTTGCTTTATCATTTTGTACCACATGTATTGATCTCATTTGGTGTATCTGTTAATGACGCCCTAATAAAGTTTGAATAAAATGAAATTCTTATTTTAATATACTGCCTTCGAGTCACATAGCCTGTCGACACGATTTTGAAATTATATCCCGTGAATTTCAATTCTTTATTAGATATTGTAAGACAAAATATTACAAGATTCACATACACAAAAATAATATTTGCCCCAGTTTTGTTAAAAGGAGGCCCCAGTATTTTTGTAGCAATATTCAAAACATTGCGTTTAGCTAAATTTTTTGAGTCGTGTGTGTTTACCGTACATAAAATTAAATATTTTAAAATTGTAACGTAATCGAAATAATAAATGTTATTCTTGGTAAACGAAGTTATTTAAAAGAAATAACTACATCTCATTGCAACTACTCGTAAACGTAAGGGCTAATTCCAAAAGCAATACAATTAATCACAATTTATTCATATGTTAGTTTCTTGACATATTTGCAAATCAGCTCATAGATATATATCCTGATTTAATGTCAGTTCATAGACTTTTATCCTGATACAATAAATGCAAAAGTGAATTTGTTTATCTTTCTTTTACATTACAAAGACTTTAAAAGTCAAATATATGATATAAAAGAATTACCTTAATATAAGGAACTAATGTGGGAGGAAGGCAAAATATTATATAAAAAAGCAATAGAGGCCCTATATGAAACGCCACAGGATGTTCGAAATAATATAGAAGTAAGGTGTAGAAGTTCTCGGCTCGTAATATATGGAGTAATATATTAACGGCTAAAAACATCCGTCAAATTTTACCGGTGATTCAAACACGCACACCTGCTGAAAGTCGTCAAGTTTATGAACAAATGAGAAATTCGGCTTGAAAATAAATAAGGAAATGCATCTCCACAACGACTTTCATATTGGTCATTATGCGGATACGCTATTTAAAATTGGAGATGGGTAGTTAGAAATGTTTACTGGGGCCTGTGTCTTAAGGGAGATTTTTATAATTTTGGAGTAGAACGATATAGAATTTATTCCTACCATTAATTTTGATTTACAAATTAACATAACTGATGACAAATGACTGTATTAAAGAGCAATTTTGCACCAAGAGACGACGTCGTAAACAAAATTAATAATAACAGGCAACAGACGTACAAGGAGAAATAACGGAGTATTTTTCAGTAGACACAAGATAGAGCGTTTCATATCCTGCAGAGTCCCCGATTCCCCAGAGTTATCAGGTTTGCCCTTGTAAAAGCTTGATTTAATTAGGTGTGCCGGTTATGTCTATGTGGAATTTAGATGTACCGTGATTATGAAACCTGACAAGGTTTTGTGTCAAAAAACTAAGGCATAATGTAATTGATGGATTAACGTAACGATTTGTCAGTTATAAAATGATTATGACAGGAGAATTAAACCAAAACTACAACCATCTTAAATATATGAAAAGACCAGGATTAAAAAAAAACTTATAAAACATTTCGTTAAAAATATTATTATGAATGGTTAAAATATCACCTCCCACATTTAAATGGAACTTATTGTTCGTAAGGACTTTCAAAGCCAAATCATCAAAATAAACTTATTCACTCATCAAATAACTTTTCATAACACTAGTTTTACATTTTCAAGACATTTATTCCTCTTTTATCTCAATCGAGCCAATTGATTCAACATAATTGATTTAATTTTGTTAAATAATGCATATTGTGGATTGGCAATGAAAACAAAAGAATTTTGCTTTGGTTGCTCATGAAAAATTGACATTTCTGGAACATTTAAAATTGACTTCTGTTACAATTATTTATTAAATATATGGATTTATTCATATTATTTTGTAATATTTTGCATATGTTTTCCAGCACATATAATTTTCTTTTCGAAAACTGTTGGACGAATAACACTGTAAAATTAATACCTTCGACAGCAAATAAAAAGTTTCAAAATGAAAATAATTGAGTTGGTTATATTGCTTACATTATTAGGTTTTGAGTAACGTGATTAACATTATTGTTTTAACTTAAAATTTCTGCTATATTTTGACTTACCATTAAGCAAGGCTACATCCACTGATTCTTAAATGCGTAATAGGACCATTACATTTTTATGATTATTATATTCATTGTTAAATGTCCGATGACAATTGTTATAAAATATTAACGTATAATTTTCGTATCAATAATGAAATACTTCGAAAAAATAGAAAATCTGCTATAAAATAGCATAGCTAACCTTTTATTTATTAAACCGATATAATTAAATTTTCAAAAATATGTTTCATATCTATTGGAGTCCGAGAGAGATGTTTGAAACAATGTAACCTATTATCGTCACGCTGCAATCCTACATGCTACGTTATGCTACGATTCATAAATTACACATACTATTTTAAGTTGTAATTCATAAAGAGTAATTGTAAAGTAAGTTTTCCATTTAAAAATTAAATAACTATAAATAAAAGGCTTGGCGGAATTTTATCACACAAAATATTTGAATGTTTGTAGCTCACAGTTTCAATGTGAAATGCAATTGATTTAATTTACGCTGTGCATATTTGCCATATTCAATGCGTAAATTTGATTGTTTCTTTTATTACACATAAAAATTATAATTTTTCCTTGGTAAATTGGGGTCCACTTTTAGCATTACTACGTAAAGGCTGGGAAGTTTTATTTCTCATCCAAAAATCTGTCAAAATAAAAAAAAATTTCAGAAGATTCTGGAAGAAATTTATATGAAATTAAATTCAAAATCTAGTGTTTTGCATTTTTCATTACTTTTAATTTTTAGTTAGTTTGTCACGACGTATATACGTGAATATTTTTTTTGCAAATATTCCGAATATCTCTTCAAGTAGTTAAAAAAATCGACTTTCTACTATGATTGTTCATCTGATAAAGAAACACTTTATATTCATGGATGATTTTGCCAAAAAACACAAAAAAATTATAACTCTGGGATTACAACATTTTGCTGAAAATCATACGTTTTCCCAGACAGGCCTTGAGATTGTCTAACTTTGTGTTTCAGATTGAGATTATTTTTGACACCCTGTAACCATATATATATATTTATATATATACATATATATATAGATATATATATATATATATATATATATATATATATATATATACACACACATATATATATATATATATATATATATATATATATATATATATATATATATAGATACTTCAAAAGCATAATTTGAAACTAATTCTTTATTAGTTAAAAACTCAGAATATTTGTTTATATTGGTTTTTTTACAAAATATAATATGTATTTCAACTTAATTTTAACCACTTCGCATCACACTTTTCAGTTATTTTTTTAAGTTGTATTAAAATATTAACCAGTAAAAGATGGCCTTCTACTCCTTTGTATGGGTTTGATTCTGAAATTTCTCTACTTAATTTAATCACTTGTTTGCTACTATAGATGAGATTTGAAATCAAGTTTTATCTTAAACTTATGTCCACTGTTTTTATATTATTATGTGTAGATGACACCAAATTTGCTCTTCAGTTCCAAAACTGTTCATACAAAGTTTTAAAAACTTATAAAACCAGTTGCAAAAACATTTCGCTGAGATATAATTTTTGTAAAGTTATTTCGCTAAGATATCGCTAAGATAAAAGCTTCGTAGGGGTATTTCGCTAAGATATCGCCAAAATACAAGTTTTGTAGAGGTATTTCCCTGTGATATCTCTAAGATATAATCTTTATATGGCCATTTCGCTAAGATGTAATCTACGTAGGAGTATTTCGCTAAGATATCGCTAAGATATACTTTGTAGGATCATTCGCTAAGATATCGCTAAGATATAATCTTCGTAGGGGTTAATCGTGGGCGATTATTTTAAAATTAAAATATTTATAAAATCAGCGAAATTTAGTTCAAGTAAACAGCTTAGGGATATCACGACTCATTTCGCTAATACACACATTTGTGAAATTATATATCTAGTTAAATATGAACATATTCCATTGTTAGTATTTAATACTATTTATTTGATATCACAGTCTTCCACCGATATATGTACTTTATTAGAATTTGGTGAATATAACTTACTGATAATTATCTATTGACTTACATTAATTGAGAAAATGGGGAATTAATAATAAAGCGGAAATAACTTATTTGTAAAGATGAAGTTTTTCAAATTTACCTTATTTATTTTTAAGCATATTTGAAAAACTATACTCCCTATATATTAGATACGTTGGGTTGGTCAAAACAACAGAAGAAAATTGGGATAAAATAGAAAATATACGTTTAGTAGATATAGGTTAAGAAGTTGGCATGAAAAGACAATCAAAAGAAAATCATTTTTAAATTTAACAAAATTTGAAATGCGGAAATAAGATTTAAAATATGTTTTCCGTTAACAATTAAGAGGGCTGAATTTTATGTATTTTCATATTTTCATGTTGAAAAATAGAATAATGAATGCATTATAATTATTATGTAAAGTTGCTAATAGTTTAACAGCGATTCGTCTAGATATTTCCAAACAAATAGCCGTTATTTGTATTCTGGGGTGTCCATATTAACCCGACCATATTAACCGTGGCTACCGGGCAAGAAATACCACATAGTCCTTAAAATTGAAGGTGACTTTTTTGCATGCTGTCTAGTAATTTGCTCTTCTAAGTACCTTGTGATCCCATTTTTGCGTGATTTGCTTAGAGATTACGGACTGAGAGCATTGGGTACTATATATATATATATATATATATATATATATATATATATATATATACATATATATGTATATATATATATATATATATGTATATATATATATGTATATATATATATATACATATATATATATATATATATATATATATATATATATTTATACTTACAACTAGAAAAGAATAAAACATATATACCGCCAATCTTTGTTATTACCAAGTAACGCGAACGCTACAGCTCCTTTTTTGGGTTTAAAAAAGACGTAAAGTTAGTTTGGTATTTTGTAAAAAGCTTAAAGTTTAGCTTCGATCATGTATTACGACGCCGAGAAAGATACTGATAAAGGAAAAATCCAGAAATGATAATTAATTACAATAAAAAGAAATGTGATGTTGATATCGTCGTTGATTTACGTGAAACTCACTCGGTATCCGGCATAACAAAAAATAGCCAATGGTCATTTATTTTATGGTCAAATAAAGACAGATGACGACAAGGCCTACATTATTGTAAAATCAAATATGGAAGACCAAGGAATAGTTATGGCTCCTACAACAAGCATACTGAAAGAATTCGCCATGAGTCTTATTGGGCCTTAAATTTAAAAAAAGCACTAATTATAAATGATAAAAAGCAATAAAATAAATTTATTCATTCGGATAATTTGAAAAATATGGACCCAATTTCATCATGGTCAAAACCCAGCATATCATGTACGCATTGCACATTTTTTTTTTGAAAAAACCTGGACAAAACAAGACTGCTTGTAAAAGATGTCAAGAGCATTCTATTTTGGTTTCTATCAATTTCATGTGTCAACACTTTCAACACATTCACTCTGAAATTATATTGTAGTAATAAATAACACCGTGAGCTATAAGGCCAAGCAAGTGAACACTGAAATATATTCTTTTTGTTATTTTAATTATATGAAAGCTAATTAAAAAAATATTGTATCAATTTCCTCTCAATATCGTTTGCAGTATAATTTCAATACTACATATTTCAAATGCTACTTTATGTATCAAATACTAAGCTAATTGTTATTCCATACTGTTGAGGTTGGAATATAAAATTTAGCTTTTTGATGAAAGTGCTATCCAATATTTATTATCAGCGTTCATATAGACCGATGTAACGTTGTAAAATAACGAAAGTCTTTATGCAGCATGCAGGAGGATTTATGGGATAATTACTTTTACTTCACATGTACTGTATTTTTAAATTTTAAAAATATATGTATAGTAAGTGTGATAGTTAATTCATAAGTTTAAGACTTAACCGTATGACCAAATTCATAACTCTGATAGTTAATTACTTTTAAGAGTAATTAATTTTCAGAGTTATGAATTTGGTCCTCCGGTAAAGTATTAAACCTAAGGATTAAAATTTTAACGGTTCAACATAAGGCATCTTATGTAATATGAAATTTAACAAGATAAAAAGGGGATGAATCAATGTTCATATAATTAAATATATACTCAGTAAAAAGTCAAAGAGTTGTAGGAGGAGTTAGTGTCCACATGTTTTCAAATTTTAAAAATCCAAAGTACTTATTACATATCTTTTCCTACTTGAAACCGAGAAAAAATGAGTAACTTTGTTCTTTTATAACGTCAATAATAAGTTTTAGATAGCATTTTGAATAGCAGGCTAAACTTTACATTCCAACATCAAAGGTATAGTACATTAATCAGCAAGGTATTTGAAATATACAGTAACATTTAAAATATATTTTATTGAAATTACACTGCGATCGATATTGAGAGGGAATCAATGAAGACAACATTTTTATTTATTTATTTATTTACAAACCTTTGTCGATAGATTATAGGTGGCATATTTCCAACGATAACCAATTAAACAAATTAAAACAAAAGGAGTTTCATATTAAATACGAGAACAGAAGTACACAAAGACAACAAGAGACGACGAGGACACGTTTTGACCATTAATCTATCACTCATTTTAGAAAATCAAGTCTGGTAGTGACCGCAATAAAGAGGTTGAGCGATAAAATACTGCGAAAAACTGGAGAGTTCGTAAGTTTATTGTCTCATATATCATTGGTATAGCAAACATGTGATGATTGCATGAAAGCAGGAAATTCCAATCAACTCTGCAACAATAAAGTGTACAACAGGCAAACTGATGACATCGATTGAAAATATTTCCAATTATTTAACACGATTTATTTTCCGAAATTATTTTTTGCACATCCGCTATATGCCAACGAAACGTCAATCACGAATCGTATCTAACCCCTAAATCAACTACCGAAAACAGGCGATGCAATGGGATTTCGCTGACCATATATTCGTATTTAACAGGAGCGCATGCTCGGCTGTAACTCACTATTGGACCATTAGTTTTTATATAACTAAATAACATAGAGAAAATATTTCTTGTTCTAATCTGTGTTCACTTGTTAAATCGTGATATAATATTATATACTATTTTCACAGTATAATTTGTAGGTCTTAAAATTATATATTTTATTAATGTCTTGAATGACTGGATATTTAATATTATTTAAATATTATTAAATATTCTACTTTAATTTTGTTATTAGCGCGAAATAATTCCTATTAAAATTACCAGTTTATAGATCTCCATCTAAATTTAAATATTGTAGTAATAATGTAATTATTTAAATATTGCTAGTTTTAACCACAAATGTCGTTTTCTAAATAGTTACTTTAATCAAAAAGTACATTAGTATTCAATGTATGATTAGCGGTTTGAATTTATACTGCTGATTCATATTACTCTTTAAAAATCAATTTATTAAAGAAAGGTTTTTAATAAGAAAAATATTGAGCCAACGCTTATCTACTCCTTTTACCATGTAAGGAAATGTTACTCATAAGATGTCCTCAAGTTTATATTATTTGTGACTTTTTGCCTTGCGCACATTAAATCTTTGTAAAATCATATTTTGTTTTTTCAATTAACACATCAGAGTCATTCACTGAATTAATATGAACTGAACTTATCTCGACAGCCATATAGTGGAGGAAATTTCATCAAAACTGCTACACAACACTGAAATAGTAGAGAACAATAAAATTAATAACGTACTATAAAATGGTAAATGACAAGGAAAGCCATATCATCAGATACAATATTTGTAAAAAAATTCTTTTGGATGTCGATCCAAATCGATCATAAATTTACTTACCTTATTGAAAAATGTTATTAATGTGATGAAATGAAATTTCTACTTCGAACAAAATAAAGTTTAGAGTTCGAACACTTCAAAATTATCTCAGTTACTCAAAGAACTATGCCTTTGGTTAAAAGGAATTCAAGCTTCGATTGAAATTACAAAATTCTTTGCAAAAAACATTACGAAGAAGGAGATTAAATATTTTAATGAAATGAGATTGGAATTTAAACTACGTTAGGATTGAAAAATCATCGTATTAATTATATGGCTGCCACGTTATAATAGCAAAATGATCATCTGCGGTATGAACTCTTGCTTCGCCAATTATTCAAGGAATCTTTTCGAAGTTATCCTAGCACAACTTAAGTTTTCTGATTATTGAAATAATTTCCTCTCTCTTTAAAGTAAGTTTTCATCAATAGTTTCATCTTAAAAATAGTTTAAAATAAACTGAATCAGTGTTTAATGCCATTGTTATCTAAATGATAAATAAAAAGAGGATGTAAACAGGTTTATATAAATAAGAAATTATTTTCAGTCGTGAGATTGGGAAATAGTTACCTTTGTATAAATATAAATATCGTTTTCAGTTGAAAGAGTTATATTTGCAATACATTTTGAAATGTTTTTTAGTTGTCTGTATTATATATTACATGGTACTATTTTACGTCATGTTTCATCAATATTTTATAAAATTTACATAATATGCTTGTAAAGAGTGTCAATTATTCTCCTTATTAATTTATAATATTAGTAATCAGGTAAATGTTTTTAATGAAAATTAACACTAAATAAATTTTTAAATCATAACTCATCTAATAATTTAATCGTTTAAAAAGATTTTCGGCATGACCAGGAATTATTGAAATATTTAGAGAAAGAAATAAAATACCTATATGACTTAGTTAAATGTGATTATTATTAACGATTAAATTTTCATTTATTGAAATCAATTTTTCTAGTATTCACGTCAACTCCCAAAATATTCCGATGTTTGGAGAATTTAAATATTTTTTAAAATTAAAATGATTGATAATATTTGGGGCTCGTATTCCTTTAAGAACATAAATAAATTAATTGCAACTAAAGAAATTTTAAAAATATAATAGTTATACGTTGAAATAAACAAGCTTTGCCATTTACGTTGAATTGCCGGGATTTAATAAAGTATGTGTTATAAAATGCATTACACTAATTTTAATGTACATTTTTCCATTTTGGGTTATATTTTCTAAATTAAAAATAATTTCTATATTCGATTTGAAATTCTTCGGCTCTCCATACATATAACGATCCATCAGACGTTCAATAACCAAATGTTTTTTATTAAGTGATATTTTCCAATTGTTAAGTATAATAATCTTGAGTAAGTTTAACTTAATAAGTGATATTTGAATAGGTTATGCGGATACACAATAAAGAAAATAAATATCTAAATTGGTATTATTCCAGAGTTTTGTATTAATACATCAGTATATCTAGATCACATTAAACAATTATCCAATCCGATGTGTCTTACAGTAACTTTATATGGAAAGTTTCGTTGCAATTTTCATCGATTATTTTATTTATAAATTTTTGGAAAACGCGATGGCTGAAAACGTTGTTTTACCTCGCTGTCCTTAGCTTTATATCCAGTGGATATTCTTTTAGGTATGAGTGTACTAATTCATTCTTTAATGTTATTTATATTATGAAAGTTCTTCTTGAAAGTATTTCTCATCTTAATGATACCGCATAATTCTTGTTTAATTGTGGCTCTTTTATAATACTCAGATTTGAATTACGCACCACGTTTAAAAATACAGTACGGCAATAACTAATACGATATTAAGAGTTTTCCCGTATCTGCTAAACCCAAATGGCTCCCATAAATTTATAAATCATATAGATTTACTTCTTGTCGTCTACCACTTGTGTAGGAGTACAACAACTTAACGTTCGAACTGGCACAGCAAAGGCGGCGTTGAGGCTTTGTTAAGTTTAGCATGGAGTATCATTACGCGCGTGACATCGTGATAAATTGCAAATTAAATATATTATTGATATGAAGCTTGGTATTTGCATAACCAGAAATGGTTGTCGAATTTTCAATTGATATACCTATACCTGAGTTAAAGGACATTAATTGTAAAGCTGTTTTTCATGTTTCTTTTGCTGAATTATGCCGTTAATTTCTAACTAATAAACGGTTTAAAAGTTAAAAACCCGTCACGTAATGGTCGTGCATTAATATGGTTAAAGACATTACAATCGTTTAGTACGATTGTAATGATCTTAATATGGTTAAGATCATCACAATCGTTTAGTAGTAGTAAACGTATTTGAAGGTTTTTTGAATTTTTTTATTATTTTGAACAAATTAATACTGGACTTTCTTTCCCTTCCTCGTGCAAAAATAAATTAATTTTCCAAAGAAATATCCTGTCTGAAAGAAATATGTTAAAGCATGTAAGTCTGCCATATTAATCGCTATTCACCAGAAAATATAAATAATATGTATGTGTCTTTATATGCCCCGATTTTATGCACAAACAAAGAGACGTCATTAAATGTATCGATGATTTTTTTTTTATTTCCAAGTTATAAGAAACAATTTATCTGATTGAAAGTATTTAAAACAACCTGTGTGAGTTTGAATTTTGAAGTTTTCACAGATTATTTTAAATAAATGCAATACATTAAAATGCTCTTCATAATTTTCACAGTTTTTAGCGTTCCGTACCTCAAAAGTAAAAAGGAAACCCTTAGAATTTCACTCATGCATGTGTCTGTCACAACTGCCTTCCTCAAAAACTGCCTAACATAAAAACTTGAAATGTTATAGGGTTAGCTAAACATTCAAAAATATTCATATGCAAATTTAAAGGGGGGGAGAGAGAATGAAAATTACATACTCGAAATTTCTTACTAAATTCCGTACATAATGCGGAATTTCGTTTTAAAATGCTAGTTAAAAGCGTCTGTATATTTAGCGTATGTTTATTTTGTGCCGAAATATGTACGGAATTCTCGTAGACCGTGATTATTAATTTATTATGAATTCTCGTAGACCGTTATTATATGTACATAAATGATGAAAGTAAATGCGTCATGAAAATCGCAAAGGTCAAAATATCTTACTTCTCCGTATCTTAAGAAAGATATAAACACAATGTATGTTCTTGAAAATTATATCCAAGTGATTTATATTATTTGATAGGCCAATTTGACCATGATTATTTTGTTAGTAAATTTGGAATTTGCTAATACCGACGTCTACATAAAACCATATATTAACGAATTCTTAATATAAAACCGCTTAGTTATAGGTTTATCATAAACATCGCTGTGCCCTGCAGTCCGATAGTATTCAGTTTTTTAAGCTAATATTCCGACTAGAAGTATCCATCAATATAAATTCCTAAATATCTGATAGCGTTGGGAATGATGGTACATTCTAAACTTCAAAATCAATTATAAGTTATGGCTACAAAGGTATTTAGACCTCGAAGCTAAGTTTTTATGACCTGTCACAGTCTAGGCGGACCTATTCTATGGAAAGAGATCGTTTGATAATCTGGGGGGATAATATTTCGGCTATTTTCGAAGTGCTCGTATTGATGTGACTTATTAGTATTTCTTGGTAGAGGTGTGTCGCAGTTAACGAGCGCAATATTTCAGTAGTGCGCGACACAGACTTTGGAACCTTTCTCTAGCGATGATGTTCGCTACTATGTTAAATCACAATACAACTCACCAATGACTGAGTTATAGAATGAAGGTATAGAATGCATTCCATGATGAAATTCACTCCTATAAAGTTCAACAATTTCATTTCAAAGCAAAAATCTTTGCTAATTGGTCACCAGAAGATGTATTCTTACGAGGTCGTGGTAAAGAACTTCGAGAAAGTAGAAATAATACTATATCACGTAGTTTCATTTAAATTTGAGCAATTAATTTCTACAAAGTTAATGCCATATACATTTATTACTTCTACAATCGGATGTCTTTTGTAAGGAGAGTTCAGCATATGTAATAATTACTGGAATATACCGTAGATTGGTCGGAAATCGTGTTACCGAATTAATAAAAATATTCTAAGGTTTCACAGATTGCATTCGGAGGAGCATATTATCTATTAGGAGTAAAATTAAAAATTGATATTAAACTTAAAAATTAAAATTTAAAATTTTGGAAGGTTTCACTTCTACCGCGTGGGAATTGCACACATGATTTTTTTTCTCTTTTGCATAATCTAATTGGACTCTTTAGCATGATGCAAAAGTGCATCCATAAATGTTAATTTTTCGACAATTTAACTCATTGTATCATCAGCAATTCTTCATTTAAACACATAATTTTTTTAACCCAATACTCACATACGATCGGTTAAACTCTCAATAAATCTTTTTTCTACAGTTAATTACAAAGGCGTCGATATTGACAAATTATGGCGTTGAGTCTGCATACATTTATTCTTCTCTACACTACAAATGACTTGCTTTTGAAATTTTATCACGTTTTGAGTATGACAAATATTTCGGTTTTTAGGCAAAAGTGCAAATAAACCACTATTAACCAAATATTACATATATTGAAATAAGTAGTTGAATCAAAATATTGCAACGAAAGCAGAAAAGTTCACTTTCATGACTTCCTAGTAGAAGAAAAATGAAATTTACGATGAAAAGCTTTCACGATGTGAATATTTTAAGATAAGAATTACTCATACATGGCTTTACAAGAAACGCAACATGACTGGGTTTGTTTATGTATTTATGCGAACTTTATTGTGAGTACAATAGTTTTGTTTATTCATTATGTCGTACGCAATATATCCTACCGAGTGAACTTTGAAATGGTCAAGTTAATTCATATTAAAATAATACTATCTCTTCTTTATCTAGCTTTACATTTCAATTCATTGGAAATTCAATATCGTTCATTATAAAAATTATTCACAAAGAGAAATACCCAGAAGATGAAAAGGGGAATGGCCCTCAATCGTACTAGGATTTCATGTAGATCGTCACTTCTAAGGTCTCCGAAAGAAAACACTTAGTAAACATTTGTTGAGTAGTCGTACAAATTTATATTAAGATTTAAATTTAAATTTCCCTCCAATAACGAGCCTCATTTGGTATTTATGAAGTGTTAGGAAAAATATTGTCGACCAAATACAAAAAAAATAAGTAAAGGGGTAGCGAGCAAGCAATGATTTGTTACCTTAAACAATTCAGATCGCAAGATGCGATTCATCACCGCCGATTCATATCAGTTATCCCATTCATTTTGTTTAGAAGACTTATTTCTGGATATTGTGTTTTATTTCCTTCTTTAAATGGTCCAAATAACTATTGTTTATTGATTAAGTACTTTTGGTTTCTTAATCCCATTTCTTTCATTATACAGACAATTCAACCTTTTCTATACAAATCATTTACAACTTCGGAATGGGTACTTGATTTTTGAAGTAACCAATCACTTTTAAATATTTTATCAATTAACAAGCCTAACTACGCATGTTATTAGGTTTTATTACTCTTGAAGTTTCTATACAATCTGCATTTCCTCTCGCAATACAAAGGTCATACTCTCTGATAGCATAGGTTGTCACGCTGCAGAAAAAAAAACCCGATTCTGATATTCGAAACCGCTATTTTACATTAAAAAGCTAAAAGTTTTCTAAATAGTAATTTTAATATTAATTAATTATTAAATTGTCTCTTTTAAATGATTATAACCATTAATAAAATCATTTCTTTTGACTGATCATAACCTGAAAAACTACTTTTAATTTATTAGTTTTCACTGACAAACATTCGATAGCCGTTACTTCATATTTGTTGCTCGTGTATTTGGAACCTAGATATGAAATGCCTATACAATTGTTAGTTAATTGTTATAACAATAATTTTGATTGGGTGCTTCTCAAAATTATGACATAATGATAATCAATAACAGTTTTTGGTCTAGGTCTTCGTTGTGGGGAATTTACCTTTTTTTTCATTAAATTATATTTTTTATATTTCGTGTGCTACTTTGCGAATAATTTTGAGCCGCCGAATAAAAAACATTAAGAGAAACACCAAAATTAAAAACAAAATAAATTTCTATTTTTAAAATATTATGGAAAATTTATCAATCACTTCGAATAAGGTATAAGTTGTGTCACGTCGTATATCGTTTTCACAATGATACACAGCGCTCGGTATGAGTGTACTGACTTTTAACTCTCGCGGTGACATTGAAATGGTGCACCTCGAAAAAAGGGATAAAGCGCAAAATATAATACTGATTTTAATAGTATTATTTTCTACTTAAAAACATATAGATACCGACTTGCTATTACAATTTAGCAATATCTATTAAGCTGTATTCATGTTAAGTTTTCTGGAATATTATTTGATATTTGCAACTTTCTGGCAGTAGAATGACATCTGTATTATACGAAAGTTAATTAATATTACTCACTCATTTCAAATGCTTAACTCGAACATTCCAATGTAGCAATTAATCGATTTCTATAACAGCCCTAGATCTTATACATCCAACATGCTTCATACATTACGTAATAGCGTACACTGCATCAACTCCTACCGACCGTAATTTATTCCACCGCGACTTAGTGGATGAATTTTCATGCTGCGCTGAAATTTCGTCGAAGTTCCCATTACATAGTAACTGCACACGTAACAGAAGTGATCAAATTGTATATTAACCGTGGGACACATAAATTTAATGTGGAATTTTTCATTAAATGACATTACATTGTTACATTTTACATATAATACGATGATAAAAAGCAAAACACTACTAAATACATTTTATTTTAAACAGAATGTAACAAAAAACGTGACTGTTATTTATATCAGTGTACAAAGTAATAACTTTATAAAAATTCTCAATCATTTTAAAATAAATCACAGTCAAAAGTTTTTTATTTAACTATACTTTTTTGATTCAACATCTCCTTATACAAATATCTCCTCCAAACAAATTTGAAATATATTTGATTTCATTTAATATTCCTCTATTCTCCAATATTCCCTCAAAAGTTTAATTAGACTTAAAAATTAGTTAAAGTAAAGATCAAATAAAATAGAATTTAAAATTATGGCTTAAAATTATTTTTTATTGGTATGTACACTAGGGCCAAGTCAGGGTAAATAAATTATCATGCAATTGACTTACAATAAAATATTATGTTACTAAATTTTACTAGTTCCATATCACTTAAATCTTTCTTACAATTAAAATGTTCGTGACCGATGTTCCATTGCAAGATTATAATATTTTATTTCAGAAAGTACTATTATTGGGAAAAAGCTATCCGTAAATTAAGACAAGAATTAGATTTAAAAAGTACTCGTATTGCAAGTACATTTCACAAAGTTACAATTATATTTCAATATATATAATTTAATCAATAAATACAAAAACGATTTCCCTTTTGCATTACATATTTAAAATAGCAATACGTACGGTTCAAAGCTAGCTTAATTTCAAGGCAGTTTATCATAGTTGATTAACTTTATTACTCTTACAACTTGGCTTGAAAATAAGTGAATCTCTTAATTAAAGTTAAAGATACGTCCTTTGTGTGTGTCAAATGTGTAATGTCTAACGATGAATTAATTGTAAATGTAGAAAGAAATAATTATATAATATAAACATTTTGAGATATTTCTTGTGAGTATTTTTTTGAAAATAATTTTTTTATAACAAATAACCATCAGTTGCAGATTTTTTAAATATGTCGTTTTTAAAGTGTATTCTTAATTATGATTTCAAAAAAATGGTCGAAATGTTCCTACTTCTAAAATGTATATATTCCCAATTATTTTAATTTTTAAGCACTTAAAGCATTTCTTTTATTTAAAAAAATGCTTTTGGTGGCATAAAAATTATCATTCTCACTAATTTTTAAATTATTTGCTCTTGTTAACAGTGTTTATAAAATTTAGTAATACAAGTAATTTACCTTCTTGTTAATACCATTTTTATTCTTTTTGACCCTAAGATGACGATTTAGAGAAATTTTATTTCATTGAAAGGTAAATGTAAGTGTAATGCTGATGCAAAATCCTAAGTATTATAAATTTTTCTTAGTTATTAGTATTTATTATTAAAGTTTTCTGAATTTATCCTAAATTGAAAAATAGTACTTTTAAGAAATATTACCTAATTCTAAATGAATACATCACCTGACACATTATTCTCAACTTTCCTCTCAGAGGATATCCGTTTACGGTATTGGAAAAATTAAGGTTTAAGAAAAAAAACAAATTTTACCAAAATTTGTAAACAAGTAGTTAGATAATTTAAATTATAGAGATTGTGATTGTTTGTTCCTCTACTCTCGTTTATAGTGTCCGCAGTCGTAATTATTTCAAGTGGATTTATGTTGAGATCGTGAAATTTCTGGAAACTTAACTACAACTACAATACAATTTAACCAGCCTATTTTTTTCTGTCCCAATAATAAACAAGTTTACATTTGTAATTAAAGTACAAATCTCAGAAAAATAGCATAATTTAAAAATCTATATGATGATGTAATTTCAACTTGAATTTTTGGACTTTACTTATTATATATATATATATATATATATACATATATATATATATATATATATATATATATAAATTTACATACAAATTTTCTTAATTTTTTTTAATGTCTGAATTCCTATTACTATTATTCCCGTCCTTATTATTACGCTCTGCCTGTCACCCTATCGCTTTCGTGTACGTAGTGGACTTATACGTTCTATTTAAAGTTATTATTGAAAATTTGTATCATTTTACTATCATACAAGCCTCTTAACTGTGACGTAAATTTTAATTGAAAAACATGAATGAATCTATTTATGATTAGCATGTCGCTTTATGGTTGAAAATTTAGAGTATTCCATTAAAATTTTTATTAACAGATATAGGGCAAATCTTTGTTTCTCACTCTTCGTTATTTTTTTCCACATAGCACGGTTTTTAATTATTTTTTTATTAGTTTTTTTTGTCCTCTTAATAACAATATAAAGATGTTAACAGTATCTTTTTTATTGAAATAGATTAAGACATTTTACCGAATATATAAATTAACATAATTACGTAAATTAATTTAAAATTTATAACTCTCCTATTTGGGCAGTTATTTATAGAACTAATGCACCTGATTATGGCATAATTAGAAGCATTGACATATATGTGAATTATATCTGTATAGTTACCATTTCAATAAATTCTGGTACACAAAAGATTAAAAAGGGCTACACGCTGCTGGGTTAACAAGTAAATGACAGTATATGATAGGGATTGTAAAAATATGGAGTTAAGAAATTGTAAAAAAATACCTTTCATTTCATATCGAATGAATTGAATTTCATTCTTTCCTCTTAAATTTTAATTTTCGACACATATACTTTATGGTGTAGAAGTTTCGAGCAAAAAATTGTTTTAGGATTCAGCATTGTTAGAAAAGCGATTTGTGTATTAAAGAATATATGAATATTTCGGAGCAAGCATAGAAATTTTCCATATTTATTGTAAAGTAAATAATTTAAAATTGAGGAAGGATTTTGATGTGAAAATAAATGTAATGCAGAAATTTTGGAATTCTTCTAAACAAGAATTTTTTTGAAAAAAATAATGGATATGAAGTAAGTTCGAAAGAAGCGAAGAACGGTATTTAATTTGATTGCCTTTCTTCCAATAAATATACGTTCTATAGTTGGTTTATCTGTTTTTATGAAAATATTTTTAAATTTAGAAAGCTCAATATTTTCCGTCTATTACTTCAAGTCATTCTCTTTGAGGCTTTACTTCTTTACGGTAATACATTGTACTAATTATTTATAAATTATTTCTTTATCTAACTAGCTATGCCTCTGACGCTGTAGCGTCTGGAGGTTAAGAAAATATCATTGAGTTAGCTTTAATATTCCAACCGGTAATAAAACAGATAAAACCCACCAACAAAGTTTCGTTTAAATACTTTCATCGTTTTATAAATGGATAAATATTCCAAAAGCAATACTTTTGTCTTCTATTGCTTTTATTGTGTTCATGTTCATATTTTTTTCTAGAATACCTTTGATACGGAGACATGCTAATTCTGTTTTTTTTTGTATAGAAATAAAGTGCGCAAAATCAAATTTATACAATCAAACACTAAACTTACCATACTAATTATGTTGGAAATATTGATAAAATATTAGAATTTTAAACAAATTTTGGGAATAAAGTAAGATTGTGACGAATATATACCGCATCGAAAAAAAACATTGTACGAAAGGTGACCGAAAACGATGTTCACCGTCATGCATCTGTATAACTCTGAGTACGTCGATTTCCCCAATGAACCTATATCTGGTTATTCCGTAAGAATAATATATATATATATATATATATTTATATATATATATATATATATGTATATATATATATATATATATATATATATATATATATATATATATATATATATATGAATAAAATTTCTTTTTAATGCTAATAATTTTTGTGCTAATGCAATATAAATCAATTTTTTAAATTTTAAATTCGCTTGTTTTCTGGTGGAGTGAATCAAATGCAACAAAATGAAATATGAATATTACTTTTATTCTTATAAAAATCATCCGAACTTGTTTAGGAGTTGTAAAGTGACAGGTGCACAAACAAACACACAAATAAACAAAAATTCAGAGAGAAATATTCTTGTGTTTTATTACCTTTTTTGTGTTCCTCTAATTATTCCTTTTTCTTGGAAACATCTTTGACGTACAGATAGGCTAATTTTGCAGTACTTTCATATGTATAGACAATAAAACTGGTAACAGTCAAATTTATATGACCTAATACTAAATCTACAAAAGGTATTCAACTACAAATATTGGCAACACATTATATTTTAAATGAATTGAGGAAACAAAATAGGTATTTTTCTAAATCAGACGACATCCAAAAATATATACATGAAAATTTGACCAACAGCGATATCACTTCTCATGAAAACCCATTTAATTTTTTTCATTTTTTCACTTCTTAAGAAGAGAGTTATGGAATCTTGCATGTGCTAAACATATATCTGAAAGTTATGCCAAGTATTGCTTTCATTACACAGAATATTTGTCTTTCTTTTTTTATATCAATTTTTAGTTTGGAATTCCTCTAATATTTTACTTTAAAAAGAGAAACAATTTAATAACCGAATACATACTTTGCGAAGAACACTCTGTACTTAAGTAGAAATAACATCACTTAATTTTTATTATCAAGTCAATGAAACTACGTGATCAATGAGAGTATCAAATCTTTTTTATTTAAATTCTTAACCACGACCTAGGTTTCATTGTATGACAAAATGTTTAGGTAGCTAATTTGAAGAGATTTACATATTGACTTTATTCCATATTGTGATGAACTTAAAGCAAATGCATGGTACTAACTAAAAATTTAGTTGAAAAGATTTTTTCTACTTACTGTTAAGTAATTTTACTTAAAAGGTTAAAAAAATCAATTTTTAACTATTATCCAGGAATAATAAGAAATGGCCGTTGTAGCGCTTTATAATTATAATACCTCACGGATATTGCTAACTATATTCCTCATGTTTTCATCCAAGATTATGTCAGAAACGGTAGAACCTTGCTTTGCTGTCTCTCATTTTATGCCTATCCTATTCTCTTCAATGCAACAAAACTCACTGCAAACAAAATCCAAGTTTTAAACACAAATTTGATGCCACGGGCAATCGGACAGCCAAACTCTCTCAATCAATTGGATCCATTCTCAACCATTTTACACTTTCCATCTTGTGTAGACAAATGAGGTGCTTTGATTACGAAAGTTATTTTATTTCAAAAACACAACTTATTAAATTTAAAGGCGATGTGGGAAGTATTGCAATCTTTGAAAAAATCGAATATTTTTTTTATTAAATTTGATTTTATTTCATTTTAATGCTAAAAAGATACAAAAAATAAATTCAAAATATGTGTGTGTATCCATTGGTATAGCGCCTAAACCAATAGACTGCCCTAAAAAAGTTTTATATTTTATATTTCCTTATATTGATATACCCTATAGTATTTCGTATATCCAGTGTTTATTTCTTCCTAAACGTCAATGTTTAGAATACATAACAAAGAAAAAATAATGAATTGCAGGAAAACTTGTTATGACTACTTTTACTAAAATTGGAATCAAGTGCGCTTATTCATACTGCGTGGACCGGTGTCATGGTGCGAGATGTACTACGATGCAATTATTATTGGTTTCTGAGCGCAATAAAATAAAAAAGTTTGTCTTGTCTCTGTTACTTTATGAATAAGTTACTTTTGTGTAAGAGAATAAGGGACCTTGTTTCACTACTCGGTGGGGTAGAAGCATAGAATGGTTTGGTAAATTGCATTTAATTTTCAATCTCTTCTATGCATAGTCTCTTACATATTATTAATCTTATTTTAACCAACATCACTTAGTTACAGTGAAGTTACTAAATTTCTGGATGGAGAATTAGTTTAATCTACTAACTATCCTACATTGAATTAAATAGAAACCATTATGGCGACGCTCAAGATAGAAATGGCCAGTCGTTTGATTAGTTCATGGCGATTAATATGTATTGTCTAGTACGATAATAATAAGACATTAAGTTGTCTCGTCTGAGCTTTTGTAGTATGTTTGTGGTGATAATCAAAACGGCTGTACTGGTCAGAGCTCTGAAGTATTAACATTGAAACCATGCTTTGAGTTTATGGATATTTACATTGTCAATTGATATGTTTTATTATTTTTGTTTGGATTATGAACAACAAAACGGATTGGACAAAAGAGCAATGACACGTCCATTACAACGTTAATTGTTGCTAGACACAAAATATGGTCATATATGGTCATATAATATTGCAATTCTTATTTTTATTGAACATCTTTTTTTATGTAATTTGGATATCTCATTTGTCTTCAGTCGCAAACTCGTAGTACGAGGGTTCCATATATATTTAGGTTCTCATGAACATTGAAAATTATAACATTGAAAACTATTTACAAACGTTAATTTTTCACAACGTAAATATATTGCCTACCGTATCCTTGTAAGTTTAAAAACAAAATATATATTTCAAAAATTATAATATTTAAAATTATCACTATAGTTTTGTAACAACCTCTGCATGTGCTTCTAAAAACCGTTTTCTTATCTTGAAAAATGTGTCAGGACATCCTTTTTTGCATATCTTGTCATGATAAATCTGGAGATATTGTAATTAAACGATTTTGAAACTATTATAACTAGCTCTTTTAAATGATGCTCTACATTATATGTGGGACTAAGAAATTGAGAGAAGCAACTGCGACAGATAGAACTACTGACACGTGAGTGATATTTCATGTGTTTTAATTTTCTTTTCCACATACGAAAACCTAGAAAGTATCCCATGTATTCTCCTTGCGCTGTTGAAGGAATAATTCTTGTAATAAGAAAATGGTTTCAAAATATTCTCTTTAAACTAATTTTCTATTATAATAGACTTCTAGAGTACGTGCCGGTATTTTCTCACCTTAAATTCTTGTCACTTATAAATAAAAGCTCTACAATACTGAATAAAAACAAAAGAATATTCGAGTCATTCATTAAATGACTCGCATATATAGCAAATTAAACCTGTTAAGAACGAATATAATTTTGATTACGGGAGTTTCGTATATACTTAAAAGCAACTGTAGATAATTAAAAGTGCTTAATATTTCCATTAAACTCTTTATAATTCTACCGATGTTTTTACATTAATAATGGCATATCTTTCACAGGTGCTAAAATGTCTTAAACTTTTCAAAACCAATGAAATTTAGAACCATGGCTTTACTTTATGTAAAATGTAAAATATAAATATTGATATCAGCGCAGATTAGTGTCTTTTATCACCATAATAAATTTTAAGTTTCTACGCCATTTCCTTTCTGAGATATACGGTTATAATAAATAAACAGATAAGCGGATACAAGAGAAGTAAAAACAGTTTTTTTTCACGTAAAATCTAAAAATCTTGACTTTTTTTGTTTAGAATAAATCTAAAACTCCAGGCTGTGTATTAAAAAAGTAGTTGAAAAAAGAAAATTTTAATGACTATATGGTGAATATATTTAAAATAAAGTTACGGAAATGGTATTTAAGGAAAGCCGTCTTGGTTCTTTCTGCTTTTTAAAATTGGGACAATTTTTCTTTTATATTTATTTTTATGATAAAGTTTAGATTCAGTATATTATAAGGAGAACCATAGAAACCTTTTAACGTTATTTTCGTTACGACCCTCCTGTAACATTTGCTTTTATACCCGTCTGTACAGCCCACTTTGTACAATAATAATACTCAACTATCGACTCAAGGGAAAAATGTTTGTTAAATAATGACAAATTTGAGGAAGATTTCCCGATTCAATTAAAAACCATAAAAATAAGACATTTACAACAAAAAATAAAATAGCCGAAAAGTAATTTTATTTAAATTTAATAACTAACTTATAGATAATTCACGTTTACATCTTAATTTAATTTTTTTTTTAAATTAAAAACCGATAAAACTTTGAAAGTAATGTCTATTTTATTGATAATTATTCTAGTTACTTGTTAAAATTTCTCTTAGTTTAAAATATGTTCACGTATTCTTCTGATGTCCTGAACTTAAATATATTAGATATGACCTTTTTCCCATGCCTCCGCTTGCATTGAAATTGTATTGCCCATAAATTTTAAAATTGAAAGAATTTTAAGAAATGTTTGTCTTCGCGTTATCCACTTCGTTTCTATCCACATTCAAGGACATAGCTTACAAATACCATTAATAGATAAATACTAAAAAAAATATCTCCTGAAACTGCATAAAAATTCATCTGCACCAGAACATCATAATGGTCATTTTGTTTAGGTCAATAGGATAAGAAAGTCAAGAAAAATTACTTTTCTCCTTATTTCGTCGCAATATTTGCTAAAAGCTACCATTTAACAAACAACATTTTTGATTTTAAAGTAAAAAAAATAATGAAATAAATATAGATTACGCTTAGTATTAAGAACCAAAAAGTAGAGTAACATTTCTGAATTCTTAGTGGTATGAGTGAATAGTAACACGCAGTCATTTTGAAAATGTGTTATAAATTGACGACTGAAATTTCAGTTTACACAATAAAATTCCAATCACTTTATTACCACGCACAAACATTATACATTTGATATGATAAAATTTGACGTAAATTTTTACTTAAAAATTTCTGAATAATTTTGTTCACTGAAAACTTGATTTTGATGCAGTACTGGTACAAAGTTTAGAAATAATCTGTCATCTATTTAACCTCTTATTTGATGTGAATTTATTAATTTCACTTTGCTATAACCTGATCGTATTCATCCATCAGTTAGAATGTGGATGTTTATGATATTCATATTTCGTCTAATTTTATTAAAATATAATGTATACCTTATGGGTATAACGTTTTTTTATAAAGATTTTATATAAATGTCTCGGTAAGCCGCAGCAAATTGCTCAGTTTTTAATTTGTAATGATTTTACCCCGATCATCTATGAACAAACCATATTGTTTACAAAATATTGTTTCTCGTTTGATAAAATGGTCAGCACTAGGTCAAGTATTATACCCCGATGCCCTATGAACAAACCGGATTTGCCACGTAATATTGTTTCTTGTTTGAAAAAATGATCGGCACTAGGTCAGTGTCCAACCACTATTTGTGTCAACATACATTTTTGGTCAAATGTATTTTCTCAAATTCATAATTTTTTTGAACGCTAACGACATACCTGCAGGGCAAGGTATGGGTTCGATGAGGGATGGAGAGATGCTTACACTTAAAAACTGTATGTACTCAAATTTAAACTCGGTTTAAATATATGTGACAGTACATACGGCATCCCAATTAGCATCGTTGTAAATCGTACCCTCACATATCACGAATATTTTCTTCGAATTGCCCATCGCTCCTTCTAACTCTAATTTATTCCTCCGCGACTTAACGGACCAATGTTCATAACAGGTGCTGTACTGAGATGTCGGCGAAATTCCGGTGAATAATTTTACCTGCGACAGAATAGTGAATTGCGAATTATCCGCTTGATTCATGTCTACTCCCATATTTGTGTGACTCCCTACTGTGACTGTGTGATGTAAATAACGTGAAATGAAAATAAAAAAGCAAGGTTACGAGCGAAGTATTGCTTGCATTTACCACTTCGCTATTATTTTACATATCCTTTACTTTTTATATTTTCTTACTTCAGTAATATTCAGCAGTATTGTGCAAACTGCTTATTACACAGGGGCAGGTGCAGAAAAAATGCAACAAAATGTTCCAGCCTTGCGTTTGTTATTGATTTTAGGTTCCATATTTATCGTAACTACTGTTTTAAAATTAAACGCAAGTCTATTAAAAAAACAATATTTCTATAGTACATGAAAATAAATTTATAGATTTGTAGCGTAAACAAAAAAATATCCGCGATAATATTTTTTTGCTTTCATTCTTGTTTTCCCTATTATTTATGATGTTCGTAGAGATATATGAAAATTGTATAACTTTTTCTTGTGTACCTGTTTCTTGTCCAGCTCTAGTTGCTACTATTACAAGTATTTGATTACCTACAAAGTATAAATTGTGATAATTAAATATTATCACCACAATTTATCAACTGTTTTATAAAAACCTTTTGAGTAATATATACATATTCACATATATATATATATATGTATATATATATATATATATATATATATATATATGAATTCAAATCCTTTCTTAGTGTCTACATATCTTCCAATTACTATTTAGTCACACTGCAATTTTATTACAAAAATAGGTACTGGATTTTTCCATTCCCGATCATTTACTTTATTTTGGGTCTATTAGGATCAGATCAACTCCGTGGTGTGTTGCATTGATCCCAACGCTTACAACCTTTGACGACGAAGCTCACCGTGGCGTCCAAAGTTCAATTCCCGGTTGCTCGTCCGTTGACGTGTAACGAGCGGCAGTGATGAAACAAGCTGTGCACTATAATCGCCATATCACCTACACAGTACGATAATTACATACTCGTTTTACCCGTCAATGACGTTGGGAGAAACCTATGATCAGCAGTGACATTAAAAACAGTGAGTATTGAGAAATGACGACATTGACGATATATTATATATTATATGTCAATGAAGTAAGCTATATCACTTATTGCTATGTCATTTAAGGGAATAAATTTTAATTACATCAAAAAGTAGAAATAGTTGACCTATTTCATAAATTCTAATCTTGAGACCAAAACTAAAATATGACTAATAAATTTAACAAAACAACATAAAAGTTGACATGATGTTTTGTCATGTTTTGTGTACATAGTTTTAGAAATATACAAACATATATTAGGTTTTTAGAAAAAATTAGGTACTAAAACCTAGTTATATAATCTTTATTTTTATTATATATAGTGGAGAATAGTATTATTTGGAGATAAAACATTATGCATTTATATTCATAAAGAAATGGGAGTACACTAAACTTTATTAGGAATGCTATAAACAAATTTTAGTTATCGTTTAACAAATTTTACATGCCTTATCTGTGCAAATACGGGCTAAAAATATTAAAAAATTTGAAATATGATGCATCTATTAAGCTTATCCATTCATATATAAATACTTGATTAGATTTTAGATCGGGTTATGACAAGAATATTACGTTAATTAAATACTGAAAGCCTTCCTTAACTCTTGGAGTGCTTCAAGTAAAGCTTTGTTTAAAGCATTTCTTCTCATAAACGTAGTCGGCTCGACCTGAGCTTGAACACGCTTCCTTGAAGTTTCAATTAATTTCTGTACTAAGTAATTAAAATCTGTCTTCTTAATAATATCTATACCGAACATATTTGATTCTGTCAGTGAAGTTAAGAAATTTTAACGTTTGTGCTTCGTCGGTAAAACGAGTATATAACTCATATTTGTATTGTAAGGAAGTTGAAAAATAATTATTAAGAATAGCTGTGAGCCATTTATAAACTTCTAGAAATTAAAATAAATAGCATTGTTAAAGCATTCTCTTACTTTCAATTTGGTTCCTTGCGAATGAAACATCACACAGATATTGACTTCACGATTAATTAACAACTTTTCCAATTCATGTTATGTATAAATTTGGATTAATGATAAACTTTCCAACTTTTTTGATAGAAAACGAATAGAGACTTTTATAAACCATTTTTTTCAATGTTGTTTTTCATTTGTATTAAAAAATTGTTTTATTTTAGCTTGCAAGTAAAGGAGTTAATAGAGGTTTACTAAAATAAATACGTCACGTCACAACATATACCTTACAGCTTTCCTAGTTAATTTCTCGTTTAATGTAAACTTTGGTGCTATCGTTACGGAAGAAACCGTTTTATATGATAACTCAGGTTATATTTATTGTAGGTATTTTAGTTTGAATTTTGTTACTTTCAGGAATTACAAATTCAAATCAGTCCTATACCTAGATATTAGCAGCTCAATAAATTATATGTTATCACGCACTTCCTTGTTTGTAGAGAGTCTTAACTCGTTATAGTCTGTAGAGGAGATTTCAGTTTAAACATGATATTTTTGAAAATTATCAACATATTTAATTCACTCCTCTTTAATTCTTTTTTCTAAGTAATAGAATCCGTGTGTATCATATTTCTACTAAAGTATCCTTTGAATTAAAAGCAGAAAATTAATTTTTTTTCAATTTCATAATACACTAAATTAGTTTGTTTATTTCATAATTTTTTAAAAGAAAGTATAACATCACTTTCTTGTCCGTTCGTCTATCTCTCTGTCGGTCTGTTATTTACAGAAACTGCTTGATGTAAAAATTTTACATTTGGTTTAGCGGTAAATTATATCATACATAAACATTTTAAAACTGAGAAATATTTACAGGGAAATTTTGGAGGGAGCACGAAAGTACCCGTAATGGTTTTCATTTAATTTATAATTTTTCCATAATGATTTATTATATTATAAGGAAAATTTCCAAAATGATGACCAAATAGCATTTAGCAAAAAGCAATCTGAATGCATCATTGTTGGCCGTCTTTCAAACATAATTATTTTTGATGTGGAATGCGTTCAATATAGGCTTACTTTATTTCCCCAATTCGTTTAAAATTTCAATCTTTTGACAAAATTGGTAATTTAATTACTTTTTCGTTTAGTATTATCTATAAATATGCGAAACTGTAGAATTAGCCTGTCAGTATATTAAAATTGTTTACGAAAAAAATATGCAGGGGAATATAACAAAAGTAATAGAATGTATGTCTAATTAATTGTTATATGTCCGTGCACGTATCATCTAACAACTTCTAAACCGTTTCCGGTGTAATATCTAGGCTTTGTTTAACCACAATTAATCATTAATAATAAAGTACGATTAATTGAATATTTCAATAAATTGTGTATTTATTAAAAAAAAGAAATTGATAATTGTTATAATAGATTGCGTTAAGTGTTTTACCAATAAAGTTAACTTAAATATGTCTTCTGAAGGACCAGACGCAAACAATCTCATAGACAAAGCTATTTAAAAATAAATAAATAATTTATACAATCGCCTTTCAATGCACTACAATTTTCGATCTGTATACTAAATTAAATTTGTGCATAATATCTTGCAAGAAAATAAATGAAAGAAAGAAATATTACCGTAGTGAAGTATAAAGTTTCCCAACGTTGTTCACTATGCTTCACTACGGGAGAACCTGCTGTTCAATATGGGAGAACCACCTGAGGTTTTAAATACACAATTCTGAACTTCCTATGGATGAAAATATTTTGTTATAAATACCTAAATTAATTATGGAACATTGGTTTACTTATAAGAAAATGCTTCCAATTAAATTTCGTTCGTTGCGTCTTTTTAAAGGTTTATATACCCATTTTTTTAAAATATACTTTTAATGAACGCTTAAATTAAAAACAATCAACATTATGTTTATATTCATATACAAATTAATTCTTAATGCTAATTTAAGTAATCTACAGCAAATAAAGAATATTACTACGCTCGCTCTGAATCATTTAAACATTCTCATATAACACATACAAATCGTCCTTCTAGAAATGCCGCATATTGAAACAATTTTGTTATCAAAACTTTTACGTCTTAAAAGTCCTCTGTGGAAAATTTAATTTAAAAAGAAACAATCAAAATAAACTTCTTTGCTGCGAAATGAACGGATTTTTTTTAAATTTCTTAATTTTAATAAGTACACTGTTTTGCGTATACGTTTTTTATTTATTGCGACAGTAAAACTATTCTTGAAAACTATTCTTTTTTATCATTTTTCTTCTCAAATTTATTGAAATAGTAATAATGCAGATATTTATACAAATGTCCATATTTCTATTAAACCACTTCGCAGAAAGAGTTTACAAAAGTACTCGACAAACTCTTTTCAATTGAATCTAGGTCGGAAGGTTTGAGTTTGGGGGTTAAGAAAATTGGAGATTATCAAGATTAAAAGCAAAAAATATCAGATTTCCGTTACCTCTACATATAAGCTTAGTAAGGTTTTACAAAAGGATCCGAAATCAAATAGGAAACTACAATATTACATGAGAAAAATCAGTTGAATACCAAACGTTTAAACGAACTAAGAAGTACTTACAACACTGATTTAAAGAATAAACTAGCTTGTCAAATAATGGAAAAAATCTAATAATGAGCTAAAAAATTAGGAAGAAAACAAATTTTCAAAATGACTTTGGAACGACTTTCGAGTATTTGATCCAAATTGCTCAAATTCGAATGAGTAACGTGCGACTCTTATGTTTGGATTATTGTTGTAAATTTGCTCAACATGTTTCGATTGCGATTATTTTAGTTTATTTTTAAAATAAAATTTCTTTTATTCTAAGCTAGCTCGGCTGATATACTATAGTATAAGCTAGCATAGTTAAAAATATTAATAAATATTGCTTAAAAACTAGCATAAAACTTGTCAGTAGTACTTTATTTTTTTAGAATTCTTAATTACAATTACACTGTAAAACCATTTTCCTCGTTCTTTAATAAATTTTCCCCTGCACTCGTTTTTAATTTTTTTTAAATATTATTTTTTTATTTCTAAACTTTCAGTAGTAATATAAAGATGTCAGTCGTATCTCGTTTACCGAAATCGATTTAACTCTTTCTCCGTAGTAAGAGAATAGATATATCCACAGAGTTATGTACATGAATTCCACAAATATAAGTTCTTTTTTTTGTGCAGTCATTTAAAAAAATACTGTATCAGTTGATTCTGGTACAACTAGAAACACTAACAAAATATCTGCACAGTTACCATTTCCAAAAATATGGTATACGAGTAACAAAAAGGCTACGCCATTTTTGCTGTTTCACTATGTAATAAACAGAATACGTCAGTTTACAAAATTGTAATAAAAATTTACAAAAAATGCCATCCATTTCATGCCGAATAAACTCATTTTAATTTTTTTCTCTTAAATTAAATTTACGGCATAGAACTTTAGGACGTAAAATTTTGAGAACAAAATTATTTCAGCATGCTGCATTTCTGGAAACGTGATGTGAGTGAAATATGAGAATGTATGAATGTATACGCGAGTTTTGGTAAATCCATTATTTATTTTAAAATACTAAATTTAGCCTTGAGAAGGACTCTTTTTGTGAATATAATTATAACGTAGAAATTTTTAACTTTCACCTAAAATGAATATTTTTTAGGAGAAGAAATATTAAAAATGAAATACTTTCAAAAGATGCGATGAATGCAATTTAATTTAAAACATTTTTTGAGTAAACTATTGTCCTACTATTTAGCCATATATTTACAAGAAAATATTTTTAATAATTTCCTACGGTTATAATCTTTCCTTTTAAGACGTTCTCTTACCAGACGTTATATAATATTTTTAAATTAACGAAAATATATTAGTTATGGAATGATGGAATTCAGTTCAAATTCAGTTTTTTAATAGCCTATTGATTTGAAACAAATTTATTTTAGTTTGTAGAAAAAAATTACATTTGTATTCCAACTGTAATTGAAAACTGTTTGTGTAAATATTTTCTTCTTTTTACAGCTTTATTCGTGACGTCGCTTGTGTCTGAAACAGATAATATAATTAATTTTACTGTAATATTAATACACATAACACCATCTATTATAATAAAGATAAAAGTAATTTTTTTTAAGTACACTTTGTAATGAAACTTCCAATTAACCGTACTTTCTTATTAATAGTTGATTGCGATAAAACATGATTTTTTTGTTACTCTGAAGTTGTTTTAGAAGTTTGAAGGTGATACTCGTACCAATAAAGACATAAACGGATAATTCAATATGAATTAAAAAAGCAATATTTGGTATTCCATTACTTTTCATATGTCCCCCTAAACAATATTTTTATAAACATTTTATATGTGCAGTAGGATTAATACTACACTTTTTATATGTATAGATAAAGAAGTACGTAACTGTCAAATTTACACAGCTAATACAAAATCAAGGAAAGTAATTAAATGACAAATATTTACAAACAAATTAATATTTTAAATGTATCAAGGAAACGAAATTACCTTGTACACCATCAAACATTGTTACACCATCAAAAGGTTTCACGTGCAAAAAACAGCCATCAACGACCTCTGCCCCCACCGTCTGCCCACATTCAGGCTGCTAACTTCTTACTACCCTCCCACACCACTCACACCACTCCATACAATATCCTCCATCAATTTCCACCATGCCCATTTCGCCAATAGATTTCCAGATGGAAAATTGCATTATACGATTTTAAATACACGGAATGCCATCAATTAATAGATATAATATACATTTGCGAAATTACTACACATCGAGTAGCTAGATACTTCTTTGTTAGAGTCGCACTAACGCAATTTAAATTATTTTTAAAAAATATTAAATTTCTCATATCTTATTAAGAACGTGGGGTATAATGTAAAAAAAATTGTTACGTATTTATATAAAATTAGACAATATTTCTTAATAATATTATTTCCTAATTTATTAAAAGAATCATTAATTATGATAATTATCCGAATTATATTTACTTTACATTTTTTTATCAAAAGTATCATTCACACGTTTAGAGGAAAGAGTTCCTCTAATTTATGAAATTACCAAAGAAGAGTAAAAAACAAACGTTAAATAATTAGTGGTATACTGCATAATTACACATATCACTAATTTTCAGTTGACGTTTCTTTCAACAGTTACATTTTTAAAAATAAATTGTATCTAAAAAATTGCTGTTTTATATAATATCATTTTCTAAATTTAATTATATAATACAGAAAAGTGGGTCTAGACGCATTTAATATTAAAATTAATATTTGTATACAAAGTTACTCATAAGTTTAAATATTAATATTTGATTTTTAAAATATGTCCAATTAAAATGTAATTGAACTTGAAATTGGTACAAGCGTTAGGTTTTTAAAACTTTTAATAATTTAATTATTTTTGTGCGATATTTTAAACTAGATCTATCATTTTTTTATCCATTAATTGCGTAATGTTCATAAGATAGGCCAATTAGACATTTTAAGACCAACTATCCTATAATTAAGCATAATGCCACAGTAAACCATTTAGTGGAATTACTTATACTAAATTTCAATGACTCTTGGCACAGATTTTTAAGAAATTTTAATTTATTTCTGTTAAATATAAAAACTTTTTGAAAGTGTTATCGCTTATATTTAAAACGTAATTAGGAGTATATAAAAGTCTATCTCAATAGTCTGCAAAACTGTATTCCATATCATGAACTTTATTTTAAAATTAGGAAAATCATTGGTTGTGTTGAAAATTAGAGGTCAGTTGAAGTAATAATGTTTTCCAGGACGTATAAAATATATTGTATATATTTAATATTTTCAAAAAGTAACCGTTATGCGAAATTTAGGCACAAAAATTTAACTTTTCGCTCACATTCTTATATTTGTCTTGAAGCTGCAAGTGCGCAACATAAGAAATAATTCATGAGTGGCTAATTTTTTTGCAAAAATATATAGTTAAACTTGACTTTACATATTAATAAGTGTGTGAAATTTATTTAAACTTTTAATATTTAAGAAGATTGATCTTACGATCGTTTTATATCAGAGCCATTTGAAATTTAACATCATTGAAGAATTTATTATGTTTTATTTAAAAGGCTCAAAAGAATAAATACACACCAGAATTTTTCTATGGAAAATAACATCATGCAACGAATTATACAAGAATGGAATTTGATAATACGTTAAGTAAAATAAACGACTGACTTCAATTAAATATGTAGACATATTTTTTCTTAAATAAAGACGCCAAAAATATAAATTTTTTTTTGAGATTACGAACATTGTGTTCATTCTAATCGCCAGTTACGAAATCGAAAATGAACCTTACTTAATAGAAATTAATATGCCTCTACAACATTTATTATCCCTTGACTAAATTGTTGATATTTTTAACAATCTATAGGTATTCTTCATAAATATGAGTGAACATTTCTTTATGAATTTTCATCAACTGCACCGTTATTTTCTTTCGTTTGTGAAACATTTGCGATAAAAGATGCCATTACCGCTAATTTAATTTTCTTGGAAAGAGTAGAATTTTAACATTGGTCACATTATTATTGGTGCATGGTAATCCATTCAAATTTTATCACTTCGACAAATATTATTTTTTATACGTTTATAAGTAGAATATGGTGCAAACTACAGATAGAACATTTGTCAATTATATTCCCTGAATACAAATTGTTTAGTTTATTTTGTCTATTATCAAATTTCCTATAATGAAAAACATGTATAAAATTTAGACAATTAAAATGTTAATCTTGGACACTTGACTTTAGAAAAATATCATTGCTTTTCATCTTATTCAATTAATACTTAATGACACATAAATACGAATAGGCTAATACCCATAAATATTTCATCCATACTAAATTGAGTTTATCTTATTGAATATATATGCAACACTTTGCAATAAACATTCATTCTATATAAACTTCCGCCTTCTTCATGTCGCATTTCATCGGAATTATATATTTTAAAAATTCATTTAAATTATTTTAATATACCTTTTTCATAATAACGTTCCTTCTGTTTATAATATTGTGATATTTCGTACTGATATATATATATATATATATATATATATATATATATATATATATATATATATACATATTTATATGTAAAAGGTGGAACAAAAAGGTTTTTATTATTTATACAGATGATTATCTGCAAAAAATTGAGTAGAAAATGTTAAGATACCTAGGGAAAACTTTCAACCGTTTCCGAAAAAAAATTCTGTAACATTTGTAATTTAAACGGGAGAAGCCTACCTCTCCTGAACTATGTTCCTTTGTAGCCTTGTCCTTTCCTTTTTTTTCCATCCTAATTCTTGTCAAGGTTTGTACTATAAATTTTCTTTTCTTCCCTTTTTTTTTGTTTTCTCTTTAAATTTATCGTAAATAAATCTTTTTTCTATTGTAAATCTCTCACGGTCTACAAACCAAATTTCATACCAATTGTTATGGTTGCCTGGAAGAGGTTACTCATGTAACAATAAGTTTGCCATATGTAATATGCACTAAAGCTGATAAATAAAATTGATATTAAAATTCCAATTCGAGCCTTCTTTTCGAAATTTCTATTCAAGATCGAAACTTAATCTTCGGGTCCAATTACTTATTTCAACTCTTTTCCGGCTGTATCCGGCTGATGGTTTCTCTTTGATGCACACTCAAAGTATTTTGAATTACACCTTGTTTAAAGTAATGCTGCTCATAAACGTAGTTGCGTTATATTACGTAATTACTGTTGTTTGAAGTCATAATTGCGGTTAAGTTATAAAAATGCAATCTGCCTGCCTAATCATCGATGTTTTATTTTAATTTAATTTTCTCTTTTTTTAACTGGGTCATTTTTAATGTTTAATTGATTCATAGTAACGAGGCAGAATGTTTTACTAAGGATAATTCAGAATTTGTTTATATTTCAGAAATGGTAAATTCTGAAAATAAATTCCTATGAGAGTGCTTTCATGAATTACATTACATTTTATGAATATAAATATTAAATTAAATGTCTCCAATTCAAGTCACAGTGTAAAGGTTTATTTAATAAAATTTCTTCTAACCAATGAAAATTGTTATAATTTTTTAATGTAATTTAGAAGAAATACTTATTTAGAAACGAGTTTGGCCAATTAATATAAATTACTGAGTCACAAAGTATATAAATTGACAACATAATTAGCCAAAGTCCCTCCTATTAGCGGGATCATGTAAGCATTAACTACTATCAAATTTAGTGATATACGAGGTAAGTGTCAATTAGTTCAGATGATCTTTGTCCTCTATTTTTGAGCCTCCAGTTAGACATAATCAGCCAAACACCCCTCTTACGTCACTTTGATTCATTTAACTCACCACAGTTTACCGCGGTTCCCATTTTGTTATAGCTAGGTTACGTCCATCTAAATGTATAATTATTATGCTGCCGAGTGTGGATTCGAGGGTAACATTGGTTGACTAGTCAA
Organism: Druceiella hillmani; assembly: GCA_039881145.1. NCBI lineage: Eukaryota > Metazoa > Arthropoda > Insecta > Lepidoptera > Hepialidae > Druceiella > Druceiella hillmani. The sequence continues at coordinate 574,903 of JAYKKI010000007.1, read as the reverse complement.
GAAAGCGTATCGTCTCTTTTATTTGTATTGGAACTCTAGTTATTAAATTAATCGTAATGAAAAGTTAACAAAATAAAGGTAAGACAGTATTTAACGTAATGTGTTTCTATTTTTTCTTTCCTCTTCTTTACTGTCGTCTCCATACGTCATCGAATTGATATCTCTGAAAATTCTGAAATTATTTTTCATTTTTCGGTACTTAGCACTGAGCTGTGTTTGTGTTTATTGAATTGTTTGTTCAAACGATAAATAATATTTCGTGGCCGATCTATTTTATTTTGCGGGAAACGGGATACAATGAAAATGGAAACCGAGCAAATTCTTTGGAAAATATTGAAAATATAAATTTGGGATGCAATTTACCGTGACGTTCGTTTGAAAGAAAAAATAGTTTTAAGTTTCAACTAGATATTATTGTGGAATGAAACATCCATTACTTTAACTAGCAGATGAATAAGATAAGGCATGAGCAAATATTGATAAATTCACTTTAAAGATGAGTTTATACAGAAAATAGACTTATTTTAAAAGTTTTCAACTGGATGTCACTCTTAGCTCGTCAAAGAAAACTTTTATTTTCGGTGAATTCAATTATTTATATTTTTTTAGCAGAAATTTTGGTAAAATATTATTAAGTCAAATGTATGATGGTTACACGTGGGATAAAAACATTCAGTATTTTATTATTCTACGCATTGAAAAGTTATGAAAGCCTATTTTGTTATACATTTTTTTACAATAAAGTTTAATTTAGAGCTAAAATTATTGACACAAGAATTTTTTGTTCCAACATTAAATGTAGACAACATTAAGTAGGTCAACATTAAATTAAATTATCTAATTATTTAAAATTATTTTTAATACATTATAAAATTCGTCGTTTTAAAGTTCATTTATATTACGATTAATTTCGAAATGTTTGTTTATTTCTCGGTTTTTATTATTAGACTTTTGATATTTTTATTAAATTATTTTTTTTTCAGGTCGAAACACTTTTAACTTCCTGATATATATATATATATATATATATATATATACATATATATATATATATATATATATATATACATATATATATATATATATACATATATATATATATATATATATATATGTGTGTGTGTGTGTGTGTGTAATTTAAGAACTTTCGTGCAAATTTTAGAAATTAAGTATGGAGAGCTTAATTCTTGACCTTTTTCTACAATTGATTCAAACGAAAATAAGTTACATTATGATGTTCTAAAGTACTAACGTTTTAATAACGGAATATGTAGTGAATATTTAATGTCAGTAGGTCTTGGAATACTAAAGATAAATATTCAATCTTAATACAATCCATATAAAATAAACATTCCACTGCACTTTATACTGAGTGTTCACGACCCTACCGCTATTTTTACGGTTCCTTAGTCGAACTAGGAAACCTTGAATTATGGTCATGTTTCTCTGTATATCTGTATATCCAATCTATATTTCACAACCGTTTTCGTAGGTTAATAGTGCTATAAAGCGGAAATTTGCCACGGTTATACATATTTTTATCACCCACAAAATTATAAAACTCTATTTAAAAAAAAATTGAGGACATAGAGTGATTTTGTTTCACATCTTCATAATAAGTTTTTTAAAGATATAGCTTTATGTCTTGTATATTATTTCGTTACCGGGATCCATTCACGAAATATTAAGCTTTAAAATGGTAATTTTTGATTAAGGTCCCAGCTAGCAGCAAATCCCCTATAAGTTAAACTGTTAGTTTTTAATAACTAAAAGGTATTGAAAATTATAGTATATATAGAAAGAAATTAAAAGAAAATTTATCATAATTGAGTAGGCTCTATTAGTTTCCAAGCAAGAGTTAGTCAACTTAAACTAGAAACAACGAATGATTTTAATTATCTGCAAAATAATTTTATGTTTAAAAAAATATGTTTATTACTTCTGCAAAACACATAGCAAGCAAATATTTACGTTATAAAAATTAAATATTTGTAAACACTTTAATAGAAATAATTTAAACTTAAATTTTCATAAGTGCCTGAATGTGTGTAAAACTCGTATCACTAGTAAATTCAAGATTGAAAAAAGAAAAGATCAGAATTATTGCATTGGACATATTCTATAGGCATGACTGCAAATAGGAAAAAATATGTTAGTAAAGGTGAATTATTTATTATATTCTTTTAACATGACTATATTTAGATATCTAAAATGGAAATCGTCCATATATATATATATATATATATATATATATATATATATATATATATATATATATATATATATTCCACAGTTTACACACAAAAAAATTTATAATATCAGTTGAAACAAAGAGTTATAATTTAAGAAATCAGTTTTTGTTTCAAAATTTAATAAATTAATACACCGGAAATGATATTATTTATATAGAATTTAATACAAATACCATATATGATTAAACGTAAAGATTACATATGAAAGTATGTGAAATATGAATGTAAGTTCTACTCGTACTTATTCATTATCTGTACGCTTTACGTTACTGATTTATTTTAGTATTCGTTTCTTTATTTGCCATCCAACGTTTTACAGATCTTAATTTATAATTGAGATGAATTGAGGGTGAATAAAATCTTGGCAGGTATTTTATAAATATAATCATTTTAATTTCTTTTATTGCATGACTCAGTTTTTTTTTAAATTGATAGACGTAAGTTCATATTGTTAAAATTGATAGCCAGAAGAGTGAAATTCCAGATATAATGCCGATGGTTCTATGATTGATAAAATTAATAAAAAATATTATGTTTTGGTAAGCAGTTTGGACATTATAAATCCCAGAGTAAACAAAACAATCATCAGAAAGTAAACAAAACGAAAGCATTTAACGAAGCTTTATTAAGTGGAAATCACAGTAAATAAGACTTCTATTTGTTCAAGTGGCGATGGATGTAAACATGATATAGAATACATTTCTTACACCAATTATCAAGAAGATGATGGTAGCATATGAAATATCTAAGTCAGTATTGAGCTCAGAAGATATGGGTATGGTCACCGTCACTCCCAGTTGCAAGTATGAAGTTACATTGAAGGGAGGTATTGTGTGTTACTAACCTTACAACAAAACCTAATATTAAAAAATGAGCTTACCAAAAAAGGCAATAGACTTTAAAGAAAACTGCTGCAATGTTCACTACAAGAAAAATATTTTGACAGCTATGGCGAAAAAAGTATTTACATGGTTGATCACAGAACATAAACGATGCTTATTTATATTCCTTCTTCAGCAGCTAGTAGTGTATAGCATGGCATATTAGGTTATTTGAATATGAATTACCAAAATAAAATTAAGGATGGAGCAATCACGAAAACGTAAACGTGCTCTCAAGGAAAACAGTCACGCTTATCAGTTGGACATCCAAGAACAAAGAGCATTAAACCACTGGATACTGTCCATGCTGATATGTGTGGACCTAAGAACTCGACTTCAATTAGTGGAGCAAAGTATTACTTTATATTTGTTATTGACTATATATATATGGATTCATATGGATTTGGTTTTTTTTTCCAAGAATGGAGAAATCTTCAAACATCTTAAGCAATTTAAAGCAATCATAAAACCAAATAAAGATATTGAGATCAGATAACTGGCTTGGAGTTCTGTAGCAATGAATTCGAAAAGGATTTAATAGATCTTGGCATCGTTCATCAGAAGACCAATGCTTGGACTCCAGAACATAATGGTTTGAGTGAAAGCATTAATCGAGCCTTTGGTGAGCGAGCTGGTTGTTTATTATTCGATACAGGCTTAAATAAAAGGTTCTGGGCAGACGTAATAAACACTGTTGTTTACCTAAGGAATAGATCAGTCGCATCAATATTAAGTAATAAAACTTTGGATGAGTTAGACAAATAAAAAATTGAATCATGGTTGACAATTCGGCAGTTATTGTGAGTATGCACGTGCCCAAAGAGCAGCGGCTTAAGTGGGAAACCAAGTCAAAGAAAGGCATATAACATATTTTGATTTTTTGAGAATTTCAAAGGCTACGGAGTGTATGATCCAATTAAAAGATATATAGGACTAGTAGATATGTGATCATATAAGGAAATATACAAAGATACAACAAAAATTACTTGCATCACTTTTGTTGTATCACTTCTGGTAGGCTTCTGGTAGGGATATCCAAGCAGATTTCTGTATTGAAATAAAAAATAAACACATTTTCAATCTTGTTGAGCCAAATATTTCAGAAACACAGGACATCTTTGACTTGTGTTTTATATTACATTTGTTTAAAGAGCTTACGAAGGAGAAGAAACACCGCCACAAGGACCAGTAATAAAAAAAAACGATTTAGAAGCCCCTCCAGGAAAGATACAAACCTTTATATAAGTACAATGTTGATTCCAAAAGTTACCGGTGGTACTGTTAATATCAAAGAAGCTCTGAAGAGTCCAAACAGAGAAGAATGGATTGAGGTAATGAAGGATGAGTTGCAAGCGTTTAAATAAAATAAGGCATGGATTTTAATGGATGAACTACCTTCAGATAACATAATAGTGCAGTGTAAGTGGGTGTTTAAAATAAAAGATAATAATAACAGGGCAGTACGATATAGAGTTCGTTTCGTACTTAAGGCTTCGCCTAGGGCTTAGCCTCCATTACAATGGGATTTTTTCCCCGGTTGGTAGACACTCTATTCTGAAATTTGTTTTTTGTTTTACTTGTACACCTAAATTTTAATACCACTCATTTAGATGTCAAAACAGCTTTTTTAAATGAACATCTCAAAGAGAATATTTATATAGTTAAGCCAAACGGTAATAATGACGTAACCAAGAAAATATTATTGTTAAATTAAATATATCCAAATATGAGTTGAAGTAATTGTCTAGGATCTCCGATCAATACGTTGACTCAAACCATTATGTTATGGAGTCTAAAAATTGGTGTTCTGATATAATTATCTGAAATGATATAATTATCTGAAAGATCCTTTAAGTCATTTTCGAATTCATTGCTGGAGAACTCCAAGCCATTATATGACCTTAATATTTATATTTGGTTTTCTGATATTGCTTTAAATTGCTTAAGGTATTTGAAGATTTCTCCATTTTATTTGAAAAAAAACCAAATCCATATGTGTATAGTCATTAACAAATATAAAGTAATACCTTGCTCCACTAATTGAAGTCGACTTTTTAGGTCTGCACACATCATCAGCATACACAGTATCCAGTGGCTTAATGTTCTTTGTTCCTGCATGTCCAACTGGAAAACGTAACGGTTTTCCTTGAGAGCACGTTTACGTTTTCATAATTTCTCCATCCTTAATTTTATTTTGGTCATTTATATTCAAATGACCTAATCCCCTATCCCATATTTCACTGCTAGCTGCTGAAGAAGGAGATATAAACAAGCATTGTTTATGTTCTATGATCTTGACTTGTACATACTTTTTTTTCGCCATAACTATCAATTTATTTTTTTTCCTGTAGTAATCATTGCAGCACTTTTCTTTAAACCCCCACTCCATTGCCGTTTTTGATAAGCTCATTTATTGATATATATAGTGACCATATCTACATCTTCTGAGCACAATACTGACGTAGATATTTTATATGCTGCCATCATCTTCTTGATAATTGGTGTAAAAAATGTATTCTATATCATGTTTACATCCATCGCCACCTGAACAAATAGAAGTCTTATTTACTGTAATTTCCACTTAATAGCGCTTCGGTAAATACTTTTGTCTTGTTTACGTGCTGCTGATTATTTTGTTTATCCCGAGATTTATAATGTCCAAACTGCTTACAAACATAAAACTTTTTATTCATTTTGTCAATCATGGTGTCTGGGACTTTCACTCTTCTGGCTATCATTTTAATAATACTATAAACATTAATAATATTAACTTATGGCTACCAATCTTAGAATATTGTTGAATTTACTGTCCAACTTTGCTGAAACGTTTCCTGTTATATCAATCAACTTTTCCTTCACTCCATCAGCAATAAAGGCGATCCGTAATAATCTATCGCCATTATCATAAAGAAGTATTTTTCAGGTTAACCTGCTACTATCAAACAACCAATCCATTCGTTGTTCATTGAAAAACCTGTTAATGAAAATTTCTATTCGGTCCGAATAATTTGGGTAACATGGTCGGATATTGAATCATAGTTATCGAAGCAAATCGGCATTAGATTACTTAGTATGGTGATTCTTCGGGAGAACTCAGAATCATGAACATGATCATCAATTTCTGGCATAAACATACTACATCGGATCGATAAACAGAACTAACGTCACCTTCGCTTTAGCAACTTCTATGGCTGCTGCAGCCAGATCTTTTGGCTTGATACTACTTGACATGCCTTTCGAAATTAACCGGCTTCCAATGCGTCTTAATTTTTAATCATTGGTCAGGAATGAATTCTATGACATTTCTGTTAGGTGTAACAATCCCAGCTATAAATCCTTTTATTTTTAACACTAATTTAACTAGGCCTACTTATTACCTACGTATTTAACTTTAACTAGGCCTACGCTAGTTACAATGCAGACAATACTTTTAACAAGCTTTTCTGGTAACTCGGCCTCTAAGGTAATAAAATGACATAGTTATTTGTGAGACAAAAAACAATCATTTTATTAGTCAAATTGAATGTACAATTTAAATAATCAAAAAGTAGGGAACTATAAAGTATTAGAAAGAGAGTACATAGTACTATTTGTTTATTTGATTTTACCTGTTTTTAAAAAATTATAACGAAATTCTTCTATATAAATACTATAATGTTTGCAATCCAATAGTTTTTAACTTGTTTGTGACGTACTATAACGGACCGATAGTCAGAACTAACGTTACCTTCACTTTAGCATCTCTACGGCTGCTGTGGCCAGATCTTTTTGCTTGATACTACTTGACATGCCTTTCGAAATTAACCCGCTTCCAATGCCCATTCGTGGTAATTCTCACGCCCCCTTAATTTTGAATCATTGGTCAGGAATGAATTCTATGTTGTTTAGTTAGGTGTACAACAGCTACATACATTATTCACCCCATATTTGATTTTATTGTGTTTTACAATACTTACATTAAGGGCTAGGCATTCTTTATTATTCGTTTTACATTATTTTCCTCCTGTTACTATCTTGACAATAATTTTTGTACGCAAATATACTGATTGCCTTACAAATATATTTTCTATTTTGGCATATTTTGGCTATTTTGGCATACAGATCCCTTTCATTTTTTTCAACAAATTACTTTACACTTATTAAACTTTTAAACCTAGGTTTTTCCTGCGGATGGATGAATGTGGTAACTCTTCTTTAGAATTATATCAAATCATATGTAAATATTTGACGGGTACATACGATATCCTGTATGTATCTATTAAGTATCATTGGTTCAACATTATTATGAAAAGATTTCTAATGATTATAGATCCATTAAAAATGTAAGAAAAAAAAAAATGTATATATATATATATATATGTATATATATTTATATATATATATATATATATACATATATATATATATATATATATATATATATACATATATATTCCAATGTGTATCTTAATATGAAATCTTGCAAGAAAAATATATTAATAATAAAAAATGCAGATAATGCGGACTCGCATCCATAAATAAATTTAAACAAAAAAATCGAAAGTCTTGCTCGGGAAAGGCGACGTGGCTGATTAATTTTCTTTACGGTTACGTTTAAGCTTTCCCATCACGGAAACCCTATAAAAGAGCATCTGCTCAGTTTCTTTCTCATCGATTTTTCCGCCCTTTATTATCGATTAAAGTGATACTTACACGACCTTTTTCATGTAAGAATTATGTACAATTTTTGAATTATTCTAGAAGTATATTTGAATTTTACTAATTTTAAACGTCCTAATAAAATGCAAATGTTAGTTAAAACATTTTTTAGATCTGGGTTAAAATATTTATTTCATATAGATATTACTCACGTCTTTCTCTTATATATTAGACTTTTCGTCAGGTTCGTAAAATGTTTGGATTTCTATAAATATTAAAGTATAATCAAACGAAAATGGCTTCAATATATTTATATTTCGTCAAGGACGTAAGTAAATTGTAAGTAAATATTATTATATACTGCATGTATTTTGTACAAAAGAGCGGGCCTATTTAAGTTATAAACATCAAATAAGATTGCGAAATTCCCACGCGAACAGGAAAAACTTTATCATCACTAATTGTTCTGTAGGCACTCAAATGTCACCACAGTCTCAACCTTATATCTCCAAAGAGTGAACTTTATGAGATTTGATTCTGAGCACCCTTGAGATTTTTGTGTATGTTTCCATGAAAACGTGCTTATGTTAGACAAGCAAGCCAAATTATAATAACAATAAAAAATGCAAGCATGCGAAGTAGCGGGAAAAAACAATTTACTTATATTAATGAAGGGTTTATATATTCGTGTAGATTTCTTTTTACATTTTTAAAAATATTTTAGTAAAATGTTTTTTTTTTTAAATTTCCACTCACTAAGTTAATTATAAAATGAATAGAATTATGAAATCAACACATGCTAGGATTGAATCTATTGAATATACCAAAGAGATTAGAGTCACGAAAGAATAGATACATAAAAGTACCGAAGACACCAAGATGCAAGAGAATGGAAGTACGCACTACGAATTTGGAGTGGGAGGCTAACAAAAACTTTATACTTATATTTCTCGAAATTATATTTTTTAACGTTCTCGGCATCATTACTTAGTCAATTTCTAAAATATTTTAATCACTTTCTCTAGAAGTTACCTCCCGCTGCCTTTTATATTTTGTTTACTGATTTTTAATATACTTTTAAATGCGGAATTTTTCGGGCGTTTTTTTAAAACTTCATTAACAGCTTATCACTTCGTATTTTTCATCAGAGATTTATTAGATTTAATAAAATTTGTATAACATGTTGAACCGTTTTATAGGTTTATCTTATAATTTAAACATTATTAAAATATGTACATTCAACATTTTCACTGGTTTTCATAAAACAAACTTTAATTAATTTAATAAATAACAAAATTAATCATTATTATTATTATTTTTCATTAAATTAATTTAATCTATTTTAACATCAAATTTAATTATTTTAAAAATGTTAATGAATGCTCCCTATTCCATTTAATATATACACGTGTAAATATCAACTGTCTGGCAGTTGATTGGCATACGATGAAAAGTCAGTAGAAAAGTAAAATGATGGATCGCTTATCTCTCAAATAAACCATATAAATAATATATGTTTATGAAGCGATAGACTTAAGTCATTAATTTATTGAGACATTCCTTCTCAAGACTTTAATATAACTTTGAATTGGTGTGAACGATTCGATATAACATGATTTTAAAATTTACGTGAATATTTCGGAGCATGTTTTTTTCAGTTACTTATTGGAATAAAACGTTTTGCGCAATTTACTCATCCAAACGAATCGAAAGCCAATTCTCAGACGACGCATTAAATTTTTACATAGTCATAGGCCTCTCAGTAAGGAGGATTACAGTTAGTAAGTTCGAAACGTTGATTAAGTCTTAGCTTTGCTCTGTTGGTATAATACTGAGTATTTGAACCACGATGAACATCAGTTTTGGAGCAAAAAATTCTCAACTCATTCTTGACATCTTATAGTTTGTATTTACGCCAAATGTACTGTTCAACACAAAATTTCGCTATATATATATATATATATATATATACACACACACACATATATATATATATATATATATATATATATTTATATATATATATATATGTACGTAATTTGCCGTATTTGACAAAGCATAATTTATTTTATGTAAACATTCAAGATAATAATAAGGAAATACATTCATAAATAAAGGACTTCAAATTTTTAACACATATTTCGATAATATTTTCATTTATTTCTTTACGTATTTTAATGTATATAAGTAATACATATGGTGGACTTGGTGATACAAAAGCAATCTTACAGCCAACCAGAAAACCAATCCAGTCCCGCTCTATGCGTCCTGGCAGGAATCAAACCCGGATCCTTGCGATAAGTCGAACCGTCAAAGGCCGTACGTCTTGTAATCAACCTAATACGCAACGGTGACGACATTGTTGTATTAATTAAAACAATTTCAAAACAATATTTTGTTTCGAAATTTTCTTTAAAATCAATCGAAGGGTAGGTTCATATTGCAAACATAATTTTTCCTGTGGCATTTAATGTAAAGAAATTTAATTCATATTATCCGTACAAAAGCTTTTGAATGAGAATGAACCATTTTTTGGAAAGTAGTTCCTGCTATGGAAAACAAAAAACATTTCCCGATATTAATATAAAAATTTTATATATTTTCTTATTATACGTTGGCAACTAATAAAAATGAAAATGCTATAATGCAAATTATGAAGAATGACGGATATTCTCTCACCGTAATTCCTATAAATTTCAAACTGATATATTTTACTGTAAGTGATGGTGATATGACGCCAACCAGTTTCCCCGCCGAAGCCTCCTCTTACAAATTTTCCGTTCCTTGCACGTTTTCCTTAAATTGCATAATTTTTTTTACATTTTTCACAATATCTCTGGAACTATTTTACTTAAAGTTCTAAAGTTAATACAAGAAATTATTCTTTCCGCTGACACTGAAGCGATACATGAAATAAAAAAAATTATATCATCTCTTAAAAATTAGCATTTCTTGAGAAATACGGGATTAATATGATACGTTTCAAGTTTCTACTGCAATCAGTTGCTGAGAGAAACGCACAAAGGACAGGGGAGAAATGTACAGGTACTTAATTGAGTCCGTAAGTGTTTTTTTTCCTTTTGAGATACCAAACCCTAATAATAGAACATATAAAAAGTAGGAAATATGTAAATATACACATACATGCGTAATTCAGTACTAAAGATAATTTCCGAAAATTACGTTTCCAATTACTTTACACGATAATTAAGCTACTCATATAATCAAATGTATTATTTATATAGTATTGCCTGCAATGCAACAGGACTTTGTACGAAATGTGCGCTTAACACAACTCAACCAAATAGCTGACAACTGATCACCTGCCACAAATGAAAGGTATGTTCACCGCCCGCTGTCTGAAAGCGGATGCAATACAATGCTCGCGGTCGCAACAAATGAACAATGTGCCCCTCCCACAAATTTCAGTCCTATTGTTGTTTGGAGATAAGATAATTTTATTTGTTTTAATATGATATTATTATTTTGAAATCTCTATGATATATTTGGCAAATAATGTTGGAAGGATTTGTTTGTGCGAGAATACTACGTGGAATGACATGTGAAATCTGATATTTGAAAACAAAATCCCAGTCATTCAAAATGAGTTTGAGTGGAAATAATTTTAAAAACTTGCAACGTATTATATAAAATATAATTTTATCACATTACAATAATCTTTATAAATGCTAATTATTTCCTCAACTCCTAATTGTATTATTGTCTGCAAATGACGTCATTTATTGTTTTTAAGTTTTTTGTGAATCTTTCCATCACTTATTATATTTACACCTATATTTTAAACAAAAACTAAACACAAAAGTTTTGAATAGCCTGTAAGAGAAATTAAATTATAGACATACGTGATGTATAGCCATTATGATTTTTTTATTTAAATTACAGATGAAAAAACAAATAACCATGTAGATTCAAAAGTATATGTTATCAGTAACACTTATATCAAAAGATATTGTTTTGCGTGAGTGTGATTATTTTCTTGGTAATGTGATTTCATGGTAATTTCAATTTAATGTAAATTTTTAATATCGGTCCTACTTCTATTTAATTTTCTACACTTTTTCGTAACACCAAATTGCGGATTCTTGTATGTTAGGTATATCTTTCATTAGGTATAATTAATGGAGATACCGTTTTTCTAAAGTAATTTTAAATTTGAGACCACCTTTAAAGCAAGAGGTATTTCTTTAAAAAAGGACCAAGTTTTCGTTAACCAAATTAGTACCTAGTAAGTAAATGATTTGCTTGAAATATATTTTATTACAACTAATTAGAGGAAAAAATGCAAAATCAATTAAACTTAAAACAAAAAATTAAACTCATTCTCTGGCTGTAAACATGTTTTCTGTGTGAAAAAAATTTAAGAAATAAGTAAGAGCACAGATATTTTAAAATAATTTAAATTTAATAGCCAACATATTCTATCATCAGAGTTTCATTGCACAAAATATTTATCTTAAAAAACAATTATAATTATGTTATGACAGATATTGTGATGACAGAGTTGATGAAAAATTTCTTTTGATAGATAAAGTTCCGAGGCGTAACTTTATATTACTTCACGGACATATGACTTTATTCCATCTATCGATAAACTTATATTATAAGTAATCGCATAATACTATCTATAAATTTTGTTGAACAGAATGTTTGACTAAATAGTTAAAAAAAACCTTGTTTTGACTAATATTTAAAAAAAAAGAGTGTGCTTTAGACCACACGACTGAAGTAAAACTTCAAATTCACAAAATATGAGTTTTAAAATTAATTTATAATTTTATTCACTTTAAACGTAGAATATTTAATGTATTGAACAAAGTAATAATTTATAAAATTGTTCAAGAACGAAATAAAATTACATAATAATAAAAAAATCACCGTTCGCGTAACGTTAGAAAACTCGCATATATATATATATATATATATATATATATATATATTTATATATATACATATATATATATATATATATATATATATATATATATATATTTATTTCATGCACTGGCTATGAGAGGAAGAGAGAAAGTAAATGTGTGTTGTCTTTTGGAAGAGAAATAAAAATATTGTTATTGTCTAAATGGAATGCAGCATTGCTTCATTATTTGAAAAATCAGTGGCGTAGAAGCTTGGAGTAATGTCGTAGACTTGATTATATTTTCCATCTCTACAATGCATAATTCCTTACATGGTATTAACTTTGTCTAAACCAAATTACTCAGCTACAATGAAGATGCTAGATTTCAGAATGGAGAATTCGTTTAATCTACGAAATAGCCCACATTGAATTAAATAGGAACTATTACAGTAACGGCTCGAGATATCCAAGCGCCAACCAATTGACTCGTGCACTGCGATTAAGATGTCTTGTCTGGTGCTGTAATAATAGTACGTTAAGCTGGTCGGGGCTTTTGCAATATGTCTGTGGTGATATTCAAAATAGTTGTAGTGATTAAAATAGGGTAGTACAACTTTTCAAACCATGTTTATAATTTGTATGTTTACATAAATATTAAGAAAAATATGTCCTTCGGTAGGATTTATTTTTATGTTTAAATTATTAACAAGAAAACGGAGTTTACAAAAATACAGCGATACATTAATTAATATACTGGTTGCTGCTAACCTGAAAAGGTAGTGATTAAAATGATTGGTTCTCTTATTTTCGTTGTAAACAATTTTTATATTTAATTTAAATGTCTAGTTTCATTAAAAAATTTAGGAATTCAATAAAAAAAAATTCAAACCCAGATAGAACCGTTCAGATTTAAGCACTTATAGTTGATAAAGGGTACATGCAATTTTTATTAAAATATTTGTAATATTAATTTTCGAAAACTTAAATATAATGTTTTTTTGGAGGCGTAAAAACCAAGTGAATATTTAAAAAAATTATAACATCTAGAATGAACGCTATAGTTTTCTTATAATGTCGGTATATGTTCTAAAAACCTCATTTTATTTATAATTTTAGATCTTCTAGTCTTGGAAAACGGGCGGAAGCATCTTTCATTATATATTTTTTCCGTATCTATCTGGTGATAAAGTATTTAAAATAATGTAAAAATATTTTCAAACTCTTTTAAATAGCCCTTTCAAACAATGCTCTACATTATATATGGGATTTAAAAAAATCGGTATTTAATTTGCCCCCTCCCTATAGAATTTCCACATAAATGTTTTTGAGTGTATGTTAAAAACAGCTATGCAGTTTAATCTGTAATTTCAGAGACAAGGTACTGCGAAAGGGAGACGGACAGACAAATGTTTCGTCTTGTAATGAATTTGAATTTTATTTTTGAGATACGGAACCCTAGAGAATAACCCCTTTATTCTCACGGTTCTCTTGAGGAACTGAGTATTTTTAATGGAAAAATAGTTTCAAAATACTTTATATAGCATGTATCGGAATTTTCTTACTGTTAATTCTTATCGATTAGAAATAAAGACTTAAAAGTTTTGATGGACGAAAAGGAATATTAAAGTGATTAGGTTAATGAAAGCGGATGTGCAACGAATAAAACTTGTTAAGAACGAATAGAACTTTTATTAGGATGGTTTCATATTTATTTAAGCGCATATAAACAATTAAGGGTACTTAATTTTTCTGTTTAACTATATATAAGTTCTGGCTATCGCCATTCGCCCTTTTACTTCATCTACGTAGCCCCCATCATTTGAGATTAAAGCACCAAGGTATATGTATTACTAAACCACATCGCAGCTCGTAATATGGTCCAAGCCTATATATACCTTGGCGCTTTAATCTCAAATAATGAGGGTTACATAAATGTGACAGAACAAAACGGTTTTTTTTTATGAAACTCCAGGCTGTGTATTAGAAAAGTATTTGAAGAAAGAAATTTCGAATTATGATATCTAGCAACTTGTCTTGGTCCTTTTTACTTTTTACAATTTTCCTTTAATATTTATTTTTTATTCCACTACTAGATTTAAACTATAGTTCTAAGATTTAAACTATAGTTTAAGGAATAGCCAAAGAATCATTTGAACATCATTTTTTCCAATGACCTACCCATAATAGTCGCTGTTCTTCCCACCTATATAGTGCACACTGTGATATCAATACGCAACTCTCGACCTACGGGAGAAATTTTCGAAAAAGGTATCATCCTTCATTTAATTAAAGATCATAAAAATTGTGCATAAAACATGATATAGGAAGGTGGAAAAATAACTTCATTTAAATATATTAACTAGTTTATAGGCAATTATGCTTTGATTCAATTTTTATTTCCACCTCTATATTTTTTTTAATTTAAACGATATTCCAAATAAAAATTAGATGACATGTTTAATTTATGTCTATTTTATTGGCAATGGACCTCTCTAGTTCCTTTTTAAACTTTATTTTAGTTTAAAGTAAGTTTACGGATCATTCCAATTATTCCCATATACAAACGCCATTTATTCCCATATACATTCTCAAATTCATTTTTTTCGAGCGCCAGCGTGTAAGCAGGGCGAGGTATCGACTCGAGGAGTAATGATTCTGAGACTGTGTTGTTATAAACTGTGTTTTTTAATGTCTTTTAATTATTGTATTTTTATAAAAGTAAGGTTTCTCCTCTGTGATATTTTCCGTTTGCATCCATTGAACTATTTCTTGCTGCATAATTTATCTTATTTTCTGAGTTATGTAACTAAAATTTTCTGTGATCTCCTCCAACTAGTATGGTCGGCTGGAAGATATTGTTCCAGTAGCCATAAATCTGCTATACGTTCTTAACCTATCGTCAATAGATACATAAATAAACAAGTAATTTAAATTTAAGAATGAGACTGAATGGTGCCATACGGTTTATTGTCTTTTCAGTTAGTATTACTTGCTATAATTTTAATAAAAAACGAGTGTACTATGCCATGCATAGGCTTATTATTATCAGTATAAATTTCCATTGGAATTAACTTAAAAACCAACTGGTAGAATATATGATATCTCGATCTCTTACACTTGAAATAAAACTCGGTAGCCGTAATAAATGTTACAATGCACACGGCATCCCACATGCTAGTTAGTCTTGTTTTATATTGTACCCTGACATATTACGAAAATTTTCCTCGAATTGCCTATCGCACTTTCTAACTATAATTTATTCCTCCACGACTCAACGGACCAATGCTTATAAAAAGTGCTCTGCAGGAGAAATTCCGGTGAATAATTCCAACTGTGACAGAATAATAAATCGCGAATTATCCTTTTGATGCATGTGGATTTTCATATTCGTGCGCCTTGATGGTATCGCCTGTACTCATAGGAAAGAAGAACAGGGATGAAAGTAACGCGAAATGAAAGTAAAAAAGCGAGGTTACGAACGAACTATATTGCTTGTATTTACCGCTCCGCAATTATTTTACGTATTTTTTACTCCTTCTTTACTTCAATTTTGTCAGCAGTGTTATACCGGTGTGTATATAGGATCCTACTTGCTTGATAGCTGCTTGTGTTTACAGGATATAGGTGCTGAAATAATACGACAAAATAATATTTCAATATATTTCCAAATTTTGAATTTCTTGACTTGTAGGTTTTTATTGTAAATACTATATTTAAATGTAAGTATATAGTGTGTACTGTATTAAAATTAAATATAAGGAAAAAACAATTTATCTTTAATATATGAAGATAATATAATAGTTTTGGAGCTAATATATCGGTTACAAATATTTCTTTTACCTTCGTGTCCTGTTTTCTCTGTTGTTTACTATCGCCACAATAATACGTATGCAAATTCTCAAAAATCGCCGAAAAAATATGTATTTAAAGCTTTCCTCTTGTATATTAATTTTGCGTTCAGCTCACATTACCGTTATTAGAACTATTCAGTTACTTATAAACGATAAATTGTAAAAATTATGTATTACCTAGGTTCATTATAATAATAGATGCTGGCTTTTTCTATTCCATATAAATTTCTTGTATTTTGAGTCTTTTAAAATCAAGTCGACACCGTGGTGTGTCGTATTATCACAAGGCTTACGACCTTTAAGGACGTGGCACACCGTTGCTCACCAAGTTCAATTTCCATATGCTTGTCGGTCTACCAGAGACGGGTGGAATGCTGCTATAAACTATAAACTATAATCATGCATGCTCTTCGTGACGATGATTATGAGATATTAGGTATTATATATCATTGAAATAATCTATAAATTATTGTAACATTAATCGGGGACAGGAATTTAAATTTACCAGAAAAGTTATTTAACAAGCAATACTAGAACTTACATGGTGGTATGAAGTCTCACTGGCATGTTTCATGAGTGTAACTAGCATAAGTTTAAAAATTCATAAATCTCAATTAAGTTTTTAGAAAAAATAGGTGTAAAAAGCTAGTCGTAAAATCTTTAACCTGACCATATCTTAGCATAGAACAGTATTAAATTGAGATAAAATATGAAGAAATTTTGTTCATAAAAACAGGAGCAATTATATTTTGTTATGAGCGTTTCAGATATATTTTAGCAAAAATTTATTATGCAAAAAATATAAATTATATTCCTGTCTATGTCATGTTGTATACAACATTTTCAATCAGTTTAAACTACAGAAATCTTGTTTATTACTGTAATTCAAATTGGTTGTGGGCCCAGACCCGCGTGAGTCATAAATAAATATCAGTGAAATGACTAAATAGCATTGAAACTTTGATAATAGAAACACGTGCTATTTATAAACTAAAATGGAGTTCAGAAAGACAATGAACCTCGAATAATTCATTGGAAGCAATTTCAAGTGATTAAAATTCATAAACAACAAAATGTTTAGTTATTTATTAATAAAGACAATGGAATGGCAATGTTTATAATAACATCAGCTAAGAATCTTAAACAAGTAGCACTCAATTCAAAACTCGAGAGCTGCGAATAAGCGCTTGAGATGATGACTAAATTTGGGTCCATCAGAGAACAAAATCCGAGAGACTAAAATGATGTTATATGAAACTTTTTATTAAAATAGAATGTCACCGGCCGACGGGATTGCTTAGCGTATAGCTAAAGTTGAAAGTTTGGCTAAACAATTGAAAGAAAATGGAGAAGATATCAGCGATACTGCAATCATAAATAAGATATTGTGTTCACTGCTTCCAAGTACAAATCTCTTCGTCAGGCTTGGATGTCACTTGATTTAAAGAAACAAACCATAATCTATTTGAGAGTTCGCTTATCAAATGAGGAGACCAGCTTGAACATAGAGAAAGAAAATGCAACTCTCTTTTTAGTAGCAAAACAGAGTACAAAGAAGGAAACTTTTATATTTACCAAAACAAACGGTCAAAAGAAAAATTACCTCGTCTTTTTATGTATAGTGTAGTGAATAGTGATTAGAAAGACGATGATTAAAGTAATGAATGGATATTAGACAGCGGTATCTCAGCTCATATGTCTCATAAACGCAAAAAATTTGCAGAATTGTGCGAGTATACAGGATCTCGACTAAAATTAGGAAATCAAGAAGCCCTAGAAGTTGTTGAGCAAGGCAATATTTTGATTAACAACCGTGTCAATTGACTATGGGCGATAAGTGTTTTGAAAAATGTTCTTTATTTACCTAAATTAAGAGGATACTTATTTTCAGAAGGTGTAGTAACATTACAAGGTTATAGTATTATAAAGAAATAAACTGATGCGTTAATTTAGAAGGACAATGAAATAATCATATACGCGCCTTTATAAAGCAGCAATTTACACAAGTTAAAATTGAAATACAATTCAAAATGCAGTGTGTAATGCAGTATAAAAATTGGACCGTAAAACATGGCATGAACGTTTGGTATACTTGAATATTGAAGAAATATAGAAAATATGCAAAACCAATGTGATTATTGGTGTGGACTTATCGGACTCCGACAAATTTGCATGTTTTCAACCATTCCATAAATCCAACAAGTGACCAGTGCACCGAGGCGACGTTGACAATGATGTTTGGGGACATTCAATGCGCCATCCGTACAAGGTATGAAATACTTTATTTTGTTTCTAGACGCTGTTACATGTTTCATTTTCAAATTTATATGTGTACTTTATAAAAAAACAAGTGTGATATTTTGGACTATTTTGAGAAATATAATGCAAAGTTTAAAAATAATTTTTCACGTGGAGTATGCATATTATATACTGATAACGGAGGAGAATACACGAGCAAAGGCTTCAAAGAATATTTAGATAGTAAGGGTATTACTCATAAACTTACTGCCCCTTACACTCCCGAACAAAACAGCTGGCTGAAAGACAAATCAGGACAATAGTGGAAAGTGCTTGATCCACGCTTTACGCCTGTAGTGTATCACTAAATCTGTGGGAAGAAGCAGCTAATTGTGCTGTTTATTTATTGAGGGACGTCTTCTAGCCAGAAACCAAATATTACACCTACGAAACTGTGGAATGGTATAAAACCTAGTTTGGATCATGTCAGAGTATGTGGGTGCAAAGAATGTGACTATGTGCAAGATCAGCTGCGAAAGAAGCTTAATTGTAAAATTTGTAAGATGATGTTAGTTGGCTATGATAATAGTAATCACAGAATGTATGATCCGCACACAACAAAAATAACAATATCAACAAATGCTTTTTCAATGAATAGAAAAGTCCTGTATTAAGTACTAAGGAAGCTAAGATTAGAAGATAAGATAATAGGAAACCAACAACATTAAGAGGAATACGATTTATCAGGAATGTGACGATGACGGCAAAGAAATTTCCATCAATGAAATTCATTATCTTAAGGTGGACTATTAGCAACTCTAGGTAGTGGTAAAGAACTAAAATAAATTAGAATTAATACTATATCACGTAGTTTCATTTAATTGTGATAATAAAATTCTACAAAATTAACGTCAAATATATTCAATAGTGAAGACACTTTTTCAAAGAAATTGATATTAGTAAAAATTGTACAACTCTACGTATTGATAATCAGAGTACTATTAAACTAATAAGTAATCTAGTTTACCGCAAAAGACAACACATTAATGTTAAACTCAGTTTTATTTAAGTGAAAGGGCAGAAAACGTTAATTTATATGAAGAATGTCCAAATTTCTGAACAACCGGTTGACATCTTTAATAAGGTTCTATCTACTCTTAAATTTGAACATATGAGATATGTAATATTGTGTGTTATGTAGATTACTGAAAAGTTTTTTTTGTCATATTAAATTTAGTGAGAGTGTTAAATAAAATTTTGTACTTACAATTTGCTATTGTTATTTTAATTTTGACACTAGGTGTCGTTTCGTGAAGTTACTGATGCGAACTGTCACGTCGTATACTTAAATTTTGTGCGTTATTAATTTTGTTTGATAAAATATTTTCAATCAGTTTAAACTACAGAAATGGTGTTTATTATTGTAACTAGTATTGAATTAGGTATCTGACAAATTTTTTTTATGTCATTAATCATAATTTCAAGGTACAAGCTGACGAAGAGTAAAAAAGTTTTTTAACTCGGTAGAGGTAGAGTTTTTAACTCGAAGAATAAAAAAACTTTTATAACTCGGTCAACTCTTAAACATTTACCTAGTTATAAAAGTTTAAATTTAACCTTTAGTGGAGGACGGCAATACTGTGTTGTGAGGTCATTTTTAATATTGCACATTATATTCTGCGAGAGGAAGAGAGACAGGGATATACCCAACTCTATCCGTATCATCAAATTTAGAAGCCTACAACTTTTATTTTTCATAAAATTTTTAAATTTTTTTCAAGACTGGTTTTTAATTAACTTATATTTCACAATATTGTATGAAAAATATCAAAATGTAGAATGAGTCAACTACCGTATTGTCTTAACTTCGTTAAAATATGTGTTGGAGATTTCAGTTTAAACAAGACCGTTTTAATAATTATAAAGATTTTTCATTCATTTCTCTCTATTATTTTTTCTTGAATCATAAGATCAATGTGTATTGTATTTTTATTTAATAGGCTTGCAATAAAAGAGGAAAATAATTAAAAAATTGAAAGTTAAGCGTTTTCTTTTAATTATATAATACGTTTATTGGTTTGCTTTTAATTTTTTGAAAAAAAAACGAATTTCTAAGATCACTCCCTCGTCCGAACGTCTATCTATCTGTCTGTCCATCATAGCCATTTTCTAAAGAAACCGTTAGATGTAGAAATTTTACATTTGGTAGAATAATAAGCCATGTACGTCGCAATACTTAAATCTAAAAAATATTTTACGGCAAATATTTTACCTTAATTGCTTTTATTTAGCTTAGATTTTTTCCGTAACGATATATTTAAAATTATTATGTAGATAACTTTTCAGATGGTCACCATATGTGAGGTACCGAATTATAAAATAATATTAATATTTTTAAATAATGGATGGAAATAATATATCCTGTTATTTCTCATATAAACTACGAGGTTTCCGTAAGCTCTTACCCTATAGAAGTCTCGCAATCTGAGATACGCTCTTATTTAAAAGGTTTAATTTGATTTTTATAATATCCACATTTATTCCAACTAAGCGGCGAAAATGAAAAATATCCCTTTGTACTAAGTTTTAAAGACATAAAATGTATCCGATTTCTTTCCTGTTAAATTACATGAGTTGCTAGCAATCTAGAGAATGTCTTATAAAATCGTGTTACTCGCTGTAATTAATATTATTACAGATAAAACCTTAATGTCATTTTTCGAGAAAAGCCACGATTTTTTTCAGATTTCGCCTAAAAGGCTGTGAGTAATATCAAAATTTATTGAAAAATTTCATAAAAAATTGTTTTGTGTATATAAACCTTTAAAAAAATTACAAATTAAGTGCATTGAAAAGAAAACCTATAAAGTAATAAAAGTTCTTAAAACAACTAGTTTCTAAGAGTTTGGATATTTATATAAAACATTTCATTTATAACACAACATTTCATTAACATTTCATTAACAAAATAAATATTATTTAACGAAAAGTGACAAAAAATTTTGATTCTTTTCGTTCGTTTGGTGAGGATAAAGATTTTAAATAAAATGTGATTTAAATGCTACCTAATAATGAAAATTAAATTCCAAACCAAATTAAGATAACTTAGATTATGAGATAAAACTTACTTTAAAAATTTTTTGGATGCAGAGCGTGGGCTGAGATTTTGAAATCAATGTAACACCTGTGCAGAGAAATTATTTGCATTTTATTTATTATACAATAATATTTCTATAACTTAAATATCAAATTATAGTTTAAAGACAAGCATTGTATTTAAAATTTTACTTATCGCTTTATCATTTGTGCGCTTAAATTATCAATTGGTTTAATTTAACCGGTCATACATGCGGAGCCAATGTTTTACTTAAGTTGAATTTTATGATCTGGTAATGAAACCATATTTAAATCATCATTTTAACAAATGTTTTTGACCCTCCCCCCAAATAAGAGATCTTTAGGGTCACTTGTCGAAATTTTAAATTATTAGCAATTTCATAAAGTTAAAGTCTGGGACGCAAAATGAATATTTTCATTTACTTGATTGAACAATTTTCATTCAAAATAGTTTATAAATATATATATATATATATATATATATATATATGTGTGTGTGTGTGTGTGTGTGTGTGTGTGTACATTGATGTTAGCTAGCTCAATTTAAACCACCAATGATGATAATTTGAATATTACTAAGTTTTATTGCGGTTATTACGCAATGATTACTACTACATTTTAACAATATAATAAAAAAAATTAACAATAATCTCTTCAAAATATTTTTTTCCTAATTTTTTAACTTCTTGCATCAGCAATGTTGAGGAATTTTAAACACAGATAGGTAATTTTGATTAGATAAAATATAACTCTGTACGTCTTATGACTTTCCTTAATTGTTTAACCTGAATCATCTTCTATTCGGTTTAAATTCTTAAAGTAAATTTTATAATATCCTCAATCTTGTCATCCTCACACATATTCCTATAATGTTGAAGTACAGACACATTTTACACGTGTGTGCATTCATAGTGTAGCTTATAAATTTTGCATTCTAGGAGGTTATAGATACAGAGGGAATAACAGAACGGAATAATAAGGGTGCTACGGCAGGATTGAATAATTTAATATATTTAAAAAAAGTATAGACAAAGTTTTGTTTTCTCATATTTATATATTAATTATATCGAAAATGGATATATGGAGGTAAGTACGTGGAGTATAAGATATAAAAAAAATGTTATTTATTCATATAAAATTAGGCAATATTTCTTAGCAGTGCTATTTTCTATTTTAGTATAAATTCTAAGAATTTTGATAGATGACGGAATTACCTTACGTTTTTATATCATAAGCATTGCGCACACTTTTAAACGAAAAAAATATCCTTACACTAATGTAAGAATAAAATACGAACATTAAAGGAGGTAGTTGCAATTTCGTATATAACTTATTTTCACTTGACTATTCTATCGCTAGCTATATATTTTAAAACAGGCCAGGATCGTCATGTTTACGCTACTAATCGCATTGCTTTTAGTAAAAAGTATCCGAAAGAAAAACATATTTACTTCTAAATATATATTGAGAAATTTGCTGAAACTGATTTGACCTTTCGATGTCCATTTGTCTCCTCACTAGCTTTAACCGGCACCTTTGAAAAGCAAAAAATGGTGGTGTAATTTAAAAGTATTAGTATATAATAGTCGTTAGGACAGTTAAGATTGGAATAAAACTAAGTCTTTTTAAATTTTAATATACAAATTAAATTAAATTATAGTCACAGGTCAACAGAACATGACTTATTAATTCCCAATTCAGGTTTGAAGTAGCCAAATAATTTGTACAAGAGTTACTTAACCTAAATTTAGGTAACGCTCTAACAGTTTCAACACAAATAATCCATGAAAAAAATACCTAAAAAATAAAATGTGAACCTAATTTCTTTTATGACCGCAGAGAAATTTCTCTACTTAAAAACTTAGGTTGTGTTTGGATAAATTTATATCTACGAAAACTATTAAAAAGTACGTTTGTAATAATAAGTATAAATTATGAGAAGATAATTCGAATACCGTTTCGAAATCTAGTCTTGAACCTTCCTTAAGGAAATTAAACCGTGATTATGAAAGTATTTTTCGAACCCATTTTCACCGTGAATTATTTCATTTCAATACACAAAATATACACACAATTTCAGAAATACACACACTTTTTTCAGATTTAAAAAAAAAAAATTAAAATTACAAGATGTAATTTTCGTTTACATTGTTTACACAAGGCAAACATATATATATATATATATATTACCATTCATATAGGTACTTATACCACTCCAAAAATAGCTGGAAGAAATTGTACAAGATGAAGGAAAAGTTAAAAAGAGATACATCCATCCATCTACATTTTAAGCACTGCAACAAAGAGTCCTTGTTACGATTATGAATATCATATTAACATTAATCATTTATTTAGTGCAATATCGTGTTTTTGACATGTTTTTTGTTTTTTTATTGAGATGATATAGTTATGATAAAATTTCAACAAATATCAGAAGTGTAAGATGTTCATAATTGTAAAAATTTATGTGACGAAACTCAAAGTATTCCCACGGATTTAGTAAAATTAATAAAAACAAATCCAGTCTACATTTGTTATTGTGCTCAAAGAATCAAATAACTTCGTGGTTTAAAATAAATCATCCGATATGTAATTGAATATTGTTATTGAGTTAAAAATAGGTGTCGCAAAAAATTACGTAAAACATTTGTGCGTTTTATAAATTCTGCTAAGTTAATCCGTAAATTTAAAGGACTAGAAAGAATATTCTATAGTGTTTGTATCAATAAAGTAATGACATTTAATGAAATCATCTGAAATTTGTGCCGCTTAATCACTTAAACACTTGATTCCGCTTCAAATTGGAGAGTGAAGGATGATAATAGGATACATTGTTTGAAACTCGACCAACTTGAAATTTCTATGAGGACAAATTAATTAAAAAGTGCTTATCCTTTTGAGTATAAATTAATGCTTTCTTGGTCGAATCATTAATTTTTTTCATTCAATGTTATTAATGGTAAAGACTATCGGTAAATATTATTAACGGTAAAATACAAGAGTAACACAATATATAATAATAATAAATTAGATTTGTTTTTGTTTTACCTTGCCAATTATCTTATGTCTTTGAGTATACCTGGGTCACAAAACTTCATGTATATTATAGACTTTTGACATTAGTTTCTAATTTGTTTCAGTTCTACTTTCTCCTCTAACGAACTAAATGTGTAACTGACATAACAATGGGCACATTGAAATGACTTACATATGAGGAAACGATATTCAGGATCCTGAAAGTAATAAATCTCACGTACAGACTCATAGCAGCAGGCGCAGAGAATACATTTCAGTTTAAATTTTGTTAAAGACTGCACCAATTTTATTTCACTGCTTTTTGTAGTGTTCCAAGTTATTTGCTTTCCTAAGAAAGCCTTTTGAAAATGTTTTAATTTAAAGGATTAATATGAAAATTGTAAATAAAAATAAACTTTTTCATAAGTAGGGTTCCATAACTAAATGGCAAAAATGAGATTATCTGCAATGTATAGATGAAGTTTCGTTGGAAAATATCTATGAACAGCTGTACAATGAAAAAGAAAAATTTTGATAAAAAGAATAGTATTAAGGGTGGAACTATTCCATTGCACATAGGTGTATGTGGTATAGATAGACAGATATTAAAAAGTATATAGAGATTTATTTCATTCAATATCTGATGAGATATGCGCTTCTAAAGTTAAAAAAAGTATGTCCAAACTCGCCTCATATCTTTTTAAATAAGGTCCATAAAATTCTCAAAAAAATTAAGGAAGTGAAATATAAAATAGACTTTCGACGAATATTGGTTTAAAGAAGACATATTGTAGTTTTGAAAATATGAATATTTTTGATAGCGATCGCGGCAAAAACTTTTTTTTCTTAGTGTCTGAAAAATAAAAACTAATAAGTTTAATATTGTTTGGTGCTACTGAAACTTTTGTGCGCGCGTTCCACTTGCACTTGGATGATTTATTAATATTTATTTTGTACAACATTATATATATATTTTTATGTTAATATTGTACACCTATGTTGCCTCTATTTCAATTTACAAAAGGTAGACATCTATTTCCTCTTTATAGTTATTCCTTACAATCATTATTTTCTTTTCAGACAGATTTATACTTTTTGAACTGCATTCATTTCGTAATTTTTTTGAGGAAATTGAAATAAAAATAAACTTTTATTAAAAAAAATTTACAAAATAAAGAGAAAAAAAGTTCAAGTTTTTAGTCCTCTGTTCATTTCGTCAAAGGGAATTTTATTTCAATGAGAAACCGAAACGTTATTGACAATTTATGTTTAATAAGAATATGCATATCTAATCATCGCATGCGATTTGTACTTATATTTGAATGTTATATAAATAGTAAATAATAATATAAATTTTACGTAATTATAATTATCATTTTTCAATAACTAATTTCTAGTTCTTTTAAAATTTTGTCGCTTCATTTTATTCAAATAATTACTCTTACTAACTCTAAATATAACAATAATTTTCAAATATTTATCTTGATTATTCGATTATTTTATTTCTCAGAAATCAGTGTAAAATAAAAATCTTACATAGTACATAAAAACTAATATGATATGAAAATTTTAAAAAGAGAAGTATATTCTAATAGTTCTATTCACTATATTGTCTAAAATGTTATTGGCACTATATTTTTCGACACCTTGATCCAGTGCACTTATTGCTGGTAAAGTGACCTCCCACTTTTAAGGCAAATAAATAAAAGTAACTAAGTAATTTACTTTAATTATATTTTGTCTTTTTATATTTCATTTTTCTTAAGAGGAAACATTTAAAATTAATGCTTTTTAACTGCCATGAACCCAATAACCAACTTATTTCCTCGTTGGGTTTTAAAGTCCCAGTGCTAATGAGATAAAGCAATATTTATGTAGGTATCTATTGAATTCTTTAGATGTATTCCATGAGACAAACGACGCCTTTTGTTAAAATGCAATAATCATTGAACCAAACATAATAATATATAATTAACGCTGAATCACAGAGTAAACACTCAGACTACCTTTTCATCACACAGGAAATTATTATTCGTCTGAAAATCTCTGATGTCTCACGACTACATTAATTCTCAAAATTGAAACTCTTTATCTAGCATAAAATGTGATCCAAAGGAAGAGTAGACGACTTGAGGTTGACTCATGAGATATATGAGCGTATAGCAAGCGCTGGATTAATGTAGACATGGCCATATATTCTGCTGAATAATGTGCTAAGGGATGTACAATACTATGTTGTGGTTTATAACACGCCGTCAACAAATTACTTACTTATCCGTGAATAAATGGAATGAATGTTTTTGTTTTCTGTCCCTGTGTTAGTATTTCTCTGCAGGATATATTCGTACTAATTTAAATTAATATTATAAATAGCAAATTTTATTTATTTATTGTGATTACAGTTCAATGCTACTTGGAATCAGCCTCTTCACCATGTTCTTATTACCTTTAATTTTCTATCCATACCTTCTAAGACGATTTTGATATAATTTTGTATATCTGATTAAATTGACAATTTATAATCACATATAGTTTTGATAATAATATAATATTAGGTTGCTAATATTATGTAGTGGTAAACAGCTAAGGCAAAGAGTTGTGGTTTGTTTTATTTATTTTGCTGAGCAATTTCTACTTAGACAGTTTCAACAACCTGATGATGGTGAAAGAAGGAATCTAACAGCATCATAATTCGTAAAAAGTAAATATATTTTTCTTGAGTTCGTTTTAGTTCTCCCATTGATCTATTTCCACCGAAATAATGCACGTAACAAGATAATCGAAGCACGTTTGTGTTGTGGAGTCAAACAGCTAAAATTGTTTACCTAATATTTTATATTACGTCTCTGGTTCCAGAAGAACAACTTTTTTATTTTAATGTAAGGAATCCAAAAAAATTGGGAAATACAATAATCGTGAAACTGAAAAGAAGCTTAAATTTAATTTTTGTATTATTTTTCTTCTTTTACGTAACTACTTTAATAAATACGCAATAAATGCCGATCATACGATTTAAGTAAAGAAAGTGAACAGAAGTAAATCAAATATTAGTTTTTAGTGTTGAAAATTTGATTCAGTCCCACTTAAATGTCCTATTTAAACCATAGCAAATAAATTACATATTTAATAAACTATGTATTTATAAACCCATCATACATGCGAAATTACTTGGAGAATGTCTTAAATTTGCATTAAGTTTATATTATATATAGTTTTTTGAAACATGGTGGTACAATTAAAGTCTTGAAAGCAAACAATAAATACATAATTTATCTGCAATCATCTAAATAGAAGAATGATTCAAATCTTTAGTGCCAAAATGTAATGAAACTAAAACTGCAAGCCCTCGAATGGAAGTAGTCCGAAATGGGAAAAAAATTGTTTTTCCCCAGCACGATAAAGCCGTACCATATATGTTTTAACAACAAAACTTATATTGTAGAAAATTTAAGGCAAAGTTAGGACATAGGACCAATGTAACTTTAATGTAATATGAATAAAACTTAATTTCCGCCTAAAAATTTTAAAATAAAAAAAATTCTTAAAACTATTGTGAAACAAATTTATGGAAATAACACTATGTTTTCTTTTCGAAAAGATATATACATATATATATATATATATATATATATATATATATATATATATAAATATATATATATATATATATATATATATAATATATATATATATATATATATATATATATATATATATATATATATATTTGAATCTACTCCTTCTCGCTTGATGATTATAACCTACAGTCTTAAACTTCAATTGATATTTTTCTCCAATAGGGTATGGTCACGTTAAACATTTTGTAAGTAACCTTTACTACCTAATTTTTTCTACAAACTTACAATCCGTTTATGTTTATTTGGATTCTTCATTATTTGTATTCCTAAAACCTAATAGGTTAAGGTTATGTCACTAGTTTTAATGTTTCTAATTGGAGTATATTTTTAATGTTTCGTATAATTGAAATGCCAATACTTGAAGAATATTACAACATAATTAATTTACATAGACAATTCTAATACCTGTTTTATAATCATCATTAAGGAGAGCCTATCATGGTTAACTAATGAACATAGGCAGTACTCAATGTACATATAATTGTAGATAATGTCAATAATTGCAATGCTGGGCAAGTGAGTTATAAATCGCAGTGCGTACTTTCTGACGTAAATGGCACAAACATAAATTTTGTAATTTATTGAATTAATAACACTCACACATGTTACAGAAGGATATACAGTGTAGAGACAGTAGCAGCAGTCTGATGGTAAGATAAGATCGCAAGGGTACTATTACAATTTGTAAGAATTTCGAGAAAATAACTTTTTTGAATGATCTGTCAGTTACTGAGCTGGATCAAAGATCTGTCCCTGTAAATATATTGGTATTTAATAACTATATTCCTATGTAAACGAAACAAACCAATATTTTTGAGGGTAATAAGTAAGGTTTTACAAGTGTCGTACTGAGAATATAATCTTAAGAATTTTTTTTTATTTAATTCTCATAGCATGTATTCAATATTTCTTTTTAAGTCCTAAATATACGGAATGCAGTATCCATACTACATGTTATAATTTACGGGTGCAGTAATTTAAAAAAATAGTGCATACATTCCATGTTCTTTCTGTACTTATTTTTTATGGATAATAGAATATTTTAAAATACAATAAAATAAACCTATTTCAATTCTTTTCCGTCATTGGTATTCTATATCTAATTTCTAATGGTCCATTGTATTTCTAACCATATTTACTACAGTTTGCAGATGACCTGCATTTACACCTTGTCGCAGACTGCAGAATTGTAGAATACGTTCTGCAGATGTTTATGAAATTCCTTGCCTTATACTTCTTCCAACCAACATTTTGTTAGGATTTTCAAACGCTACTGATATCCATTTTATTTTCGTTCCATATTGAAAATGGCATAAGATTATAGTCTTAAAAGTTTGATATATAATTTTACATTACTTTGATGAAATCTGGCTGCTCGAGGTATCAGTATCACCTGTAAAGTTTTGGTGAAAATGTCGGAATGCGTCTCATAAAAATTTAAGTTAATCTTTTCCAAAGCATTTATTACACTCAGGAGCTAGAAATTATTTTTCTTACTCTTGTTTGTCCTTTTTTTCGTATGGAAATGTGCTATTATTTGAACATATCCTATTTTCGAAAGACCTGTTTTTACTACTCCAAATGCAGTTTTAATTTTTTTGCCCATTTTGTGCGGCGACAACAGATATGAAGAATAGAACTTTTTTATCAGCTAGCTCGATATTCACAGTAGTGAGGTATACGTTACTTATTTTGTATTAAGCATATCAACATAGATATAATAATGATATTGCTTTAATTTAAAAAAAACATCAAAAACTGATGTAAGAAATTACTAATGTAATTAAGATAGAATTAAATGCTGATAACTTGGTCCCTCCTCTTCGATTTTGAAATTAAAAATAGTAACATTGAAATAAATAATGTAAAGTATAATTTTGGAATAGAAAATATAACACTAATGATTTTATTATAGTAGCTATGATCGATACTGAGAAATCATCTTTAAGATTAGAATACCAAATTTTGGATAACAAAAATTGATTTCAATCATATTTCTCCTGACATAAGAAAACTGCTAATAAAGTAACAAATGAGCAAAAAGGTCTAAAGGCGCGACGAAGTTGTTCACACAAGCAATATAACCTGTTCACAACTGCGCTTTGTTACTTTAATCCCGAGTCTCCCTTACTTTTAATACCGTCGCTACTGCTGATACACACAGATATGACATTACACATGAATCGAATTACTAATAAGCAATTATTCTCAATTCTGTCAAAGGTGAAATAATTCAAGGGAATTTTAATGACATCCCAGCATAGCCCTTACGATGAAAATTGTTCCGCTAAGTCATGGAGGAATAAGTTACGGTTTCAAAGAATGATAGGAAATTCGAGGGAAATTCATATGACAAGTGAACATACAATGTACAGTGGAATTCACTAGGATATGGGATGCCGTGTGTATTGTTACATATATTATGGCTACCGAGTTTTTATTCAAGCGTAACATTGGTTCACTAGTCAAGAAAGCGTATCGTTTATTATCTTGTAGTAGTACTATAGTTTTTAAATTAATTCTAAAGAAATATTACTCAAGTAAAAAATAAGACAGCATATTGTACTTCTATTCAATAAAAATATAAATTCATGATATATATTGTTCTGTTGTTACTCAAAACGAATATTTTACTTTAAATAAATATACATATTATTGTATTGATGTCTATACTGTGCAATCTTAATGTAAATGATTTTTTATTATGACTTAGTGGCTTCATAATTTTGTTAACATATCTAATTCACAAAGTATGCTCTTCATACGAATATTATAATTAACACAAATAAATTATAATAAATATTTTTCCGTTACATATAAATATTTTTACAATATAAACCAACAAAACAAGTAGACTTTAAACAATTCACAAATATACATATATGAATCCTATAAATTTTTTTTTTTAATGTGCAAAGTTGGTTCAAAACATGGGGATGAATAAATGTTGTTGCACTATACGAGTCTACTTTTTAGCTTTCGAGTTATAGAACTTATGTACACAAACGGAAGACACCTAATGGGAGTCCCCTTCCTCTTATTTACTTTCGTCACCCCATTCATCGTCGAATCGATATCTCGCCGTGCAGATGACGCCGCTTGGCATCGCCGGCGCTCGAAGAAATGATGAATTTGAGAAAATAAAAATGGGCCAAAACGTATGTGGGGACAAATGGCGGTTAGCCATAGGCGAAGTGCCGATCATTTGTTCAAACGACAAAAAATGTTTCGTGGCAAACCCGTTTTATTTAGAGGGAAACGGGGTAGAATACTTGTGTAGAGCGGAAACCGAGCAATTTCTTTGAAAAATACTGAGGATATAAATTTGGGCTGCGATTTACAGTGATATTTGCGTGAAATGAAAAAATAATTTCAGGTTTGAGGTTGACAATATTCTTACGTTAAATCATCCAAAATATGAATATGACAAACGACCTTTATTC
Organism: Druceiella hillmani; assembly: GCA_039881145.1. Classification (NCBI taxonomy): domain Eukaryota; kingdom Metazoa; phylum Arthropoda; class Insecta; order Lepidoptera; family Hepialidae; genus Druceiella; species Druceiella hillmani. Next base: position 542,954 of record JAYKKI010000007.1, on the reverse strand, counting down.
TAACTGGTAAATGAATGAGGTCAGGCATTAAAAAAGTAATATTGATAAATTTACTTTAAATATGAGTTTAAACACATAATAGATTTATTTTAAAAGCTTTGAACTAGATATCACTCTCTACCGGTCAAAGAAAGCTTTAATATCCGACGAATCAAATTATTTATAATTTTTTATCAGAAATTTTATTAATATATCATCAAATCAAATGTATAGTGATTAAGTGTGGGATTAAAACATTCAGTATTTTGTTAGTTTACGCTTGAATCAATTATGAAGGCATATATATATATATATATTTCATTACAAGTTATTTTTATTCGATAAGGTTTATTATAATGCCAGATTTGTTGATGCAAGAATGTTGTGTCTTAGCATTAAATTTTAGTTGTTAATTTATATTAGTTCTTAAAATTATTATTTAGGTTATAAACAACTCGTAATTTTATTGTTCATTTATACTACGACTAATCCTGGAATTATTCCTAATTTTTCGGTACTTAGTAGTGGACTTATATTGTTTTCATTAAATTGTTTTTTAAAAATCAAAAACTTTTAAAACATGAACGGAACAACTTGTGTTACATGAACTTTCGTGCAACTTTTGGCTATAAAATAAGCATAGAATTATTCTTTACCGTTTTCTTCACCTAATTCAAATGAAAAATGTATTGAGATATTCTGTTACACAAATATTTTTATAGCGAATTTTGTAGTGAATTCTTGTTGTCACTTAAGTCCTTAAACAATAAATACGAATATTCAGTCCTAATATAATCAATGTAAAATTATTATTCTATTGCAATTTTTTTAAATTTTGTTCTAATTCTACGGGACTGCTAAAAATATTGCTGCTACAGATGGGCAAATATAACTGCTGCAGTTGGGCAAACATTACTGCGGCGGTTTAGTAAATATTACTGCTGCAGTTGGGCAAATATTACTGCTGCAGTTGGGCAAATATTACTGTTGCAGTTGAGTCGGGGTCCTAACTGTTTCGTGAAGAAATTATTAATTATAGGAGTAATAGATTTTAAAAAAATGAGAATTTAATTCGTACGTAGGAAATTCCTGTTTCAAAATTATTTGCTTTTTTATTGCCAAATAAATTTGTGTTTTGGTATATTATTTATATTAATATCTAATGTTTCATATATCATTTTTTTATTGCCAAATCTTAAGCGCTCCAAGATTTCTGTATCCTCGTTTGTATTAACCATAATTATATTTTGTGTAAAAAGGGATGTAAATCCCAGAGGCAAGTTTTATGCCACATTTGTTATCAAGTTTGTGAAAATTAGGTTTTAATCTTAACTGCAGGTCTGTCGCATTTCTTATGAAGATTAAATTATTTGCCGCATTAACATAACTTTTCTTTTAACAACCGAGTTTGAAATTACTTTGTCAAGAGAATAATTGTGATACTCAAGAAAACAGTTATATCTTCTGGAATAAGTGCTATATTTTAAATATAGAATATTTTGGCGTTAATTTTGTAGAAATTCATTATTCACAAATAAATGAAACTACGTGATGTATTATTTCTACTTTCTTTAATGTGGTAAAGAAATTAAAGAAAGTAGAAATAATACTACATCAGGTAGTTTCATTTAATTGTGCTATATTTTAATTTCAGTTATTTTCAAATCTCCATCGTTACTTAAAATTGCGATAATTGCTTTTCTCAATTAAATATTTATTTGATTAACGTACATATATATGTGTGTGTGTGTATGTGTGTGTGTGTATATATATATATATATATATATATACACATGTATATAGTATCATTTAAATTGTGTTGCATCCCAACCACTAAATAATATTTCATCTGCTAACAATGTTTTGATTTGAGTTTATGGTGGTTTTTAAGATGTATGGCGCGAAAAATATTTTACTAAATTGTATGTGATCATGAAAAAGCTGATGGAAAAATTTACGGAAAATGTTGAAAAATATGAGATGACCACATATAGATTACAATAAAATATCAGTGCATGAAATATTAATTATTTTATAAAAAAAACCTTGTAATGACATAACGTGATTAATTTATAAATACTTAAATAATTTGGAAATTTTTTAATAAAAAATGCATTTCCATTCTATTTTATTCTATTAAAGAATATCAAAAGGATTATTCTGAATCCTTGACCACCTAGATTGTTTATTAAATTGTATCGAGTATTTATTGCATCACGATATTATATAATACGTCAATTCGAAAACATCAAAAATGTTCACTTGCTATATAAATTAATAACATATAAGCGCACATATCATATTATCATGATAAAAATGCTGACGTATTCTGATTTCAAGAACTCGTGGTTTAATGAATAATTGTTACTAAGTAACGTAAGGGATAAACACGAAAAAATATCACTTCCTTCCGATATATTGAATCAAATTAGAATTACAATAATTCTAGTATTTCAACTTACATTATTCGTATGAGATAAATTTTTTTTTACTTTTTAACTGCAAATTTAGATGTAAATCCTTTGAATGTATAGGCGTTGTTAAATTGGGATAACCCATTTTAACTACTACAATGACAGTGCGCGCACATCGAGCGCTATGCAACATCAATAAAAGGATACACAAAGCAGCGTACCGAACGTTTTATTCGGACTTGGATATGAGTGTAATTCCACAAATAAAAGAATTAATTGACAAAGATGGTAATTAATTGACGAAAGAACCTTTAAATAAAATTACAATGGAGAAAAAGTTTGAAAGAAATGGTTAATAGCCCAGTTTGAAAATTTTATACACAAATTTACAAGAGGAATTTGGAAAGAAATCTTGCCATTTCAATATACTAATAGCCTATACATTATATATGAATCTCAGAAAATATGTTATATAACTAAATGATGTTAGGATACTCAACAAGTTATTTAGAAAATGTATGCTTCTAAAAAATAATTGTTAAATTTACCCCTTTTCATTCTACAATTATTCTTTTAATTTAATTTTGCGTAGGTACACCAAAAAGACATAATATATACACACAAACATATATATATATATATATATATATATATATATATATATATATATATATACATATATATATATATATATATATATACATATATACATATATATATATATATATATATATATATATATATGTATGTATGTATATATGTATATAGAAATTTGACTGATGACTTAAACCATAACTATTAAAATTTTCGATGAAAATAATGTATACATTTTTAAATAATGAAAACTTTCAAAAATTCCTAAATTAAAAATTAGATATAAGATAATTCTGTCCTGGTACATTTTTTCCGAATATCTTGATATTTAATTTAAGTGATCTCTTCAAATTTATTCTATTTTAATATATTTAAAATGTTGGTGAAAGGAATATAAAATAGATGTTACAAATAACCGGCATTTTCATCTCAACTCATTTCTAACTACATGCCAAATAAAAACCACACGTTAGTAGAACAGCTTATACAACAAACAATTTATACTGCAGAAAACAAATAAAATTAAATCCTTGTGCAAATATCGATATTATAATTAACTTCTTACTTTAAAATATATTAAAACCATTGTTAATTATTTTCTGTAAAAGGTTATAATACTATTAAACAAGTTAATGTTTTAATAAAACTTAACACTCAATAACTTTGGATATCTGAAATCATTCAATATTTAAATCGCTTGAATAATATTATTGTATAATAAGAAATTAATAAAATACTGTATGATGAACGTAATATATTTATCTAACTTTACAAATGTAAATATAATCATTAAGAACTAACATTCTCATGCTGAAGCCAATTTTCCTACTTACTTTTAACTCGGATAAACATTAAAAATATTCTGATACTTTGACAAGTTTAAATAAGACGGTCTAGAAATTATCATCTTTGATAACATTTAGAACTTGTTTACCGCCAACATAATGATAATTATCAATAACTAACATAAATTTGAAAGAAAAATAAATTTATTCCTGAAAATAAATATATTTTCCATACATTTTGAATTTCTGACATACTACCATACACAATGTGATACAGAATACTTTGCATTTATTTTCATAAACAGAATAATATAAAAATCCGTATTCAATTTAAACTTCGTCTGCTCTTCTTACATACAATATTAAGTAGAATATGCAATAACCAATCACGATATTTCAAAAATCGTTAAGTATGTAATTGCGACGACGTAATAGTTACTATTACTAAATGTAAGAAAAATATGATCGTAAATAATTAATGAAAATAAATATCAAAATTTGGGTATTAACCCAGAACTTTCTATTTTACCATATCTACGTTACATTTAAAAATTATTGAATCAAGCTATTGAATCATGTCTTTTATTGATATATAATTTCATATTAAAATTAATCCTTTTAAAAATTGGTAGTTTCTTTTACAAAATTTGAAAAGTACGACACCTTAATTTTTCCTAAACCATATCACGTTTTACATAATATTTTATACAATGCTGGTTCTTTTGGGCATAAGAGTACTAATTTCTTCATCTGTGTTATTTGTGTTACTTCTTACCTATTCTTAACCTAAATGTTATGCTACAACTTAATTCTTTTTTTTAATTTCGTCTCTTTTATAACAGATTAGAATGATCGACCATAACTCGATAATACAGTGCAGCAAAGTACTATAGGATATCAAGATTTCTCTTGTATCTACGTTAATGGAATGGCTGTAATAAACCTACACGTACTGTAATTTCACTTCTTATCGTTTGCCGCTTGTTTAAAAATACAGCAACTTAACATACGAATGGGCCCAAGGAGCAGCGTTGGGGCTTTGTTAAATTCCGCACGGAGAAATATCACGCACGTGATACCGTGATAAATTGCAAATTAACCCTCTGAGACTGACGTGGCAATTTTTACTATTATACTGAGATATTACACGAAACACCATTTCAGCAGCAAATATTTTTATGGAATTAAATTATGCAGCTAATTTATTTATATTTATTAGATTTCTAGCCTATTTTTTATATTCAATTTATTTTAAATAAAACAATTTGTATTTTCAAAATTAAACAGTGTTTATTGATTTCACACAAATTACTCTATGAATCTCTATATAAACATTAATGAAATAGAAAAAATTACAAAATCAACTTTAATATTAGACATTTTAAAAATTAACAATGACAATAATCAGTCTAGGAAACATGAGATACATTCATTTGTTGACTATAAAATTAGACAGTCTCAAAATCACAGCTTTGTTTGATAATTATCACATAGTGGCTTGGAGCACTGAAAGGAAATTGGCTTGAACAATCACCGTAACAATATTTAGTCTGCCTTTTTATTTTTATTGGGCAAATAGAACCTAGTTTTCTGCCACTTGGTGGAACAGGCCGAACTACTGGTGGTGGAAGGGGGATATCCTTGCATAAAAACCTAGTGATGGTTATTCGCAGCTCCCTTAACAATCTTTCATTATATACTTGGTTTTTCATATGATTCAACACTAAATATCTTGCCATATTCAATAAAATTGCTCTCCATTTAAAGTTGCTCTCCTCATTTTGTCATCACTATCAGTACAACGTTGATACAATACAAAGCTATTTATGCCTGCCATGTCCAGTATCTTTTGAAAGATTGCCATAGGTCACCGACGAGTTTTACGGCTGCAACAATAAATAGAGAATTTCTTATCCACCTCTTCCACTTCACCTTTTGTAAGATTATAGTCTGCAATCATAACTGGTTTTCCTGTATCATTATCTATTCCTTGAATATTATTAGAAGAAGAAAGCAACAACACTTCATTAGGTTTTGGCACATGTGATAAAATTGACTTTCTATCGGTTATTTATTTTTTATCAGAGTGCCCAGTTAAGTCAGTCCTCTTTTCAGCAATATTTCGACTAGTGGTATTGAGCTGAACCAATTGTCAGCAGCAATACTTTGCTACGAGCTTTCAATCACTTTTGTATGTCTTAGAACCGACTGAGTGGGTAGTGTCATTTTTTTTCTATTGATCGGTTAAGCTTTTGCTATCGGAATTCTTCCTATGGTATATATAAGCATTGTAAATATAGAATGTACGAGCATCTACTAATGATAATATTTTTTTGGTTTCTGAGGCATATAAATGATGAACTTGCAACGACCTCTAAATGGCAGTAATATTTCATCGATGTAGAGGTATACTCCAAGGTTGTATCATCTTTTAAAGGTTCCTCTATGATAGTCATCTCATCAAATCTAAGGCAGTTGATCAAACACAAAAAACGCCATTTGGACTTCAGGCAGTGGAATATTTCACGGCCTGTGCCATTTGATGGCAAATATTGTGCAGAGATCGGTATCGTTACATTTATATACTGCTGAATAATATATCAAACCAATTAATGCTTTTATCTCGTTTACATTTGTGTCTCAAAGTTCGGCTTTAGTAGTATTTTTGAACTTGGTACGATAGAAACTGAGTTTCTAGTTAGTAAATGGCACCAGAGATTCTAACATTGTGGGGTCAATCAGCTTAGACCAAAGTTCCGAGTAGCCTTCAAAATTAGTTGTTGTAGTACGGCCTGGTAATCGAATTATATTATAAGCTGCTATGCGAGATGTCCTAGGACGCTCTTGTTCATTCCAAATGAAACCGTTTTTACTTGTATAGTGCTCTTGTAACTCCGTCTCAAGATCGTTAGCTTTTGATCACTGTGTTCTTGTCGCGCTTCTTGTCGCGCTGCTACGTTTAGCTCTGGAATTTCTTCACATGAAATGAGGTCTTCTTCAACGTGTCAAGTTTCTGGCTTAAAAGTCGGATCTTCATTTTCATCATCAACATTGCTAAACTCATGTTCACTTTCCTCTCCCAGCCACGCTAATATTTGATCTTCATGACCCACAAAAGTTCCAGCCGACGTTCTCTTACGAGTAAAAGAAGTACCTGGCCTAGCGTTGTTACTTCAGTCAGCCATCTAAAAACAAGTTTTTTAAAAAAATACGTACAGTTAGCTTTGCGCCGCGTCTTCACCCGCGTGGACTATAGAAACTATTTTGCCTTATAGCCTATGTTACTGAGTGATAATATAGAATTCTATTAGTGGAATAATTTTTAAAATCGGCCCAGTACTTTTTGAGTTATATAACGATAATACTGAGGTGATTGTTTAGCAGACACTTACTTTAACGCTAATGTCGTTAACTCGTAGACTCGACTGGTCGTTCACGTTGTGACTTACCATCACAAGGCGACGCATACCCACTTCGCGGCCGTACAGGGCTGAATGACCAAGATCTAAGCATGCGCTAGTAAGGTACCGAGGAAACGGCATTTACAAGTGAAAAAAAACAACTAATTGTATTTTTGTTCATTTTTCCAATATCTGTCAGACTACCAGGTCAACCGCAGAGGGTTAATTATCTTTTTCGTATGAAGCCTGATATTTGTGTTACCGGAACTCGAATTGTCACGCGTGCCTGTTGGTAGGAATTCGGTTAAAATAAGTGAATTTAGGTAACTTCCAAAAGTTTCAATTTACAATGAAAATATTTTTACGTGATACTCGGAGAGTAAAAAGATAATTGTATTTGAAACTTAATTCCACTATAACTAGTAGAAGGCATTTAATACTAAGTTATAAAGATCAACGTAAGCAATGATGTTTCTAAAAATAAAGACACTCAACCAGTAAGATAACTACTATGAGGTGCAATTACGAAAAATATATTGAAATAAAAAAGTAAGATTTGTTTCGAAAATTTCTTATAATTTATTCCTGCATATTATTGAACTATTGTACGGCATTTTAGAATATAATATCACATTGAGTAGAATATAAACATATGGAAATTTGAACTCTAACTTATGGAACAACTGGATATAAAAATATTGTTACTGTTATTTTGTATAAAAGTTCACGAAGACAAACCAAATACTAAGGTTTACAAATATCATAATCATTAATAATTTTTTTCATATTTTCTATATAATTACATAAGAAAAAACTGTACGTGCAATACGGCAGAAAGCTTATCATTTTCATAAGTGTGGCCCGCATTTTCTTAAAAAATCGAACCGATTTAAATGTTAGAATTTTTCAAAGGTATTTGAAAATAGAAAGAATCTCTGAAAAAAAATAAAACTCAATTATATAATAATAGTACAGAAAAATATAGTATTATCAAAAAGTCTTAACGATACGAATACTAATTCGAAGTAAGGGTTTGATTGAATATATTGCATGTGTTCTTGTATAGACGTCGATAAGTGTCGTTGCTAGGCATACTCAGGTGTGTTATCGCAGACTGAGATTTATTTATAGCTTAGTATTTTTTTTATAGCTACATTTCATTGTAACTACTCGTAAACATAAGGGCTATTTCCCAAGGACTTCAAATTATTTACAAATATAGTTACTTTAACAAATTATTTGAAATATATGACGAAGGGGAAATATTTTACAATAGTCACTAACCTTACAATTTATAAAAAAAAACTTATCAATGCTGAAATTGCTCAGAATAGAAAAGTATTTTTAGTCAATAAGTTTTATTTTCAAGGGATTTAAAAAAATATTGATTTAATTTAGTCATCCGTCAGCTTCTTCATATATATATATATATATATATATATATATATATATATATATATATATATATATATTTATATATATATATGTCATGTCAGTTCATAGATTTAGTACAATATACATAGTACTATCCTGATTTAATATTATAAATGCGAAAGTGAATTTGTTCAGCTTTTTTTACATTGCGAAGGAGTGACAGAATAACTCTTTTAATCCCTAATTTAAAGAAAAATAGAGCACAGGTTGCCTTATATAAGCTATTAGTATTATATAAAAAAACAATAGAGGCCCTATACCAAACGCTGCGGGATGCTCGAAATAATACAGACGTTACGTGAAGAAGTCTTCATCCAGTAACATATGGAGTAATATATTAACGGCTGGAAACCTCTGTCAAATTTTTACAGTGATTTAAAGGCGCACACATGCAGATAAAATCAGTTTGCCTGAAGTCGTCAAGTTTATGGACAAATGTCGAGAAATTCAGCTTGTAAATAAATATGGAAATGCATCTTCACAAAAATGTTCTAATAGGACATTATACGGATACGTTATTTAAAATTGGAAATAGGTAGTAGGAAATATATACTGGGTGTCTAGTAGGAAATATATACTGGTTGTGTCTTACGGGATATTTTTACAATTTTAGAGCAGAACGATACAAAAATTATTCCTACCATTAACTCAGATTTACAGAGTGACATAAATGCTGACCAATGGCTGTAACACAGTGCAATTTTGCACCAAGAGACAACGTGATAAACAAAATTAATAGTAACAGATAACATACGTACAAGTAGAGATAATGGGGTATTTTTCAGTCGACACAGTTTTTGACACAGAGTAGAGCATTTCGTACCCTGCAGGTATTTATTTATAATTCATTATTAACTTTTATGTATAGTACATATGGCGGACTTATTGCTATATGAGCAATCTCTTCCAGTCAACCATAACAATATTCCCTGTTTCCCCAGAGTCGTCAGGTGCGCCAAGTTTCATAAGAAACTTGATTTAAATTAGGTTTGCCTGTTAGACCTATATGAAATTGAGATGTACGTGCGATTATGAAACGTGACAAATGTTTGCGTCAAAAAACTGGGGCATAATATGATTGATGGATTAACGTAACGATCTCTCACTTATATAATATTTATGACAGGAGAATCAAACCAATCCAATATCCAAAATTGACATTAATGGAACATTTAAAATTGACTTCCGTTACAAATTTGTTTAAATGCATGGATTTACTCATTTTATTTGGTAATATTTTGTCCATGTTTTCCAGCAAATATAATTGTTATTTTCTAAAACTCTTGGACGTATATCATTGGAATTAACTAATAGGACCATTACATTTCTTTGTTTATTAGATTCGTTGTTAAATGTCCGATTACTATTTTTATAAAATATTAATATATCATTATCATAACAATAGTGAAATAGTTTGAAAAAAGGAAATCCACTAGAAAATAGCATAGCCAATTACTTGTCTATTAAAAAAATATAATTAAATGTTTAATATATAATAATGTTTCAAATATAATTAAATGTTTATTACACAAAGTGTTTGAATTACTTATCTTTTTATTATAGTTTTTATTTTCCTTTTTTTGTTTGTGACTCACAGTTTCAATGTGAAATGTAATTATTATTGGATATGCCGTACATATTTGCCATATTCAAGGCGTAGTTTTAATCATTTCATTTATTAAACACAAAAATTTTAATTTTTCACTAACAAAATTACGGGTCCATCCGGTTAAGCGTTACTACATAAAGGCAGCGAAGTCACATTTCTCGTCCAACAACAATTTTTTTTCAGAATAGGTTATTCCGAATATCACGTATTATATATAAATATATTTATGTATATTTTTGTATCCATAAAATATCAGCAGCTTACTTATTTTCAGGATTATACGTGTATTGGAAATTTTCAAAACTCCAAAACTGTAATTGGAACCAATTCTTTATTCGTTAAAAGTTCAAAATATTTGTAAAGTGATTTTTTTAGAAAATTCATTTTAATCACTTCGCGTCACATGTTTAAGTTATACTAAAATATTAAGAAAGAAAAGTTGCCTGTCTACTCTTTTATATGGGTTTTGTTCTGTAATTTTTCCATTGAATTTAATCAAATTGCTGCTACTGTACATGAGATTTAAATTCAAATTTTTGTTTTAAACTTGGGACTATTGATTTGATATTATTGATAAAAATGTATAAAATTAATTGCAAAAACATTTAGATAACATATATCCTTCGTAGGTTTATTTCACTAATATATAGCTAAAATATAACCTACGTAGGAGTATTTCGCTAAAATATCGCTAAGATATAATCTTTGTGGGGTTATTTCGCTTAGATATCGCTAATATATAATCTTCGTAGGGTTTAATCATAGACGATTATTTAAAAATCGAAATATTTACTGTCATTAGAGAAATTTATTCAAAATAAAGAGCTTAGTGATAACACGATACATTTTGCCAATACACACCCCCACGCAAAATTATTGATTATTTAATTGTGAAATTAGATATCTACTCAAATATAAATATATTTGAGTCTCAGTATTCAATACTGTTTATTTGATAATACAGTCTTTCATTGGTATATGTATTTAATTTGAATTTAAAATAGAAATAAAAAGAACTTAACAAATATAAATTAGTAACTAAACTCATAGTCATAATATGGTTATTTTACAAAATTTATCCTCAATTTTCAAAACATATTTTAATAAAAAAATATCAAACAAGAAATTATTTTTTCCGAAGTGCTTTTGAAGTAATGTTGATTTTAGTTAAATTTATGCAAAATTTATTGATTTTTTTTATTCTTCAAATAATGCTCTAAATTCAGTTAATTAATTATTAGACAGATATTTTTCGTATTATTTATTACATGTAAAATAAGAAACATAAAAAGTTTACTAAAAAAATTCTGCATGTTATTTCTACCGATCCGCCTTTTAAATGAGGTGGTATTTTTATACAATAGCTACTGTTTATGACTGTAAATACCTAGCGACGACCGATGGGTTAACTAAACTGATGGTATTTAGTGGAATTTACATGGGTTTTACTAATATGTGTCAGTAATTTAATTTGAAACCCCTAATCATATTTTGAATACTAATACATTTTTTGATTAGTCAAATTTGTTTGAAGTGTTCAGAGCAATGTTTCACGAAAGGTCTATAATCTATTCTTTAATTTTTATACTTTAATTATCTATTTATTTTTATTATCTCACACTTAAAAAAAAGGAATATTTAATAATTTAGAAAAAAAACAATGAATATCCCGTCATTCAAGACATTAATAAAAAATACAATTTTAAGACCTACAGATTATATTGTAGCAATAAATTACACCGTGAGCCATAAGATCGAACTAGTGAACACTGAAATCTATTCAATCTGTTCGAATGATGGGAAAACTAATTTAAAAATTATTTTATCAATTTCTTCTCAATATCTTTTGCAGTATAATTTCATAAAAATATATTTCAAATGATACCTTACATTTCAAGTACCATAATGATTCTTGTACTATGCTCTTGAGGTTGGAATTTAAAGTTTATCTTTTTGCTGAAAATGCTATCCAACACTTATTATCAGCTTCCATTGAGACCGATGTGACCTTATAAAACATCAAACATTACACATTTCTTTGCTAATAGCCCTCCTGAAGATGTTGTAAGACAACGAAATCTAGATCGTGGTAAAGAACTTAAAGGAATTAGAAATAATACTACATCACGTAGTTGTATTTAATTGGGAAAATAAAAGCGTAAAATTGAAAAAAAGGAAAAACATCGGGTCTAATGCTTATCTACTTCGTTTATCTTGTAACGTCAACGTTATCCGTTTTCATTCGTAAGGTGTCCCCAAGTATTTATTAATTGTGACTTTCTCCCTTGCGCACAACAATACAAAATTAATAACGTGTTAATAAATACTAAAGGACAACGAAAGCCACGTGACTGGATGTAATTTATGTAATAATTTTTTACGGGATATCGACCCAACTAGGTAACAAATTTAAATACCTCATTGAAAAATGCTATTAATAAAATTAAATTAAATTTCTACTTATAATAAAACCAAGCTTTGAGTTCAAATACTTTAAGATGATCCCAGTTTCTCCGAGAACTATGTCTTTAGTTGATAAGAATTCTAACTTTAAATGAAATTACAAAATTCTTTGTAAAATATATTAGGAAGAATGAGATTAAATATTTAATGAAGAATGAGATTTGAATTAAAACTATCTTAAGACTAAAAAATTATCATATTAATTGTATTGCTGCTCCTTCTAAATCTTGCTTCGCCAATTCAAGGAATTTTTTCAAAGTTATTCTACCATTGCTTAAGTTTTTTATTAAAATAAGTTTCTCGAAGTTTAAAATCAATTTTCATTTTCAGTTTTATCTTAGAAAAACATTAAAATAAACTGAATCAATGTTTGTTTACCAGATGATGAATAAAAACAGGACATGAATAGAATAATATAAATTAGCCGAGATTAAAAATTACATATCTTCGTTTAAACATAAATATTGAAAATGGATTCTGTAACACTTTCTTTTCACAGTTAAATTTTTGTTTGTTACTTTTCAATTTGTTTGGAATTATATATATATATATATATATATATATATATATATATATATACATATATATATATATTATATATATATATATATATATATATATATATATATATGTGTGTAATACTATTTTGTTTCATATTGCATTAATTGTTTATGAAAGTTATATAATATACTTATGAAGAGTGTTCATTATTCTCTTCAAAAATTTATGATATTAGTAATCAGGTAGATGTTTCATTGAAACTTAACATAAAATAAATTTTGAAATCATCTCTCTGACTTAATTAAATGTGAATATTATTAACAATTAAATTTTCATGTATTAAAATATATTTTTCTAGTATTTTTATATCACGTCAACTCCCAAAATATTTGGATGTTTTGACGAATTTAAATATGTTGTAAAATTATAATGTTTGTTAACATTTGGGACTCGTACCTTTAAGGACATAAACAATTATTCGTAACTAAAGAAACCTTAAAAATACAATAATTATACGTTGAAATATACCTGCTTTGTCATGTATATTGAATTGCCGACATATAATAATAAAATGTGATATAGAATACTTCATATTGACTGTCGTCTAAGTTTTTGCTTGTTAGATAATATTTTCAAAATTATAACAAATGTTCTCATCCGACTTGAAACTCTTTTGCCATCTCCATACATATGATGATCGATAGGGTATTCAGTAACCAAACGTCTGTCATCAAATAATATTTTCCAAATATATAATAATGGCATTATATGTAATAGTAAAAATAAATATCAAAACTTGCTAAAAATATAGACTTATGGATTAATACATTGACATATCTACGTCATGTTTCAAAATTATCGCATCCGACGTGCCTTAATGTAATTTTTTATATTATGTTTCGTTATAATTTTCAATGATAATTTCATTAATATATTTTTGAGAAACGCGATGTATGTAAAACGACTTAATCTTAATTAAGTATTTAATTTATTTGAAACCAGTTGTTCTTATCTCGCTATGCTATAGATAGCGAGATAAACACAACTGGTTTCAAATAAATTTCGAATTAAAATAAAATCGGTTTATATCCATTAGATGTAATTTTACATATCAGTGCATTAATTGATTCAATAATATTATTTATTTTACAACAGTGTTGTATAATTCAATCTAAATATTACCGCACATCCCAATCCTCGTTCAATTTTGGCTCTTTCATAATAGTCAGATGTGAAAGATCTACCGTATTTTAAAAAATACAGCACAGCATTAACTAAAACAATATCAAGAGTTTTCCCATCCCTTCTATCTTTATATCCCACAAACTTATAAATCATGTAAATTTATTCTTGTCATCTACTGTTTGTATAAGAGTCAGCAACTTATCGTACGAACTGGTACAGCTAAACCGGCGTTGAGGTATTGTTAGTACGGGGAATTATTACATGCGTGTCACCATGATAAATTGAAAATTAACTATCTTATTTGTATAAAGCCTGGTACTTATATAAACATCAAGGGCACTCAAATTGCCACAAATGTATTTTGTTATAAATTCGGTAATGTATGGTCTTTTGAAGATATCAGTGTAAGCCAATTCCAAAGTTTTGTATTTATTTATAAAATAATCATAATCAAATTGGCTTACCAAAGTACACAAACCAAACATACAACCTCAGACACCACTTCAAAAGAGCTTATTTTTTATTATGACAATATGTTCTTTAAGTCATGGAGAAGCGAGATATTTTCATCTTTATGGTCCTTATGATACATTTGTTTGCATCGTTCATGTATATTAAATAAACCTAGCAAACACTATGAGAATTGCGTAGACATTTATGTATTTAAAAACACGCAAAAGCATTTATTTTAAGTTGTTTAATAATATTAAATTCAACTGATATATTGCTTACTACATTTTAACAGGCTTAAAAACACGGTGCATAATTAAACAAATTATGAAGTCTAGAATCATCGCTATAATTTTCCTACAATTTTCGCCTAAGATTCTAAAAACCCTTATCTTTTCCATTATCGTAGGTTATGTTGTTTCCGAAATAAGTAAGGGTGGCATATTTTTTTTTATATTTTTCAGTTTATTTCTGAAGATTTTTGAGACCCTTATTTAAAGCCTTGCAAAACCTTACACAGGTATAGAATTTAAAAAAAACGGGTATCTAATTTGTCCCTTCATTCTTCACATGATATATTTTGAATATTATATTTTTTAAATATATTTGAGTTAATATGTTCTCTTACTCTGTCACATTTCAAATTTTTATTGCACGTCGTTTCTGAGAAAAACAGTTGTGACAGACAGAGATATGCGTAAGTGACTTTATAAGGGTTTTGTTTTTACATTTGAGGTACCCAACCCTAACAACTACAAAAGTTATAAAGAACATTTTATTTGATTGCATTTATTTGAATAATTTGCTATTATTTTAAATACGTACTTTTTAAGTATGCATTTAAAGATTTCATAGGTTATTTTAAACAAATTCAATCAATTAAATTGTTTTTAATAACTTGGAAATAAAAAAAAATCATCCATGCATTTAATCACGTCTCTTTGTTTCGTGGACGCATAAAAATGCGGCACATAAAGGCATGCACGTATTATTCATGCTTTCTAGCGGAAAGATATTGAAATGGCAGACATTAATTTATTTTTGCACGAGGAAGGGAAGATTTATCCAAAATAATTAAAGAATTTAGATATCCTTTAAATTCGGTTATTACCCTTAAACGATCGTGATATTTGGTCTTTAATTGTTCTAATGCAAGAGCATAACCTTTTAACCGACTAACACTTTTAAACCGTTTGTCCCTTAAAAATTAATGGCATAATTCAGCAAAAGAGACATGTAAAAAAAGTAATCACATTTGAGGTCTTATAATCTTTGCGACAAGATGCTAGCTTCTAACCTGATAACATAATCTTGCTAAAATTTAGAAATAATGACCTTTCACTCAGGTACAGTTTTATCATTAACGTTGCTGTACCCTACAATCCAATAGTATTTAGTTTTTCTTAGAAACGTACTGCCTAGAAGTAACCTTTAAAATAAATTCCAAGTATCTGTCGCGTCGGGAGTAAGGGTCCATCTCTAGACTTCGAAATCCACTATGAGACCGTCATGAGTGGTGGCTACAAAATCATTTTGAAGACAATAATTAGTTCTTGATGACCTGTCACAGTCTATGGGAACATGCTCTATGGAAGGAGATAGCTTGTTTGTCTAGGGATATAGTCGTCTACATTTCGACCAATTTTAAATCGCTCTCATGCTTTCTGGAACCAGTTAAGTTCTGATTAAACTTTCCTGAGCTTGTTGGTTTTCTTGTCAGAGATATGTTATAGTCAATATTGTGCAATACAGAACGCAGGCTCTCGAACCTATCTCTAGTAATAATGTTTGCTACTACGTAAAATCGCAACCCAATTCACCAATATATGGATAGTGGATATACGATGCGTCAAATGATAAAATGCATGTCCTCAAGCTTCTTTAATGACATCTGTATTTAAGATGGGACAACTTTGGCATATGAACTAGTTACTAGAATACGTCACAGATTGTTCAAAAACTCGTTATCGAATTAACCAAAATATCCTATGTTCCTTGTGATTAAAGGATACCTCTATCTAGAGCCATGGTTTTTATTTTCAGATTTCTTTGGGTCACGTTTTTACGTTGAAATGTAAGCGGTGGTGGTATTGCAGATGATGGTGGGGGAATTTTATAGGCAATAGGGTTAAGCAGCTTTCAGAGAGATAATTCTTCATCGTAATCAACGTTTTATATTTTGGAATTTTC
This sequence comes from Druceiella hillmani, assembly GCA_039881145.1. Classification (NCBI taxonomy): domain Eukaryota; kingdom Metazoa; phylum Arthropoda; class Insecta; order Lepidoptera; family Hepialidae; genus Druceiella; species Druceiella hillmani. The sequence continues at coordinate 525,949 of JAYKKI010000007.1, read as the reverse complement.
GTTTTCAGTTCGCAATCCACTCGGAAATAACGGCGATTAAATGCAATAAATTTCAGTCAATAGCTAAAACTACCTAAAGTAAAGTTATAATTTATACCCGTGGTTTTAGCAGAACACATATACACGCGTGCGGCATCAGGTCGAAATTTTTTTGCTCGTTTATATTTTATATAATTCGGCAAATATTGACTACAATTAGTAATATATAAATATTAACTTATCTTATCCTTTATGCTGGATAAACTTGGACAAAAATTTTACCTTTTTTAATAAAAACCTCCAAAATTTGGCGAGCGCAACGTGTTTCAACTTATTGTAGAAATTATTTATCAATCATTTTAATGCATTTTATAATCCATCAAAGTGTACATTTTTATACCATATTTGTTAGATTTTTATACGATATTTGTTATTTAGATAGTTTAGTTAGTTGTTTAAATTTGTATACCATGTTTGTAGATAATTGATAAAAGTATCATGACAAATTTGACGTACTTTATTTCAGCAGTTTGAAAAAGGCTAATAAGCAAACATAAATTTATTAATTAGATCAATATCAATAACACTTACACCATCGTACTTGGGAAAATATGTCTCTTACCCAAAACAGTAATACATATCGGTCTCTGAGACCGATAATTGTCGCACATTAAGACATCAGCGTTCGGCGAGAGTAATCACGCCACGCTAAATCTTTACTAACGACTACTAAATGATGCTACATAAACTCTCATTGCGTTAGGGTTTTTGGTTATGAAAAGTTTGTTTTAGTCTGAAAGAGCATCGCCACTTTATAGGAAAAATTATCACTTCAAGAGACTAGGGCGCGGCTGTGTCCCGTTGTTACATCTAGGTATCTACCGTATCTAAGCATGCTGTATATATAATTCGTCGTCAGCTGGCAATGTTGATATCATTATATATTTAGGATATTCTAATGCTTATGTCGTAAAAGTGTACTTTTTCAATATATGTTTAGGATAACGACGTACGATATAAGAACGAAAAAACAGTGGTACCAGAATGTCATTTTATTTTAATTTAATTTGTATTTGAAGAAAAATAAAGAAATAGTATGGAATGAGAATCTTTTTTCTAATCATTTCTAGTATTTAACCTAAGCCAAGTAAGAGAAAAATAAAGGGAAACAAGTTGGATCTTTTTCGATTTCTTCTTTTGTTTTACTCCTTCTCATGCATTTAATGAATATCGTAGTACATTTAAAGAATTTCATTTGACAAAATACGTGAAAAATCTTTGCATATAGTTATATCACGAAATAATTTTTAAACTATTTATTAACATAAAACTAGTTGTTAATGAAAATTTTATTTAAATACAAATCCCCTAAACATGCACGATATGGACACAGCCTGCGTCCATTATCAGATTACTTTTTACACTACCGATGTATTATGTTTAATCCTTTATATTTGAATTCAAATACATGTCTTCCTATTTTTTTATATTTCTCACAAAATGTTTTTAGAATACTCTACTCCAATAACAACGAATACCATATCGAAAATGTCCCGCATTTACGTAAGCTCCGGTCGTCTTGCATTATCTTATGCAATATATAATTTTACACCCAGCTGTCTGCCATTTCATGGACGAGTAATTTATTTCACCGCGACTTAGCGGCTGAATTTTCACAGTGAAAGCGATTTTCAAACTTAGAGGAAGTTCCGCGCGGTGAATAATCTCTCATGTGACAGAGTGCCAAATTGCAAATGAACCATATAATTTGCTTGAAATTTAATATTTATTTGTTTAAACAGGAATTGCGGTCAAATTAAGTTGCTTTGGTGACGGAATTAATAATATACTGCTGAGTTTAAAGAAGTCTCGGTTTAAGACAATTTTAGATTGTGAAATTTGACATAATATTTTACTTATAAATTTTACTCTTTAAATTAGCAATCATATTAATTGATGATGTAATATTTGATGTTTGGGGGAGTTACATTCGATTTTGTTATAATAATAGGTACTGTAGAAATCCTAATTCCAACAATATATTTAAACATATATTAGAGTTTACCTGTGTGATTAAAAATGTAGTTAGAAGTTAATAGTTAACGAAGCCCATGGGATGGTGCTTTTTAATTGTATTTTAAATAAAGAAAAACAAATTAAATGTTTAATATAACTTTTTTAAATTCAAAACAAAAATTATGTAAATATTGAACTTTAATATTAGGTATGACTTATTAATTATAGGTGCTTTATAATAATTACTACTATTAAAGAAAATGTAATAAAGAAATTATTCATTATTTAACAATGGGATGAAACAAAAAGCAAGTATAATCAATTGTCTGACGTATCATATAATCAAATTCAATGGATGTGAAAGCATTACTAAAAAACTTTTTTCAAATTTTTGGTTTTATTATTTGAGGTAAACCAGCAATTTTTCCGTAAAAGATATACTAACTCTAATAACTTTCAGGTATTAATATAATATATTAAAAAAACATAATTGAAAGTAAAATTATTGTAATTTTCTGAATTTTCTCTTAATATAGATTCCTTTTTATTTGTGATAATATCATTACCTATTGCTAAATCATTTTCTATCTATTGACGTAATTCCTATATGCAATTTTTTGGAAAAAAAATAGTGTATAGAATTTGACAAATATGATCATGGAATTTTAAAAGAATTATACTTGTGTCTTAAACGAAGGTTCACATTATTTCTACTTCTTAAATCAAAACTAAATTTTATCAAATTGCAATCTAAATGGAAACCAATAACAATTTTGAAATTAAAAAAGCCATAAAATATTTCTAATCGTGTAGTTATCCATAAATTCAGATACTCTAAAGAAAGTATAGTAAAAAAATAGCACATTTCTTCCAATTATTAGACGTTAATATTGTTGAAACATTTTAATCAATTGGCATGGAAATTAAATTTCTGAAATTATTCTTAGAGTTGAGATGGTAGGGAACGGAGTGGGGGTGGGGGGTGTGACGAGAACTAATATAGTAAAGATACAAAAATGTCTACTAATATAGTAAAGATAACGGAAAAATGTTAACATGATTGCGGACTGTTTGATGGGTATTGAGACGGAAAGGCACGTCTAACAAACGTGAGCGAAAATCGTTAAGAAGTTTCGAAGGAATTCAAAAGAAATATTAAAATTATTGTCAATCTATTTTATCAGTTAATTATGTTAATGATAATATTAAAAAAACGATTTTAAATAAATACATTTTTTATTAAGAAGGAAGTCGCTTTGACTGACTCCCGTTTAAAAAAAGAACTTATCTTTTTAACATTTCTGTCTTAGGTTTGGGACCCGGGAGCTCACATGTCTCGAAGTGCCGGGACTTTTCTGAACTTTTAGGCCACGACTAGAGACACGCTTATAAAAATTTTATTTTAAATTTTCATTTTCAAAAGGTCGCAATACACTTTATTAGCTTCCCGCACTCAGTAAATCGTAAATATCACTTCAAGAAGAAGTGCTATACGCGGTTGTGTTGCGACGTTCTTATGGAAATTACGCCCATCTAGTGTAAGTTTAAATAAATACTAGATTTTATTTACTTCAGTTAGACGTTTATATTGGAAAAGATTTGTTATTTTATAAAAAAAAATTATTGATATGACAGTGAAACTCAGAAAACAGAGTTATGACATTAATTTTGGTTTAATATTATTGTTAAAAATCGTCAAAAAATTTAAATAGATACTAATCTATTAATTTAATATGAAACGTGCAGCCAAATTGTGGAAACATTATTAAATAATAAACGAATCAACCGCATAGTGCCCATTATGTCCAAAACAAATTTCATGCAAAGTGTTGAACACTTCAGGGAGTCGACCAGTACCTCCAGAAAGTTTACAATATTCTTGTACATTAACCGGAAAAATCAAAATCAATTATACAGCCTGGAATATCTTGCCAACTGGAATCAAAAAATATTAAAACTGGATAGCAGACAAGTCAAGTCAAATTATTTCAGACATAGTCTTGGTCTTAAATAATTTCCCGCTGGGTAGCAGAGTACTGTAGAACCTTTAGGCAGATAAAACTCTTCATTACTCACAGTCTAAGGAATAATTTACGTTTCAATGAAAAAAAAACAACCGATAACGACAAATGGCGGTACAGTTCTTTGAAATATTGAAAGCCCGTCTAGATAAAAAAAGATCACAATGGGTTACATGTTTATTAAAATATTTACACACTGGCCACCATAGCTTATAGTCCCAAAATACGGATTTTTTTACTTGGAATTCGAATAAAACTGCCCTTATTGCTTTTGCGGAAGATTACATTCCGGACTTGAAAATATTCCTTATATCTAAACGCCAGATTTGGAAATTACGGACGCCGAAACTAGTACTAGTAGCTTCACAGCATACAACGAACCCAATAAGTCCTTTCAAAGTCAAATGGAACAGGTAACAAAAAATCGGAGAAACGACATTGAGAGCAATGTTAAAAAAAGGAGTTCCAGTTATTTTAAGCAACCGGAAAATGAAATTAAAGTTTACAATTACTTTATAAAGCTTTAGACACAATAAAACTGACATCATTACAAATTTCTGTATTTTTTTGTTTCGTGATCAGATTATAAATGAAACTTACACGACAATATTGATGCGGTTACGCACAATCTATAATCGACCTTATATTTAATTATAAATCAGTAATACTAGAAATGTCATCAATAATTGCTTTTAACCCTACCTTACATTAACCACTAAGAACATATATAAACATGTCTCAAATATAAGAAACGCGTCAATAAATGACAAACCTGTAATGGACGCTACCGCCAATGGGATATCCAAAAAAAGGCCAGCTCTTAAAATTGTGTTGATAAATGAAAAAAAAAACGCAAATACTAATTTACCACACGTCAAAATGTTATTTTCGTTTCGAAAATAATCCACATGACGTACGACCGAGTTCCAAGCGTAAGTAAAGATAGCATATTTACATACGTTAAACATAATCGTCTACTAGGGCTCTATTTTAGAAAATAAGATATTAAGCCCATAATCTTAAACAATTTAAAACTTCTTATCAATATCTCAAAAGTGAAACGTCAATTTCGAAATAATTTAAATTATAATAAAAAATTAAATTTCGGTTTTATATATAAAGAGGCTATTTCTCATACGGTGTTACATATAATATAATTTATATTTCATAAAATATTTTAATCGGACGTGGGTACTGTTCGACTTGATAATGAAATTTATGTATTATCTCATGCGTATTGTATAAAAAAGTAGGGAAAATTTCGTCATTATTTCAAAATATTCTATAAAAATCCAAACCTTTCTAAATATAAATATTTGCATACCATTTACCGTGCAAATAAAATATAAATCTTGCAGCAAACTTTGATATCATGAACAATTTTTAAAAAGTTCTTCAAAAAACATAGTTTGAACTTTACTACTTTTATTAAAATGTATCTTGTTATCTGCAATTATATTCTACACTTAATGTAGAGCTAAACAACTTAAAATATTTCCTTGTTCTTTAAAATATTTTCTGATACAGTTTAGTTATCTTAACCCCTGAGATAGGAAGGGGTGACAAGCGCTACTAACACACAGTCAGGTTGAAATAAATTAAATATATAGACAATTATATGTCATAGGAAAAAGAATGAAATAACGAATCGAATTGTATTATTTTATTCTCTAGCGTATAATTATTTTTGTGGCAATGATTTTTGTAAATAGTTTGTGATTATGTCTATTTTAAATTTTTTTGTGAGTGAGGAATGAATATAATTAATCGTACATATATTATTTGATGCGTAGGTCTATTGTTGTAATATCTATTCTTTATTTATTGGTATATTTTTATGGCAAATATAGTCTTTCTTTCTAAAACTGACGAAATACGCGGTGAGGGCATAAAACATATTAGTAATATTGCATATTTGCATAAAAAATCAGTACAAAGTTAAAAAATTATTTACCTTTGTTCTCTTTATAGTAATAACAAAAATATCGTTATATAAAGACTTTTCATTTACAAGACTTTCTTCCCTTTAGAAACCAGAAAATGTTTATTTTCATTTTTTTCATTAATTTTTACATTAATATTATATAACTATAGCAGAATACTTCTGTTTAATTCTTAACGAATATATAATTAACTGTTTAAAATAACACATATTTTTCAAATAAGAAAACAAAAATCATTATAATCGAATAATAAATTAAAAATAAAAATATGCGGAACAGCTACTAACTACCTATTTTCCAAGACTTAATTTTCAATTTCGACAATATATTTATGAATACTTTAGTCATTTTGTTAAACTTAAGTCATTTTGTTAAGTTACAGTTACTTTGAATACTAGAAAGGGAATCTTTAAATTATTAGGTTTGCAGCTTACAAGCCCGCCACTATTTTCAACCGATCTAGATAAAAGCTTTTAGAATATTGTTTAGGATATATAAAGAGTGCGACATCAAACTTCTGTTCAGTTTACAATTGAGTAATCGGCGAGTAAAGAATAAATTAAAAATGGAAGTATTTCGAAGTGTACTTAGATGACCCTTACTACATAAATATCGTTTAGGACGAAAAATCAGCGAAGCATCACGTAATATACACAAAACGATGGGTGAAGGTATGCCCTCTTCCAACAGAGTCAAGCACTGGTTCCAAAAAAGGGAATTTTGACCTGTACAATAAACCTCATGCAAAGCGCCTACCCACAATTAATTTAGAAACATTTAAAAGCCTTATTGGCACAGGTCTTAGATTAGGTTCGCGTTATTTGGCAGAACTATTTTCATGCTTTTATACTGCTATAAAAATAACTTCATACTTTGAGAAAAAAGTAGAAATATTTCGTATGACTACCACATGAGCTAACACCCTTTCAACTTCAGAGGAGATCTAATGTATGCTTGGAGCTACTGAGCTCCCATCGTACCAGCGAAAGACTAAAGTATCTGGTTACAGGCGATGAAAATCTTATGTTAATTTTAGCATAAACACCAGTGGCTAGGAGCTGGAGAAAAAGTGTACATGTACCAAGATATAATATTATTATAAATGGAGATATTCATTGAGTTATTTATTGGGACGTATGCTACTTCATCCACCATACTCTCCAGATCTTACTATCAGTTTCGCTCTCTGTCTAATAATTTACTTATAGAAAATTTAAAGACGAAAGTCATATCATAATTGAAATTTACTGGTTTTCCGGTCAAAGGCCCAAAGATTTCTACAAGGACGAAACTTTAGCTCAGTCTACACGTCGGCAACAATTGTTAGTATCAACGGTACTTATAAAATTAATGACTGATTTTTTGACTACTTATAAACAATTTAAAAAACTTGCGTACAGAGATGGAGTATTTACAAGTTTCCAAGATATTATTAAATTCTACAAGGTTCTCTACATTTACAACAATAATCAACAACACTTGGAATCACGGAATAAAATTGTCAAGATATCGAATTTTATATCATTAACACAAAGTGATTATTAAATACAAATTAATATAAATATTTAATTTTGCGCAGGTCTACCTCGATTAGATATTTTTTGGAAAATTCGGAAAATTTATTTGAAAACACTGATGTAATTTAAACTTCGTCTGTTATTTTCGAACAATATACAAGTACTTACAAAACGTAAATTTATTCAAATAACTCCTTTTATTTATTACATTAAATCGATAATTTTAATTTTGTATTTATGAAAGAAAAGTGACGTATAATCACACTCTTAAAAGGTTTATTTAAAAGTAAAATGTTATAGTCAAATAAAAAACAATTAAAGTACAAAAAAAAAGTTTATAAACAAATTTAATGAAATCATTTATGTTCATAGTAACAACTTTTCATTGTTTTTGCTACAATGTTTTTGCCTTTGTTACGGATACAAACAATATCGCAACAAATTCCTAATACTAGTATATATTACACTAGTATGCATTATTTCATAACAATGTTACTAATTTTTCGGAAAAACACTACTAGCTTTTATAACGTCAGAGTATATATATATATATATATATATATATATATATATATATATATATATATATATATTTATATATGCATACAGTTCTCGGTACATTACAGGTAACTTATTCATAATCATAAGAATTAATGGTATAACAAAACCAAAGAAGGCATATATTGGAACTATAGAACATAACAAGGACACATTTCGTAAAATTTATTTTCACTTATCGTAAATAAATCATACTGTGGTGTGAACGCGATCAGGTTGGTTGGGCAGTTGAACACATTAGGAAATTGGAGAGTATAGAGAGATATAGTTCGGTTCCATATGGCGGTGTATCAAACAGGTGGTTATTGCGTGAACGAGGAAATATTTAAGTAATGAAATGAAATTTTACTCAATATTACAGGGTACGACATTTTTACTTTTAATAACTGGAAGATAAATTTCAAAAGAGCAACGTCTCTTTCTAGTTCCAAGGTGTGGAAATCTAGTAAACCCAAGAGGAAATCGGTAGGAAATAGAAAACAGAAGTATCCACACTGTTTCATGTACAAATATCTAAGAAACATCTATTGAAACGTTCACTCATCAAGTTCTACTTGGCTTTATGTAGTATCGTATATAAACACATATAAAACAAAACATTCTGATTAATAGAGTATTTGCTAGCAATTTTTTACATCACGGTAGTGAGAAATTTACGTGCGTAAAAAAAAATACCTGTTTCGTTTTTAACTAATTAATTAAACTATATGTTCAGTACTTAGTTAACATTTTACTAACTGTATTGTTCCTAATGGATTTAATAAACGAAACGAATCTCAAAATAAAGATGGTAACACTGTTTGCTCTTGTAAGGAAGTGGAAAACCTTTTTACTAAAGTAATTATTTATATTTTTTGGTCAATTAACCTCTATAATATTTCTTCATTATTTTTTTTATTTACCTTTGTAAGCCATTTAATCTGAACATAACCCATACGAAGTGGTGAAATAGTGTAAAGAAAAGTTGTTTTTATTATGTTCTTTTACCACTACGTATATATTCTTAAACTTGAAATTAAGCATAGCAATGCAAAAGTCAAGGTGAAGAACATAAAAAAATTAAGATATTTGTGGGATAGAAACACTGTATTGCCTTTTGGTATCTTCATAATATATTCTGATATATCTCAGTAATAGAGATTAGAAACATGTTCATATGGATGTATCACAAAACACAAGCTCAATTTTATTATTTTCCTTTCTTAAATTCAGTTGTCATGTGAGGTATTGATTGAAAGGACGTGAAGAAGATTTGTCTAAAAGTTTCCGAAAAATCATAGGGATGATTGTAAATCTCATTGCTTTGATGAAATTCAAGATATTTTTTTTAACAATTAATACATCGTGGTAGATTTATGAACGTTACGTTAAGTAATTTTAGTTTTTATCACGAGTTTTGTTCAAATGATCGTTAAATACTAAATAATACTTTATTAAATGCTCAATTTTGAAAATGTCTCATTACAAAATAAGGCCTTGAGTTACTCAAATAACTAAGAAATTTGGAAAGGTTCAACAAAATGTTATCAATAAATTTATTACTTTGGTAAATCCCCAAACTAACAATGAAGTTTTGAAGATAGTTCGAAATGAAGTTTAAAGAAATATTTAACATTAAATGGTAACTTACAAAACATTTTATCTTCAATATTTGATAAAGTCAAAAGGAATCCAATGTATACTAAATAAAATTCTCAAATCAACATTATGTTATTTGGAAATAAAAGAGGTTTTATGTAGAAAAAATATTACTTCTCTTAGAAAATAAAAAAAATTCCTTTGAAATGTTTATAGCCAATATTACTTTTGTACAATAGTGTTTTACACAATTACATTACAATTAACAATTAGTTAGTACAAAAAATCTGCACATAGTCATGGTATCACAAGTAACATTCTAAGAAAATTACTTCGAGGATTATTACCCTTATATTATATTCCTGCAACAAGTTAGAGTTTCGTTACCAAATGACAAAAATCGAATACTTGTAATTTTTCTTATTCTTCTGGTTCTCTGTACATTGCTCAAAGTATCATAAACATTTCAATTTAACAGTAAAGAAAACTTTGACATACAATTGATAATGTCAAGCAATATCTAATAGGTCGTCCGCCACTTTCTTTTACACGTACCTAGGTATATATGGAAACATCAAAGTCTCTGTTTTGCTAATTATCAGGTGTGTTTATCATTTGTATATATTTCTTGACAACCCTAATTTAAAATTGGTCGAGTTTAAAATAAAACCTCATAATTTCATGTAATATGGCACTATTTGATGTACTGTTCTAGGTTTGTTTTTTTCAATATAAAAACTACGTAAGACTTGATAAAGACAATAACAATTTTTGGTGAGTAAAAACTACAATTTAAATTTCCTCTGGTTTTGTTATTTTATTACTTTAAACAATAACCTCAAATCTATTCTTGTCCTTACCCTACTACAGCACGCAAAGGTTATGAACTTCATAGGTTATATATGTGTGTATATATATACGTGAGTAATTTTTTTCCTTGTACAGACTATACTACTAAAGCGATTTCAATAAGCAAGGTAACCTCGGTTTCATCATGATCCAGAGAGTGTCCTAGGGTATATACGTTATCAAATTTACAGGCCACGGATGTATGTATTTCGCACTTTACACGAAATGCATAGATTCCGTTGTCGGGTTTTAGTTTTTCCTCTTGTTCGCAATTGTATTTTTTACTTTACAACATCTATTTATACCTATTTTCTAAATAATGAAGACTTATTTTTATCACCGCTTAAACAAAAATTTCAAAAGTGAAATTAAACGAAATTTCCTAAAAGTTCAATTTTAACTTTGGTTGGTTATGTTTCATATGTAAAATCTAGTACTCAAAGAATAATATATTATGAATATATCTTTTTTCAAGTTATCTATTTTCTTAATTTTTATTTGAACACTTATGCAAATAGGAAAGTTGACTGGTTAGATATAAACACTTCCTGAGTGTTCAAAATTATGTGAATGTGTGGGTTTTTATATAGACATATGCAGAATGTTATATTAATATGTATATATATATATATATATGTATATATATATATATGTATATATATATATATATATATATATATATATATATATCTGTGCAAAAAAGAACGTACCTGGGATTAGCGACCTATCATAACTTTCAAACCTTGCTTCATATCCCATTTCATAAAAATTTCGGTTTTTGAGATGCGAAACAGTTTTTGAGATGGGAAAACAGGCTGCCCTTTATTTTTCTGCCCCATTTATCCTTTTAATAAAATTTACATTTTCGCGGAGGTAATCAGGTTTCACTATAAATATGTATATATATATATATATATATATATATATATATATATATATATATATATATACATATACATATTTGTATATATATATATATATATATATATATATATGTATATATATATATATATATATATATATATATATATATATATATATATAAGTATTCATTACTTCACATAACTTTAAATTTTTGCGTCATCCGATTTTTGATAAAAATATAAGTGACAGAGGGCAGACGGTCACGTGACTAACTTTATTAAAGGTGTGTGTGAAGTACGGAATCGTAAAATGGTAACAATATTTTAGAAATATGAATGTTACGTTAAGACTTGAATAGACTGATATAATCTACCAATAACTACGCAAAAATAATTTTATTCCTTAACATAAGCAAATTCCATCAAAGAACAGCCGTTTAATAAAATTCGGCCATGGAAAAACTTCCAGTAGAGAAGATTTTCAATTTCCGTATCTTTATAAAACATATAATAAATCAACTTCACTTTTAGAAGTTTATGAAATATGATCGGAAAACGACCTAGCGATATAGGCAGTAAATTGTGCAAAACGTTTCAGTTTGGCAAAAACTACATATAATAAAAATAATTGGTATAAAAATATTTTATTTGTGTAATAGGGGTATAAGGTTTTACAACTGTTAAAAAGTTATTGTACAGTGTACATTAATATGGTTTAAATTATATTCTTATGAAAGAATATATATATATATATATATATATATATATATATATATATATATATATATATATATAAATGTACACAGTATATGTACATTTCGATTTTCTAGTTCGCTTTCGTAATTAAAAACTCTAGTTTCTACTCTCTTTTCCATTAATTTATGGCTTAGTTAAATTGAGAGTAAAAAATATTTAAGGGTATTAATTAAATAAGTATTTTTGAGTGAGTTAACAGGCCTTACGTTTTCATATACTGACTACTAACATTGAATACAATATTTGACATTAGGGATACGAAACTTTTTACAATTATATTATCTAAACATCTAAACTGTTTCATATTTCCCACTTATCGACGGAGTGATTTCATTTGAGGGCCAATTTTATTAACTGATAGTATATTACATTGATTGAACCATTTAAGTTATTACTGTATTCTTTAACTAAATATCAACTTTAATGTTTTACGCTTATCTTATTTGATTTACTATAATAAAAGTATAGTGATTTATAAAATCGTAATATCTCCTACATATTAGTGTTACCAATACATCAGTTTTACACTGAAGTACTGAAATGGTGGGAAATTTTTGTACAACCTAGAATTAACAAATATAATCTGAAATCTTTATTTTTTAAACCTTGGCTTCTTTTTATTGGAAGAAAGTAAATTGTTAGTGTAAACTCTTAAAAAATCTCAGGTATCCAGTCACATCATGAAATTAATCTGAATTTTTGGATAATTAAAACACAGATAAGTTTAAAATGTTCATAGTTAGGTTTAGTTTCTTTCAAAATATTACTATTTAGCTCTATTAGATATATCATACGGGTTTTTATGTTTATTAATTAAGACTGCAGGATTGGCAACGCTTTTATATAAAATTTTAAGTATTCAGATAGGGATTTGAAAACCCTGGATATAATATATATATATTTTTAGTTTGTATAATTTATTCCACAAGATACGTGCTAAATGGGCATTAAAAGTTTTTCTCATTTTTTAGATAATGCAATAATGAGAAATAATATTATCTTCACAAAAATTGCAAAGTCAAAATTTTGCAAAAATATTCAACCTGTGAAAAACACTGTGAAAAAATACTTCCCTATTCAAATTATTTTTTTACAGTAAAAAAGAAAAACAAGTTACTTACATACTTTAAATGTGAATATTTAAGATGTTACAGACCAATTCTTCCGGAAAAAAGTTATCTATTGGACTGCTCGTTTTGAATAATTTTGGAAAAAAATACATACGTAAAGATAATTATAATGCGTATACTATAATGAAACCAAAGAAGACATTAAAAGTAATGATAATAGATGTACCATTTAATGAATAATAATGTTTATTTATGAGAAATTTTTTACACTGTAAACATACCAACATAAATATATATATATATATATATATATATACATATATATATATATATATACATACATATATATATATATATATATATATATATATATATTAATATATATAACATAAACATATCCATCAGTTGGGTGAGTTTTATTAATATATTATCAAGTAGCATCATCAATGGAAGATTGAAAGCACTCTGAAATAAAATTACTAATTTCACTATAGTTCATCACATTAGGTCACCGTCTGGATAACAGAGAAATAATGTGAAAGAATAACATAAATTGAATATCCCCTAATAAAGTGTTCAACATTGTAAATACTATTTTATCTCTGCTAAGGAAATATATTTCGATCAAGGCAAATAAATAGTGATTACTTCACTAATCGTTGCAGTTACTTTTTTTAAATTCAAATTACAATCTAATTTTTATTTATCTATACTTGTCCTTAGCTTCTGGAAAAATAATATTGAAAAATTTAGACTTAAAAATATATAACTCTCTATAAAATTGATTGGAGCAGAATCATGAAAAAAGTGATTTATATTTGTATGATTTATTTAAAAACACACATTACTTTTTCCGACGCATAAACGCCTCGCAGCATACTAAAAGAAACGTTTGTTCATTTTTTAGTAAAACCTTGTACAGATAAAATATAAATATAAAGCTAGCCTTGATTCTGCCTACGTTAGTTTTATAAGCAATAAGTAAAAAATAACTTAAATTTTAGTGTGATTATGTTCTCACCACCTAAATGGTGAATTGATTGATTTATAAACAGTAGAAAGAATAAGTTTGTTCATGATATCTATTATGTCATTGTAAACGCAAGAAAGGTTTTAAAAATATTTCGTAACTGAATAAAAGACTAGACCAAAATCCATTTCGCAATTAGTTGAAATTCAATATTTATGACTTTGAATAAATGTACCTAATAAAATTAATTCAAGCAAAAGTTCAATGAAATTTTTTCTTCTTGAAAAATCAATGCAAAGAAGGAAAAAAAATGAAAGACAATTTTTATTTACACCTATTATCGATCATGATTATTTTAATTCAATCTTAAAACTCACCAAAGATAAGAAAAATAATATGCAATTCCATTTTTACAGGTTTAGAATCATTTAAAAATCTTTTATATTTTATAACAATTCCCTCGAATACCTGTTAAAAATGTCAGAATAGAACTAAATGGAATATGAAAGTTGTTTCGAAAAATTAACCAAGTTCATTCCAGAACAAAATTTCTTAAGCAATGAGGGTAGAAGAGCTATTTTCCATAAATATAAAAGTTGTGAGTTTCAGTTAAATTCAAAATATTAATAATTTTAATGGAGAAATTATTTCAAATTAGAATAATTAATTAAAACTTAGTTAAGAGATTTTTTTCTCAATAAGTACTTTAATGTACTTGGTTTATTTAAACACTATATATATATATATATATATATATATATATATATAAACTCTTTTGCAAAAAACGGGCACTTGTAGGAATAAACCATATCAGAGTTATTTTGTTATTATTTGATGCATTTTATATGGCGATATGATGAAAATATTGTTATTTATTGTTAAGATATCGTTTTAACCTACTTCAGTCATTAAAAATACGAATAAATAAAAAAAAACAATGTAAAGTCCACAGACGAGCGTTTTCATACTGGTACATTAAAAATGGCTAAAGTTTATTTTTAAATATTTTTTATTAATTTAACATAAAATTTTAAAATTTGGTAACGAGTATGGCCTCTTCTAGCTAAAATTAATGCGCTTAATCTGCTAGGCAAGATTTCGACGACGTTTTTTATCATTTCCTGAGGAATACGTTCCCATTTAGCAACGACCATATTTTTAAGGGCCTGAATGTTTTCTGGAGCTGGTTTTATGGCTCTGATGTGTCGTTTGAGATTTTCCCATATGTGTTCTATCGGATTGAGGTAGGGACTTCTAGCTGGCCAGCTAACCGACGAATTCCGGCCTCCTGAATTTGCAAATCCACGTCTTTAGAACGGTGGACGCGAGCGTTGTCGTCCATAAAAATGGAATCTCCTCCAGCTGCGGGCCTCCAGCATGAGGAATAAGAACCTCTGTTATGTACCTTTGCGCATTAAGTGTGCAATTTTCAATAAAAACTAACTCGGTACGGTCATATGAGTTAATACTAGCCCAGAACATTACGGAGCCTCCACCGTAATGGGTGATTTCCTCAAAGAACACTTCTGTGAAGTGTTCTCCAGGTTCGGGACCGACCACTCGCCGACGTCGATCCTCACCACTAATCGATATACGAGCTTCATCGGAAAATAAAACACTATTCCAGTCTTGTTGAGTCCATAACAAACAAATTTGAGCGAATCTCAATCTGGCAATTCGATGCTCACGGAGCAATGTAGGGCCCCGAGCTGGGCGATCGCTTCGTATATTGACGGCCTGAAGTGTCCTTTTGACTGTCCATAGGCTTACTCGTGTACCTCTGACGTCTGAATTTACCGCCAAAAAATACGTTTTTGTCAGTGAAAGTGAATTTCCATTCAAAAAGAATAAATTTCAAATGTAGAACGTTCGTTTTTATGTGCCAGAATACACTATACCTGCCAGTAACAATTACAATTGATACATCCTCTTAATAAATAATATTTTGTTAATAATACGACAAAATCAAATCCGCCCGTTTCTTATGCAAAAGAGTGTATAAATAAATAAATATATGTATATATATATATATATATATATATATATATATATATACACATATATATATATATATATATATATATATATATATATATATATGCATATTTTTTTTTTAATTATATTAACTGGGAACTTAAGATGTCAATTTACATCAGTTATTGTTATTTTAGGAAATATCACAAAATCCGATATTTGTGTTCTTTAAAATATATACGGTGAGCTCAAAGGAAGTATAGTTTTTGTGCACTGGTTATATACATATGTCCATATTTTAACCTCCTGTAAAGTTTCAGACTTTATTGATTTTTATGCATAAGATATGTTAGAATTCATTGAAGTCATTTACCTTCGTGGGTAAATTTAGTTATGTGGAATATAAAACGAATTAAAACAATGACGTCATATTGTTACGTCAGAAAACATAGAAAATAAAAGATTTAAATGCACATTTATTGTATTAATACTTATTACACTAATCTCATATTTTTTTCTTATTTGAGTAATCTGATCGGACTTTCAGCGCAGTGCAAAAGTGCTCCTATTAATGTTAATTTTTCGACAATTGAATCCATCGTATCACCAACAATTCTTCACTTAGATCAATTGTTTTAACCCGATACTCACATCCGATCGATTGCACTCGTGTTATAATGGTCGTGCTTCATGCACAATAAATCCTAATTCTACAGTACATGTTAATTAAGGAGGCGTTGGTGTTGACAGATTATGGCGTTGAGCCTGGATATATTCTTTCTTTTCTACAAATGACTCGCTTTTTAAACATTACCATGCCCTAAGTATGGCAAAATATTTCGGTTTTTAGCCAAAGGTGCAAATAAAGAACTATTAACCAAAACGTAATATATATGTGTGTGTATATATATATATATATATATATATATATATATATATATATATATATACTGCCTCTAATTTTTAAAAATATTTCGTTACTTCCTCTAAAATGAAATTTTTGATGAAAAGCTTTTACAACGAAAAGATAAGAATTGCTCAAATATGGCTTTACAAGAAACGCAACATGACTGCGTTTGTTTGTGTATTTATACGAATTTCGTAGTAATTACGGTAGTCTTCTTTGTTCATACCTGGCGAATTTTAAAATAGTAAAGTTAATTCATGCTGAAAATTATACTATAATTTTTTATCGAGCTTTATGTTTTAATTCGTTGGGAGTTCAATATCGTTCATTACAAAAATTCTTCGCAAAGGGAAACATTTCAGAAGATGAATAACTAAATGGTCCTCGATTATATTAAGATTTCGTATAGATCGTCGGTTTCAAGATCTTCGAGAGATAACATCCGATAAAAATTTGTCGAGCAGTGAAACAATTTTATATGGAAAATTTCCTCCGATAACGATCCTCATCTACTTTCTGTTGAGAAGGCTTATTTCCGTATATTGTGTTTTAGGTGTTTTGTTTATTTGTTTAAATGGTTCAGAGACATATTGTTTATTGTTTAATTACTTTTTATTTCTTAATCCCATTTCTATCATTATACAAATAGTTCAATCTTTTCTTTATAAACCATTCGCAACTTTATAGTAAATACTTGATTTTATAAGAGGCCAATCACTTTTAAATATTATATAGATTCACAAATTTAGCTACTCATGTCTTGGATTAGGTTTCTCAAAATCTGAATTCCTCATAATATGAAATTTTATCGCAATACAAAGTTTCATTCATATTCTCCTACTACATAGGTTGCCCCACTGCAGTAAAAAACCCGACTCTGATATCTGAAACCATTATTTTACATCGAAAACATAAAATGTCTTCCAAAAAGTGATTTGAATAATAATTCATTAATAAAGTCATCTCTTTTGAATGGTTATAACTTGAAAAATTAGTTGTGAAATCAATAATCTTCACAGACAAATATTCAGTATTTGGTAGTTTTACATTTGTTGCTTGTATATTTGTGGTCTATGTATGAAATACCTATACAGTTGTTGGTTAATTGTTTTGTTTGATTTTTCTCAAAAATATGACACGAAAATGATAAATCACAGTTTTTTGTTTAGGATCTCGCAAGCAATTTTGAACTTGTGAAGAAAAAGAAATGTAAAATAAATACGAAAATTAATTATACAATCGATTTTTCTTTCTGCACTATAATAGGTACTTGTATCGTCCATTATTCAAGGTAAAATAAAGTGTAAATTGCGACCGTCGTCTATAATATCCATAATGTCACGCAGAGATCGGTACGTGTATATCAACCCTTAACTCACGTAGTAACGTTGAAAGAGTGTACCTCAAAAAAGGGATAAGACACAAAAAAAATACTGATTATAGTCGCCTTATTTTGTACCCGGAAATCCACAAATGATGGCTTGCTATTACAATTAAGCGATGTCGTAAAATTTTCTGAAATTTTAATTGAGATGTGTAATTTTCTATTAGTAGAGTGAAAGCTGAATGGCACGGAAGTCAATTAAGATTAATTAAACCTTTCAAATTCTGAACTCCAATATTATAATGTAGCAATCCCTACGATTTCTATTGCAGCCCTACTTGTGTCTCCAACTGCTTCACACATTACGATAGCGCACACGATATCAACTTTCACGGACCGTAATTTATTCCGCATTGACTTAGATGAATTTGCATGCTGTGCTGAAATTTCGTTCACGTTCCCCGTATAGAGTAACTGCGTATATACAAACAAAGTAATCAATTGGATATTAACCGTTAGACACAAAACTCTAATGTGGATTTAAGTAGTACGATTTTGTGATACTTTTCATTAAATGAGATTACATCTGTACATTTTGCGTAAAATACAATTATAAAGAGAATAATACATTTTACTTAAACACAATTTAACAAAAAACTTCAGCATTATTTATACCGGTGATTCTGTGCATCACTATGTACAAAATAAAAATTGTATAAAAATTCTCAACCATCCCTTAAAAAAATCAGAGTAGAAAAGGTTACGCCCAGAAAAAAAATTACATTTTTTTGGAAAAGCATACCTCGTATATATTTTCAATATTATGTACTAATTATTCTACATGATAATATGTTGTAGAATAATCCAGATGAACAATGGACACGTCCTTTGTTACAGTATGTACATACTATAGAAAGTTTCAGCTTTCGTTATCTACACACTTTAAGACGTTTTACATGTCTAAAAAAATATCATTGAGGAATATTTTTATTTAGGTGTTTTATAGTTTCACATATTCCCTTGCATTTTGATAACCTGTATCATTTATTTTATCTAAAAATTATCTAAAAATTAATTTATCATCACACCCAACAGTCATATTATACAGTATTAATTATTTTTTTTTAAATAATTTACATTCTGCCACCCGACTTGACCAGTACACATCTTCGCCGTAATCTTCCACCAAGGAAGTAATTTCTGACTTGTGAAGTGTTATTATGATTTTTATTACTTTATTCTAATTTGTGGAGGTGAAGGAATGATTACACTTGCTGAAATGTATGTGTATTGATAAAAGTAACTTCTTTATAACTTGAAAAGGAAAATTAGTCGAAAAGTATATAATTGCAAATAAAATATTTTCAAAAATATTTCATCCAGCGACGATGGAATAAAATCAATATTGAAAATAATGCAAACAATTTCAACGGAAATGGGAGTCTGAGCATATCGACATATATCGTACGAAGATAAACGACTAAGCGTGCAGAGCTTATACCACGAAGATTTGAAGATATTGTCAACAATTTGGAAGATCTCATTTGTACAATATATAATTAATCATGTTCTTTTTTAATTCTACATCTTCTTTTGGAAATATCTTTCAAAAACAAAGTTAAAATATATTTTGATTTCATTTAATATCCCTATATTCTACAATATTCACTTGAAAGTTTATTATACTTTAAATTTAGTTAGAGAAAAATTTAATTAAATTATAAATTACAATTTTTGCTTAGAATTAGGTGTGATTCAATTTTACTTCTTTCAAATAACTAAAATATTTCTTATAATTTATATATTTGTGATCGATATTCCATTATAAGTTTGTGATGTTTTATTTCAAGTAATATTATTATTGGCAAAAAGCTATCATAACTAAATTTCGACTGAAATTAAAATTAAAAAGTACTCGTATTTCAATTAAATTTTAGAAAATTATAATTATTTTTCAAGTAATATAAGTAAAATTTAAATAAAAACGATTTCCTATTTGGTATATATTTAGAATAATATTAAATTATGACTTGATTGAAGTGAAATATATGTTTAGTATTATTAAATGAAATATACGTTTTCGTATTATTAAAATTAAATTATTGTTCTTTTATTCCATAAAATTTTGAAACGGTCCACTCAAATTCATTGAAAAATTCATTATATGTTTATTAAATTTACGTAACTAATCAAAAACAAAGTTTTGGTAATGCTTCGCGATCGCTATTCGTGCACTAACAAAATATGTAAATGTTCTCAGATAACTTTGGAAAGTAATTATCTTAAATATTGATAAACCAGTCAAGAAGGCGAGTTTGAACTTTTGAGTAAGTTGAAATGAACGAGTCTTGTTATCCCGAATACAATCGATTTCAATTATACGGTTCAGAATGATTCCTATAAATATTTAATAAACAGTAAATATTTTAAGTAACTTTGTCACTGTATCATATTTTTGTCTAGAAATGAATATTTTTATGGTGCCCTTAATATGGCCATGAATCAACATGCTTCAGAAAGTAAAAATAAAAATTGTAAGTTATAGTAAAGGCTTTACATACCTTTCCTTTTTTCGTCGAAGCTTTTTTCAGCGTTTTTCTTTTTCAAGCGATTTTTTTAATCATCACTCCAGTAATCTACCCTCCCGATTGAATTCTACTTACCTTGGCACATGAGTTCTGTTTTTTAGACTTATCTATAATGCTTTCAATTTAGATATATTGCGAAAGTACGGAAATAGTGTTCTTATTTTATTTATAAAATAAAATGTTTTAATAAGTCATAATTTCAGTTTATCCCGTAATGTGCATAAAATGTAACAGTGTTTTGAAAAAAAAAGTAATTTAATAAATATGTGTATTTTGCATATAATTGCTTACTTTCATTAGATTATATCCACGAGATATTAAGAAGCCGTTTGAAAAATTTCGATATGGCACTCGCACCAAAAAAAGCAATAAATATTGAGTGTAAAAAATAATTATGAAACTAAATACCTGATTTTACTAAACAGAAATCAGAATATTATTTTCTACATAAGAGAAAATATCTTCTGTCAGGAGAAAAACTAATATGGAGTAGCGATATTTTTTAGTGTTAAGTAGAAAATAGAATTGCATAGTTATGAACTTGAAAAAAATATTAGTTCGCATAAATTAGTTTGCTAAGTCACAATGGGTAATAACAGGGCGTCAGGAGAAAAAATAACATTGGGGAAGTTTCATTTTTCGTTAACCAGTAGAAAATATACTTTCGACAAAATTCGTTTTTGCTTCAATAAGCTCTTATAATCTAATTTTTACACTTCTATCGAGCAATAATCTTTCCCCGCAAGGCCTGAGAAATATAATTGCAGTTTCAATCAACACTTACATATTATCAGTAAGTTTCTTAATAGTAATTGAATTTATCATATATTGTTAGATTAACGAAAGGCTTTTGATTACCTTGCTATAATATAATATAATAATTAAATATAATCCAGCATGATATTTAATGTTGTCTGTTTTAAATAGCTGTAAGAGTATCTTCAATAAAATATATAATTACGTAATAACATTGGGGTAAGATATATATATATATATATATATATATATATATATATATATTTGTACATAACATGATCCGTCATTATTATTATTATTAAGAGGCTCCTTTAGTCTACTGCAGGATATAGGTCTCTCCCAACAGGTGTCATTAGAGACATAGTCGCTAATTTCCATGCTGGGTAGCTAGCTAAACGATTACTTCTTTCACCACTACCGTCTTCACTGATGCATAGCAATTATAAACTGTAATCCAACCTGGACCGACCAGCAGTTAGGAATCGAACTTGAGACCCAATGTTCCACCGTTTCGTCAAAAGTTTTAAGCCTTGTGGTTGACGCAACACACCACTCTGTCGACCTAACCTTAGCTAACCTAAGATGAATGAAATTGGTTTATAATAGAAAAAGCCGGCACATATTCTTATAATATACTAGCGGAATCAAATATGTATATGGAAAGTACAAAAATGTAAAAAAAGACATCTGAATTCATTGCTCACTAAAGCATTATCCATAATAAGAGTAAAGTAATTACTCAAATCATGTTTACAAACCAGTTCATAAATTGATGTGATAAGGTTATTCCAGTACAACCACAATTGTCAACTGGAATTATCGTATAATAAATAATTATTAATTGTTACAATTTTTCGTTTGTAGGTAAAGTTTTAAAATTGTTTACAGATGTCATTATGAAAATCCAAGATAATAGAGGAAACAAGGGACGACAGTAAAAAGTTTGTTTATGCTGTATATTACTATGTTACTTGCAGCTAAGGAATTATTTTATCTTAATGTACTCAAGAAATTTCTCATTTTCTTCGATACATACATTTATATTACGATACATTTATATTATTTTAATATAGTAAATACGAAATACTTATATTTTAATACAGTAGTTCGACATCTATAAGATAGGAAATAGAAACCATTGAGAAATATCAAAACATTTTTGTAATTTTATTTCCTGTGTACAAAACTATTTGGCATAACATTGCTAATATCCTTGAGATAACCATGGCAAAGTGGCGCATACAAGCAAAATAGTTCGTTTATAACCTCATTTCTTTCAATTTATTCTACGTTACTTTCTTTTGATATCTCATTTTATTTGAATATCGTTGTTATCGCTTAGACACTAAAATATTATATCCCAGGAATCAAAAAGATAATTCGCAATTTATTATTCTGTTACGGGCAAAATTATTCGCCGAAATTTCGCTGACATCTCAGCACAGCACTTGTTATTAAAATTGTTCGTTAAGTAATGGAGGAATTAATTACGGTTATAAGGAGTGAAAGCAATTTGGGGAAAATTTACATAACATATGAACGTCCAATATATAACGAGACTTGATTGGAAATGAAATGTCGTGTGTTATGCTATCGAGTTTTGATTCAAGTATAACATTGTAACCCTGGTCAATAAATTGTATCGTTTATTCTACGTGTTGGTGAACTCTTGTTTCTAAACTATTCCAATGAAAAATTACGCTAATATAGGGTATAGTGTACCCCTGTTTTAGAAAAGATATAAATTGATCCAAATTCATTAGTTTTCATGATCTTGGTTAGGGATCGTAAAAGATGGTACATTTTAAATAAAAAGAAAATTTAACTATCAATCAAAGCGTATATATTATTGATATTAAGGTAAAAAGTGTCTAATCTTAAAGTAAATTATTTTGATAGATCACTTACAGGTTTAATACTTTTATAAACACACATACTTCAAATGGTGTCACCGCAACATGATTAGCGTCAAAACAGAGCACGTAAATAAATCATAAATCGTTCGCAAAAGTTCGCATTCGCATCTTATTTAAAGTATATAACCCTAGGGCATACCGCAGGATGAATAAATGGCATGGTAACATACAGTCTCATTTTTAGTCTTTATTTAGTTGATCATATATTTATCAATTTTAACATTTTAAGTCCCCTAAACGTAAGTACTTATGGCGAATTTAGTGCTAGAGGCGCAAACTCTTTCAGACAAGGGAATATTCTAAATTTGAGAGTAAGAAAAATGTAAAGGAAAGCAGACACCCCCTTCCTTTGATTCACCATCACAATCCATCCGACATCGAATTGATACCTCGCCCTGTAGAAGACACGCCTCTCGTAAAAAATATAAATTTGAGAAAATAACATAGACCGAAAATGTATGTGGGAACGAATCGTGGGTAAGTGAATCATTTGTTCAATCTATATATGTATATATATATATATATATATATATATATATATATATATATATATATATATATATATAACTTCCGCGTATATACGCGATACAAACGCGTCAAAAGTGATTCAATATTCACTTTCATTTAAATATTTTTTGTATTATTTATCCAGGAAGATATTGTGTGTAAAATATTCATATAGATGTTCATGTTCCAAAGTGACATTAGTATTTGCAAGGAGCATCGTTTAACGCAAATAGACACGATGTGAATAGCGTAACGACAAATGTGACGCGGAAAAAGCCAGTATCTAATATATTAAACGCCGGGATAAGAGAAGAATCCGCGAACTGATCTTAAATTAAGATAAGACTTAAAAATAACTAGAGAGTTCCTTTGTCAATAAAATAGGGAGCATATTCAAAGTATTAAATCTAATTTTTTATTAAAGAAACTGTCAAACACACTCGCACTACGAGGGTGCCGCACACATTTAGGTATTTATATACCTTTAATGGTACGTAGTATTTCTATTAAACTATTTAAACATTTTAATTTTTAGAACGAAAATATGTAATATAAATAAATAAAAACTGTATTTTTCACAGGCGCTTATTAACATTTTTTATGTGATGTAACTACAAATTAGCAATTTTCCGGTTTTGTTCTCTGTTTATTCTGTGAGATGTTGCTTCCTGCCAAATCTTTTATGAGAAATACGCTACAGATTCTAGTTTATTTGCGACTGTCAAAAAATGCGGCATAAAAATCCGTATTTTTAGGGTTTTTCTGTGGCGTTGACTTATAAGCTTGATTTTTACACAGCTCCAAGGGACCGTAGACCTAAGTATTTGATATCAATTGCAACTTGATATAAATACGCGTTCGTGACAAAAAGGATTTTGACAGACAGACGAACAACCAAGTGATTTTATAAGTTTTTATTTTGAAGTACAGAAGCCTAAATATCGTTCGAAATTTAAAAAAATATTTGGAGGACACCTTAAAAACAAAAATTGAATTAAGACATAAATATACACTGGCTAGGGACTAAAGGTAAATAAAATTATTTTACTGCCATCCTATTTCATGTCGTTTATACGTTATATTATGATCTTTAATTGAATGGAAGAAAATTTCCCATAAGTCGATATTTGAGTGTTAATATTACACTGTAAACTGTAAAGATTTAAGATCCAAGATTCAAGAAGTTTTTAATTTCTTTTATTTTCATATTATAGTTTATTCTTATAGTACGTAGTACTTAGTTCTTTCAGTCTTATATAATTCGTAGGTTTTTTTCTTGAGTTGCTGTATGCTTAGAGACATAATGAAAAAATATGCAAAAAGGATATCTGATTATGCATTTCCAAAGACTTCAGAACCTGCAATTTTGAAAAAAAATATGGTTTTTATGGCTTATACAAATATGTAGGAAACTATAGTGGTAATTCGAGATATCATAATAATTATTGTTAATATCCACCATATTTTACGTCCGTAAAAGTTTAGTAAAAAATATATTTTGTATCCAGAAAAATTAATATTCGTAAAGAGTTTGATAGTAATGGGATACATAAATATTTATAAGTGTAAAAATATGGCGAAATCTTTTTAGTGCAAGTTCTACTCGTGTTTTTTTATGTAAGTTGAGTCTTTTAATAAATGTTCTAACGTTTAAACAACAACCTTTTGAAGATAGCTACAACTAGTACGATAATTAATATCGCACTACTATATTTTTTACTACGTTTTTTTAGTAATAATCCAGTGATAACAAAGATTTTTTAATAATAACAAAGTGAATAAATCATATCAACCAATATATTTTTCTTACAATATACATAAATACCCAAAGCATGTTTTGAACATTAATACTACTCACTTCTGGTGACTGCTGCCGTTTTGGTTATCACAACAAACATATTACAAAGCCCAGACCAGACAGGTTATCGTCCAGACAAGACATCTTAATCGCATTGCACGAGTCGAACATATAGCAATTTGCATTTTGAGTCATCGCCATAATTGTTTCCATTTAATTCAATGTGGGATGTTTCGTAGATTAAACTAATTCTCCATTGTGAAATCTAGTAACTTCACTGTAACTGAATAAGCTTGGTTTAGGTAAAATTAATACCATGTAAGAGATATGCATTTTGGAGGATGAAAATTAAATGAAGTATACGAAATAAATTTATGTGCTTCTACGCCACTGAGTAATGAATCAAGATCATTGGTTCTCTTACACAAAGATAACGAAATCCTAAAGTAATAGAGATAAGACAAAGTTTTTATATTATTGCGAAATTTACAGAAACCATTAATTATTTCAATGTCGTGTATCTTGCACCAGGGCCGGCCCGTGCAATACGAATACGCGTACTTAATTAAAGTTTTAGTGGAAATATTCCTAACAAAGTTTTCTATGTATATTGATTATGGTATACATTTTTTCGGAAATCAAATGATTTAATTTTGTCCATTACTTCGTCTTTCTAAAGCAACTTATACATTGTGATTAAGGAAGAAATAAATACTGGAAATACCAAAAACTAAAGTATATACTAATATAAGGACATACCAAAAAATAAATTTTATCTAGATTCGCATATTGGCTTAGGTGTTCTACCAATAGGTACATAAATATACGTTTTTAAATTCTTTCTTGTATGTATATTTTGGGTTTTGTTAGGAAAAAAATAGATTTTTAATTGAATATGAAATTTATTTGTACAAAAATAAATATTATTTCCGGATATTAGTTAAAAAATTATTTTTTAATTATTAAGGTACAGCAAAACAAAAAAAATCTACATTGCATTAAACTTAATTTATATATAATATTATTTAATTATTTATAAAAGCTCATCACGTAATGAAATAAAGTCAGATCTCTCTGATATTCATGTGGAATTACCCTTAAGCGTTTTATCTATCAAAAGAAATTCTACATATAAAACACACATTGTTATTAAATACCGGACACAATTTCAATACCTTATGTTTCCGCAAAAAAATTATTCCAAATTTTAGTTGTTTTTCAAAATTAGACTATGTAAGGATATTTGGGTTTTCAACTATTTCTTAGAAATTTTTCATACGGAACACATGTTTATTCGTACAGTGTCTGCACAAAGTCTTGTCCGGTTAATAATAACCTGTTTCTTTTTTAAAGCAAGAGGTAAGAGTGATTTAAAAGTTTAAGCCACTACTGAAAAACGAAGACGTATGTTCTGCGTAACGAAATACATGCCAAATATCTAAGAGTCTGCAATTTTCTTCTCAAGATGGGAAAAAGTGGAAAACAATTAAAAAGGAATGGGTTTGAATGACCTGAAACAATAAAAAATAACTAGATATTTGGACATGAAATTAAATTACTGAGAAAATATTTGTACTCACGCAAAACAAGATATTCTCGGCTACGTGTTACTGTCATTTTACGTTCATTAAAATATCTATATTTATTGGTTTTCCCAAGTGCAATTTACATGGGAAAATAATAATACCCATGTATTGCGTTTATTTATAATTTAATATTCATTGCAGACCTAATCACTATGTAGAATTGTATGTACTAATAGTATTTCCGGTTGAGTTTTTGGGGAAAATATGTTTGAATATGAAATAACTTGTGGAAAAATTTACGAAAAAATTAAAAAAAATTACTGAGATCATTGATTGAATGTAATAAAATAAAATCAAATATCAGATTCAGATATCAGTTATTAGATTTAATGTTAAAAAAATTCTCGTTTAAAACAATCTTACCATAATAAGGAAATTATATAACCTTGGCTTTAAGAAACAATAAATATGTGATAGGGGTGCATTTTTCCTTTGTTGCAACTATGAACATTTCCCTGCGTCCTCCATCAGAGGGTGTAGAGAGTTACGAACTTAGCCTGATTTGTAGCTAGTGCTTAGTCGAGTCGAGTTGATTTGTACTGAGCCAACATTCAGAATGAAGTTCTGAGGTACTTTGTGTAACTAATAATGGGTAACTAACAGATTTCGATTACAGCTAAATAATCATGTAAACTAATAGACAATTTTATTATTGAAAATTTTTAATATCTTGTACTCAAGGAAGCATTCATATACAATCTCTTACGCTCTGTTATTAGGGTTCGGTAATATTTAAGGGAAAAAAAGGAAATCTTATAAGGCCACTCAAGTACCGGTCCATTTGCCTTTTATCCTTTGTCACTGTCGTTTTTTACTGAAACCGACTTCTGTACAAATCTGAAACTTTGTACAGTGATAAAGTGCTTTTTATATCTCACCATATATAATCATATAGAAATTTTAGTCAGTGAAAACAACTCTGAAAATAATAATTTTAGATTTATAGGTAAGATGATTTCAGATATATAACTGAAAATTGTCAAAAAGGTAAGTTTTCTGCCGGACCTAATTATTTTGGCACTGCAGTGTAAAGATTGGGAATCGACCAGATGCAAAAGTGAATTTTGCACGGTTATTGTTCATTGTAATAGTTAAATTCGAATATCTACATAAGACGTGCAAGGAGCGTCATGTCTTAATGGGAAGCTTCGACTGAAAATATAGTACTATGTCTTAATAGTGATAATGATTTGGTGACACCGAAACGATTTGATCTACTAAATTATTCTACATTGTTACAAAGGAGTTACGGTTTGTGAACCTGTAATAAAACAACTGAGCTTGACTGTTTGCTACTCAATGACACATTTGAAGTTAATTGACGTGTCACACTTAACACAAGAGACCCGCTTAAAGTTTATAGAGACCACAGCTAGAAAATACAGATTATTCTTCGCAAATCGTATTGCCGCATTGTCACTTTTTTAAAATGTTGGTGACATTTGAAATAAAAATATATTCATTTTTGTAGTGACGATAGGAAGCACTTTCTTGTTTTTCCATAACAGGAAATGACTACTAAAAAATTGTCAAACCTCCTGTTCAACACTTTTTGTAAATAAATACTAATTAAATATCTTTAACACTAAATCCCAAAAGCAAAAGTACGTTTACGATGTGAAACTATACTTCCTTATGAATCCTTTTAAATAATATAACAGTTTAATGGTATAGATAAAATACAAATACAAGATAATTCGACTTTAACTCGTTTACGTAACAAAACAAGTACGCTTTGACCATTTAAATTGGTTACCTTGGAATGAAATATGATTAAAATAGTTAAATCACTATGACCACGTGCGTGCGTGTATCCGTGCGTGAATGGGTATGCGCGAGCGTTTGTGCATGCGTGCGTGCGTAATTTTAAATTCAGAAAACTTCCAAAAAATTTGATTGATATATAACTCCGTATGATAACCTAATTGTTTCCTTCATAAAACTCACCTCTAGAGATTTGTCACCTAAAATATTGTTTTATTACGTATTTCTCCTTCTAGTGTATTCCCTCATAACTTTTAATTTATCCTTTTTTTGTATTTTAGCACTTTTATGTTTATAGGTAAAATTATTCTCCCACCCTAGGCAATGTAAAGTACTTAGCAACTCTTCATTCTTTTGAGGATGTTGAAGGATAAATTTGGAATTTTGTTTAACATCATAATTATTGAACATTTTTGATAAAATATGGCATTTTCCTATTTTAAATGTGTATGTTATATATAAGTAACCTTATTATCCTATAATTAAATAAACATTCGTACTGACTGAACCTTGTGCTTATTATGCCGTGTGTTCAGGTCAAAAATCGCAAAATAATTTGAAATAGTAAGCACGTGTAGCTTATAAATTCCGTTGTATCACATATGACCTCATAATATGCAAACTTATTTAAAAAAATATTGTTCAACTGCTACTCAGGTGCTGCAAATAGAAAAATAAATTTCCATTTGTTAAATACTCGTTTATTTTATTTATAATTTTTTAACTGATAAAGAAAATAGAACAAAGTATACACATAAAAATATAGCAACTTTGTGTACTTACCATCAAATCTATGTTCAAAGGGAAAATTTACTTTATTTCAAAAAAATTCATATCACCACCACCCGTAAGGTTGTTCTACCAGTATTTAAATTTCCAAGAAGAAAAAGACTCGACATAAGTAGACCATAAATGGAACAAATGCGAACAGTTAATATAGACTAAAAAAAAGAGATTATGTATGTATACGGCAAAAAAATGTCGTAGTCCAATATTTTAATTGAAAAGTTTAAAATAAATGATACACACACACACACACCCACACATATATATATATATATATATATATTTACATATATATATGTATATATATATATATATATATATATATATATATATATATATATATATATATATATATATATATGGAGACAAAAGTAATTAATTGAATGAAAATCGCACCATTAATTGACAGAGTTAACTTTAACATGATACACTCTCTCACGAAAATAAGATAAAACATTGAAAAGACTAAGCTTTTTAAAATAAATATAAATAGAATTATTTAAAAATGATGAGATGCTTTCACCCTTCCTCATGGACATCATAGCCTTTGTCGAAAACAGAAAATTCGTTTTCTTTTTAAGTTCGGAGCTAGTGGTAATTTTTAATCTGGTCCCATGTTATAAAAGAAATATAATTGTAACCCATTTTAAAATGTTCTTCAGTATTATTAAACATTTTACAGGATATCACCTGAACTACACTTGCTTTTTCAATACTTTTACACATAACAGTATTAAGTTTTTCTGTGTAAAAGTGTGACTAGCCCAAAATTGCTATTTAAAATTAATAGATGAATAATCCAAAGTACTAATAAAAAGACATCAAGATAGGAGTAACCCTAACAATTCATTGTTAAACAACTAGGAAGAAATACGCTACATGTAAATTTACGAACACTTGGATTCCCTCATAAAAAGTTTATATTTTCGCTTGATACGAATAGTGCTTCCTCACGTAATATATCTACCCCATGAATTGTCAAAACTTTGAAGTTAGGACAGCTTTTCTGGCTGGCGTGTTTCAAATTTTTCAAAGACAACGTATCAGGAACATTTGCCATTAGTCTATTGGAAGTCTTCTTGCATGTTCCAGCCACTCCATCGGGAGTTCCTTTGCCGTGGCCTTTGCTTTGCAGTAGCTTTACGTGAAATAAACATGATTAGGGAAAAACTCTGAAAAAAATGCCAACACATGAAACATCATTTTATTAACGTACTAAGTAGCCGGTACATCACTCAGAAAATATAGGTTGACAGTTTCAGTAGACTGACTTTCTAGTATAGGCTTTAAATGTGCCGAAATCACCAAAGTTAATGGTACAATTTGTTGGATATAGTGGAAAAACATGAGCATTTTATCTCTTCTCCAATTTTTTTTTGGTATCGATCACCACTGTGTAAAAAATAATCTGGTTTCCCGATCTTCCGAAATAAAAGAATTGCATTTCTTCAACGTATTTAGTTTGATAATTTCCAATAAGACGACTTGAATAATTGCATAGTTTTCAGGATCATTTTTATAAGTTGGTACCGTAATCTTTCTGCGAAACCCTTTTTTCCATATATTCTTCCTCTATTGTTTGTTTCCGTGCTGCCATATTCTGTAAAAAAGTAGTTATTTAAAAACTTACACTTTCAACATGTTAAGAAAGAAAAACGAATATCTATCGTATTACGATACTATAACATATATAAAACCATAACAAACTTCTGATCCTACATTTTCACATCTCCTCTAGACGTTATGCCTCTACCCTGGTTTGTCATGAAGCAGGGAAAAGACTTTTCTATTAGAAAACATAAACTTAAAATATTGATAGTAAGGAAATAACAAATAAAAAACTAAATTATGCACAAATTACAATAAGTATACAACTAAAATAACGTATTACGATAAATAAATATAAAATAAAATTCACCAGTAGAGAGATCACGTTCACTGACACCTCGCATCTATCAAGTGGCGTGATCAAACTGTACGAAAATGACAGCACACAGAATGTTCACGAGATGCTTGTTGCTAAATTTACATCAAAACTATCGCACTCAGGTTTAAACTTGCAGCCACAAGTACACAAATGTAACTTCTGAAAGATTTCAAAAAACGCAGAAGCGGACAAGAAATACAACGAGTAAATTTCTGCTAATTTTTTTATGGAAATGTAAATGTTCAGTAATTTCTATTTTGGTTGCAATTATTACTTATGCTAGTTTATAAAATATTTTAAATTGAACGATGGTAATGAACACAAATTTATTTCAATTCGTTAATTTTTTGACAGGATAGTAAAAAAAGAGGTCGGGTAGGGGGGTGGGTTGGTCCCATTTTCAAAATTAAAGTGCGATTATGATAAAATGAAGCTAATTTAAGTAATGAAATATACTTCTTTTAAAGAAGATGTTATGTGTCATAAGATGTTATCATTATTTATCACAAATTTGTTGGAAGAAATGGTTTTTTTTTTCACGGCATTCAAGAGTATGGCTTAACGACGAATCAAACATATATTTAGTCTATACATATAGAGAGTTGTGACTAGGTTGCTTAGTTATGATTAGATTGCTGACAAAATTCCTTAAAAATTACTTATTTTTCTCCTCCAAAAAATTCCTTATGTTTTGATATATAGATACTTATAATTTTGTGAAAGTCACTACTCTGGTTCAATCATTTTGGGTCATTGATGACTACAAATTATGTCTGCTGGATAATTTGGTTTTTGTTCAGTATATCTAAGTAATAAACTATTCGTTATAATTCAAATATTTTACGAAAATTTTTACGGTGTTCTAAAAAACAAACTCTAAACCACACTTTTTGAGACTTCGTAATTTTTGTAACCAATCAAAATTATTGTACTAAAACTTACTTTACTACAAAAAAGATATTTACAATTAAAAAAAGAAATCTCCTCTTATGAGGTAACTTCCCTATATTTGAATTTGCATGTAAATATATACTTTTCTTAATATAAATTATAATGAACAAAATATTATATATATATATATATATATATATATATATATATATATATATATACGTAGTAATTCAGAAACCTAATATTATACCGAAGAAGCAAATGTAAAACTTAAAGAAGTCAGTAATTTTTATTAAGCATCCTAGGATGATATAAAAATTATTGGACCGTCTGACAACTGACCTGCTATCTCTTCGTGTAATTAAATTTTGCAAAATTTTAGTAAAACTGATAATGCTATTTTTAATAATCCTATTTTAGCAACTTTTTGATACCAATTCAAATTTGCGTTATAAATTCCCAAAGGTATGTCAATAAACTTTCCTACACTGGAAATTGTCTTAATCTATCTTCCATTTATTATATCGCAGAGACCTTTTAAAAATTTTATCTTTTCGCCAAATGTATCAACTTCAATATATTTTAAATTTAAACCTAAACAAGTTTAGTTCACCACGGGACTGGATTGAATCAATTGATAATCTTGTAATATTAAGACATTATACATGAGTTGAATTTCCTCATATAACCGTATGCCCATCAAAAAATAGGCTAATTCGGAAATTTATTTTGAAGATTGTTTAGCGAAAGACAAATATATTAGTACGGTAGGTATAATAGCTACCGTACTGGTCTTTAAACTATGAGGAAAATTAATAAAACAAATTTCAACATATAATACTTGTTCTGGCAATCTATGTAATTCTTGATGAAAAATATGGAATTTTTTATATCAATTAAGACCGTAAAGTGATCGATTTGAAAAGCAAAAATTATGTAATATCAGGGTTACAAACTGCCAAAGAGCGAGCGATTTCTTGATGTCTGCAATTACTTTTTATTAGTACTTTGGATTATTCATCTATTAATTCGAAATAGCAATTTTGTGCTAGTCAAACTTTTACACAGAAAAATTTAATACTGTTATGTGATCGTATGTAAAAGTGTGAAAAAAGACAGTGAAGTTCAGGTGATATCCTGTAAAATGTGTAATAATATTAAAAAAAAACACAGTTTTACAAAATTGTGTAGCATTGGACTTTTGAATTGAAACATTCATGTTTAAACGTTTGTTTAAAATAATTTTAAAAAGTTAAGGGAGACACGATATTTAGTGGATAAAGCGGTTAAAGATATTAAGAGATATATATCGGAAAATGTTGAAAATTTATTGAAGCATCGCGCGTGTATTTGTTGTGGGTGTATTTTTTTATTTTATTATCTTAAAATCTCGCGTGCATTGAGCTTATGTTCTAGAGATAATATAGATTGTAACTTGGAGTAGAATTCATTTTTCATTATTGGAATTAAACAATTACCCCTTAGATGTAAAAGTGTGAAGTTAAATAATTTCTAAGTATGTAAAGCCATTTTATAATCAGAACAAATTTTTAAATTACACCACGTTTTTCCCTTTTTCAGGCGAGTGAAGATCGTAACAATATATATTATTTTCTATTTTCATATTAAGACCGGTATATTGGCAAAAACAATGTAAATATATATATATATATATATATATATATATATATATATATATATATTAGATGGGATTTCTAAAATTGATCGTTTAATTCTAATTATTATTTTTATACGTATAAGTAAAGGACATATAATAAATTAGAACCACTAAATCTAGTCTCATCCAGAATACAACCAAAATCCCCATAGCCAGAAGCCAAAAAAAAACAAACCGTAAAACATAACCTAAACACAGGATTTCTTGTAGCCTTAGAAATGACACTAAAATTAAAATATTCAGTACATAAGTTTAAATTTGATATTATATCATTTAATTAAGAAAAATGAAAGAAAAACATAATAAAGTAATAAAAAAA
The DNA here is from genome assembly GCA_039881145.1 of Druceiella hillmani. NCBI lineage: Eukaryota > Metazoa > Arthropoda > Insecta > Lepidoptera > Hepialidae > Druceiella > Druceiella hillmani. Next base: position 491,108 of record JAYKKI010000007.1, on the reverse strand, counting down.
ATTTATATTTTGTTGCAGAGCAAACATACAAGGCTCACATGAAGAAAGTTTTAATGGAAAGAGAATAAATAAGAAGTGTTGTAAGATTTAGGTTGACGTCAGAAAATTCACAATGCCATGCTCATTTATGACATTCGATAAAATTAAACTAAAGAAAATATTGGCTGCGGTGAAATCAAGCACGTACAAAATATTTAATTTCTTCGTCAGAGAAAAGTAGTTTAAACTCATCTTCCTGGCAGACACGGGCGTAAAATATAACCGTTGCACCACGAAAATAGGGAATTCCAATGAAGCCATTACCTTTCAACTCTACGCCACAAAGAACACCGTAGGTAGGGAATCGACGGCGAGAAAACACTGGAGCTCTATTTAAATTTTTTTCGACCATATGGATGGCGATTTATTATTAAGCGTTGATATCGTTCAATACAAGTTTACTCTATCACCATACTTCTTAATTTACTAGCCATCTTACACACAGACAACGAAGTGAGCATCTCTGGACTAATTTACGGCTATAATTTGAAAATATCCGTGAATATATAGTTGCAGCTATAAATAAATAAGCTAGTTCAGATTTTGACTAACTACAAAAATTACGAAATTTCATCAGCACATTAAAGCTGTCCATATCTACGCAGCCATACTTGGGACAAAACTTATATTCATTCACTGAGGCCTCTTATCTTGCGAACGTGTACTCATACAAAAGAATGTAGTCAGAAGGCCCTTACACCCTTTATATGATACATAGTAAGGCAATAAGATAGCAAGATATTCAACATTCAAATACCATATAGACAAGTGACCATCTCAGTCGACTTCCTGAAACCCGCCTACATATTCAGACACGACAAAAAGCATTTATGAACCGACACCTATAAGAACGTATTGCATAAAATACTAATCAAACTATGGCCAAGGCAACAGATGATATATACTAATACTCTCGACGTACAAGGCAACGTGCTCGAGGTCTACAATTCGGTTACCGGTACACTTAGTTTAAGGCGAAGCACTGTGTTTGCACAGACAACAAATTACGAGAACCGAATTATAAATTTTTCTCAAAAAACATGAAGATGCACTGAATCGATAATCAAATAAAAGAACACAAAAAAATTTACAGAAAGAATGAAATTAGCACGCGCTAATCAAGCGTCCTCACTCCGCGTCATTGACTCAAGACGCGGAGTGAGGACGCTTCAGCTGCGCTCTGTTTCAATCATCGGTTATTCATCACTGTCGCTATGTAAAATGCAATCTACGTATATAGCTTATAAAACAAAGAGTGATATTTTTCACGCTATTGGCAACTAGAGGTAAACAAACATTGTATGAAAAAATAAAACAAAGGCAATAGTTTTCACTGCGAAACACTACAACATTTTTATCGTTTAATTCATTTCAAACAGATTATTTTTTATATCAAAATTTTAAATTTTTTTGTAATTTATACTGTATATTATATTATACAATTTATATTACTATTATATTATACAAATTATATTCCAACAATATTTCATAAATACGCTGCAATAAAATTATAAGAAACATTAATTAATCTCTCCAAAATTCTTCATTGATAATTAAGGTGAAATTTTAATAAAACTTACACTCAATAACCTTCGTTTTCTGAAGTCTTGTAAATCAATATTTAGAGCATTTAAATGTATTTCGTTATGATCAGCATTTAAAGAAATACAGCAGGGTGTAAATAAAATACCTTTCTAACTTTTTCAAATGGGAAATTGTTAAATGTGTAATTTTCATATATTAAAGTACATTCTTCTTGACATCATCATGTAAGTTTCCATAATATACCAATTTTGACAAATTTATACGCAGTCATCTACATATTACTTTTTTAAAACCCATTGACGACGTTTAGAACGTATATATTATTAAGGACATAATCCTATCTACTACACTAAATGCAGAAACACGCATGTTTCTCCTTTTTTAGCCACCCAATTGAGCAAGAAGTCGATGTGATTTGCGATTTTGTGCACAGATTTATTTAGCGGGTCGAGAAATGGAGTAAGGTATCTTTTATCCTGTGAAATTTCATTGTAACATTTAATATATATATATAAATATATATATATATATATATATATATATATATATATATATATGTATATATATATATATATATATATATATATATATATATATATATATATATATATATATATATATATATATATATATTTATATATAAACATATACACACCTGTTGTAATTCCAACGTAATTTTTCATAATAATCGATTGAAGGCATATAAATTTTTTTTCACGTTTTTGAGAAACGTAATGGTTCTGAAAAGATCCGATTCTATTTATCACCTTCATTTTTAACAATTAGTAATCTATAAGTAACCTTAGTACTTAGTTACTTTTTTCAGTACTCCATGCTCCTTCTCGATGATACTGCACATCTCTATTTTCGTTTAGTTTGAACTCTTTTATAACAGTCAGATTTAAATGAGATACTACATTAGTATGCAATAACTTATACGTTATCAAGAGATTTCCCCTATCTGCGTAAATCCCCGGGTTCCCTTAAACATATATATCAAATAATTTTACCTCTCATCGTTTACCGCTCGCAAAAGAGTAAAGCAACTTAGCGACCGAATTGGCACAGTAACAGCGGCATTGAGGCTTTGTTGAATCCCGCACGGAGAATAATCTCGCGCGTGACATAGTGATAAATTGCGAATTAACTATCTTATTCGTATGAGGCCCGGTATTTGTGTAACTGGAAACGGCACTCGGATTGCCAAGCGTGCTTTTTGTCAAGAGTTGGGAAATATATGTTTTTTTGAAGAAGTTAGGTTCAGTAAATTCCAAACTTTCACATTTTCCTAGAAAATTTGGTTACGTAATATTGGAAACTTTCTTATTGATATTACTCATCTATGAATTTTTATTTTCTTAGAAAATTACCTTTTATTTATAAAAATTAAAACATTAAAATATGTGTTATTAAATGGGAATTTAAAATAATGTAATGAAATCAAATAGCATTTATAACATTTTTTCTCGATGGTGAAATTTAAAGAAGATAGATATATGAGCTCTCCAACTACAAGTTTATTTGACGTTGAAACATTTTTACTGTCCTTGTTTGCCATATTATGTTCTTTATTCAGACATCCATCAGAAACATAATCCACTTACAATTTATATTCAATACTGCTTCCATTGGCTTGAAATTGTAAGTTATCTTCTTCACCAGTGTCCACTGCGTATTTTACTCGATAACGAACCTTAAAATACCGAGTAAATACGTTCTTATAATTCATTCTCGTGTCCATTTATTTCAACAAAACACATAAGGCGGTTTGCGGTGTCATAGACCAAAATTTTTTCATCTTATTGATACTGAATTTTTACTTAATTTGTGTATATTTTTAAAGATAATACAGAATGTTTTTAAACAATTTATAGCAGACATGGTAAATATTATCTTTGTATGGTATTGAATATTACTATGATAAACCTTCCGATATAACCGATTACACCTTGTATGCTAGATATTAAAACTTGAAGGGATAATTTATTATTATATTTAAGAAAATATCTTAAAGATAATAAAATGTCTTAATTTATTTTAAAAATTATTTATTCATACTGCATACTTCGACCCGAACTTCTTGCCCCTGATGGTAATATTTGTACAGCGCGCTTCTGGAATTTCTTACGGTTTATTTTTTTGGGGAATAACATAACTTTTTTAATCAGATAATCTTGGAGTATATATTTTATAATTATTTTTAAACCTCTGTATTAACATCCTTAGCAAATTTTATTTTTATGGTATCAAACAAAAGGGTTCCCAAAAGCTTTCTGTGGCTGGTTTCTCGTTTCTCATGTTTGGTAATAAGAAATTAGCAGTACTAATGGCACCTTACACGTAGTATATGTAATACACGAATTAATATCTAATACATTTATTGAATTAAACAAATTAACCAAAAATCACCTGCTAATAGTTCCTGCTAATAGACCAAATGCAAATGGCAATAAAATAACTTATAACGTCGTGTAAATTGCAGGCAATATTTTTTCGCTAATGATAATATATAGTTATTATGGAGGCTGCTTTTCAACATAAACTTTTATGTTTAGTGTATGATATATTTTAAAATTTAAATTTTTGGTTCATACTTGTTACGTTATGATATTATATGATGCCTAAAGCCGCAGCGTCCTTTAAATGATACTAACTTCACACCGGTTCTGATAAATTGGACCCTCTTCATTTTGGTGCGTTTAAAAACAAAAAAAAAATAAATGAAAATAATGTTTAATTAGACCAGTTGAAACTTAGGGACTGCATCAGCTATATGATTGTATTTACGAAAGAGATGTCGTTTTATTTGCCAGAAACAGTAAGACCTACGTACGTGTTGATTTCTGGGAGCGATAAATTTGTCAGCGTTCGGTACGACTACTTGCTTTGCGGAAAATTATTCCTAATAACCAATTATGAAACAATATAACTCTAAATTAGCCACCGTTTTTTATTACTAAGAGTTCTTTTCGGCTTGAGCTACCAATTTTTGGGGTACTATAAAGGAAACCTATGTGAAAATTAATTACTTCTTTGGTCTCCAGATTGGCTTTATTTTGTATATATATATCTTGCTAGCTTTTCTGTCTCTGTGTTCTCTCTACACTATTCATTGCCATTTCGCAGTATTGATACTATTAAATATTTAGAACTTTATAATATGTTTTTTTATAAAAGTCTACCCTTATCACTTTAATGTGCAAATTTAGAATAACGTTGTGTAATAAAAATAGAGGCGGTAAAATTCACAATTAATCGCCTTCAATAATATTATTTGTGACACTGGTATTAAAATATTATTTTATTTGAATATTATTAATATTTTTTTTTTTCAGGCTTTGAAAGAATACTGTAATACGTTTACGAAATTTAATGGTGTAACATATTGTGATAAAACTGTAAGGAGACCTTTGGAGCAAAAGTTATTACATTACAAAATCTTCTCTAAGTTATTTTTTTACGTAAAACTAGTCGTTAATGGAAAGCGTATGTTAATACAGACCTCGCTACACTTAAACAGAAGTCACATAACTTGTGTCTATTATCGGATTGCTTTACGACGACGACATTTTATGCTTAACTCTGTCAATTACAATTTTAATATACGTCTTTTTTCCTATTTTTCATTTATTTCATACAAACATTTTTGCAGTAATATGTTGCAGTAACAACGAATGCCGTATTAGAAACTTTCCCCATGTATGTAAGCTCCGGACGTCTTGCGTAAGCTCACACATTACAAAATTTTACCTTACGCTGTCTACCGTTTCTCAAGCAAGTAATTTATTCCACCGTATCTTAGCAGACGAATTGTCAAAGAGAAAGCGATGTTGAGACTTCGACGAAGTTCCGTACGGGAAATAATCTTGCTTGTGACATAGTGATAAATTGCAAATTAATTGTTTAATTTGTGTGAAACCTGCTATTTATCGGCTTAAACCACAATTGTGAACGAATTGTTTAAATTTACTTTGGCGACCCAAATGTTAATTTAATACTGAGTTTGAAGAAGTTTCCGTTTAAAGAAACTTTAGACTGCAAACCTTTGACATTAAACGTTATTTAACAATCATATTATTTTGATAATCATATTATTAAAAGTGGATACTTCTTGTTTGTAGAAAGTTATATTTGGCTCTTATTGTAATAGTACAGAAAAAATATTAATGTTAATAACATATTTAAGAACATTCAATTAGACTTTTATAATTAAAGAAGGGTATACCCAGAAAACGTAATCAAAAACCATATTTTCGTTTTGGAGTTATTTATAAAATCTAGATTTAACATTTTTTTCTAAATTTCAAAACACTAAATTACGTTTATTATAATTTATTTAAACTCTATTTAATAAATGTATAAAATATTTAAGTCAGGAGAATGGACCAAATTTAATACGTGAGAGAAATATTGGGAAAATGTTACAGTTTTACATTTTTTTGTTTTGTATTCTTAGCGTAAACGTGTAATTCTTTCCCTCAAAGTAGTTATTAATGGTATCTAGTAATCACATGATATCAATATGATATATGAAAAAGACCTTATTGACTTTAAATGTTTGCCAATAACTGTAAAATATTTTTAATTACGTCATTATATAATTATATTATGATGTCATTACCCATTCCTATAAAAATTTTAAGCGATTGACAAAATTGCACAAACAAATGAAGTGTGCCCAATTTTAGATTAAAAATAAAAAATTTAATAAATATAATTGTGGAAATACAAATGACTTTTGTATTATTGATTGAAATTAAATTCCGTATTATTGATAGTTGTTAACATATATATTAATACATACATATATATATATATATATATATATATATATATATATATATATATATATATATATATATATATAACACACAATCCAAAAATACAGTCAAAAATTGCAATATCAAAACTATTCTGAAGTTTATTCAATTCAATTTTACGACCATATCCTTTTTGTTGGAGAAGACCTTCTTAATAATTTTCAAAACCTTAACCATCTGTAAAAAAATTATATATGACACGTCAATAAATGAAATTGTTTAGATCAAAATAATTGATATGAAAAATCAAATATAAAATAGTCTCCATATTAATAGTTCAAAAATACCGATCACACCGAACAGAGTAGCAATTTAAGGCGACCACATTTGGAGATGTGGACAAAAATAATACATATGTACTCGTAAATAATACAATAATTAAAAATATATATTGGTTACCTTAAGATGTATAAACCGAAAAAGGTGAAGATAAAGTTTAAAAATTTGTATGAGTAATTATCAATCTGATATTTTACTCACAAATGGGGTTAATATACTTACGGAGAAAATAACGATAAACGACTAAGAATGATTGACAAATACCATAGGCGAGATTGCCTTATTATATTTACATACACGAGAAGTTTTTAAGATAACAATAACGCACGAAATTTCGTGTCATAACCCAAATCTGCATTGGTAAAATGGTCTGAAAAAATCAAACCTTTCTCATTGGTGTATATATACATATTAAGCGGCTAAATAATAATTAGAGAACAAACAATTGAAAAATTCCTCACGTAAAGGTATGCCAATGAATATTATTTAGTCGAAAATTCATTTAATTAGCAATTACTACCATCGTTAAATATTTAATTGAAAACAATTAATCCGCAGAATCTAATATAAGATGAAGAATCGTCATTAGAAACATCATTGAACATTTGAACGTAAAAAAGTCGACATAATTTCTTTTCTATGAGAAAGTAATTAGCGTTTTTATGTCAAGTTTATTTTAGTTTTTTTTAAATAAGGCTTCAAATTTAGAAATTTTCTCTTCAGTGTGCTCAATTTGTAAAGAAAATGTATTCCTGTAAGGTCAGGAAAAGAAATGTTTGATTCAGCACCCCAATGGCCTCGATGGAAGTGGGAGTTCGTCACGAAAACTCTTATTTTTGCTGCTGTAATACAAAGGCCCGGTACTTGAATATTATAGAAACAGGAGATCTTTGAAGCTACAATAAAAGAAGAATGAATTAAAGGTTGAATTTTGGTTAGAAATATAGTCAATCATTTCCGTGGTAATAATATAACCCCACATTTTTTTTAATTAGTGGGCGTAGGACTGCGGGAAATTTTTAGCAAATTAAGATAAAAACCCATTTTCTGAAATCACAGTTGGCCTATTTCCCGCAAAATCATATAATTTTAGTGAGGAACGTGAAGAAAAATTTCACTACGACATAAATGTAATAGAAAAATATAATCAGAAAAAGTAGGATGTTAACGAACATTAGCTAACGTGGGCGTTGAACGAACATTTTCGAAAGTTATTAAGAAGCTTCAAAGAAATTCAAAAGAAGTTCTACAAGAATTTGTAATAAGATTAATTATTTAATTAGATTAAATTTAATATTTCTAGAAAGAAAGTTGAGTACCGTTTAAAAAAACGCTTATTTTTTTTTAATTCCATATATTATAAACCTAATGGTATAAAAAAGTTGATACAATGTCAGTATTCAGTGCCGTAAAATAACCTGCAATACATGCTTTTAAACTGCAAAATTTTTATAAAAGCAAATTTTGCAGAAGTGTGTATTTTTTTGTTTGAGAATATCATTTTAAGCGAAACTTGATCGACTTAACCAAAAAGTTATGAACGATGTATATTTAACAATATATCCATAGTATTATGAATTTCATCAATAATAACCTTTTACTTGTAATGTTACTTTCAAATTTAGTGAATATAATGAAGTTCATTTATTTTAAAAATTTAATTGTTTATATTAAATTCAAATAAAAATGGATTTGAAAAAATAATATAATATTTATTAACAGTTTGAAATAATTTAATTACCAAATATATTAAATACAATTACTTAACTTCATTAAAAATAGTAGGGTCTAGACGGAGATGGTACTGCGAGCACTTGATTCTTGACTAACTGAATTAGAACTAGAACTTCCTGAGCTAGGTCTGTGTACGCGGTTTAAGTGGATATAGAAATGCTGGCTCAGCAGTGAAGCACTCTACGAACTGATTTTGTCAGGGCGATAGAGTAGGAGTATAACAAGGCGTTTCTCATGAAAGCGTTGGCTCAGCAGTGGACCTTTCTATGAACTTATTTCGTTAGAGCGATAGAGTAGAAGTATAACAAAATATTTTTCATGAAAGTCTAGTACCTTAGTGATGCAGTGGATGATTCTACGAACCAATTGCATCAAGTTTTTAAAGCAGGAGCGTTTCTTATGGAGGTACTGCCTCAGCAATGAAGCTTTCTACAAAGTAATTGCGTCAGGGCAATAGTTATTGCTAACAGAGCAGGGGTAAAACATGTCGTACCTGCCATTTACCACTGGGAAAAAATGCAAACAAGTGTCAAATATATGAAAAATATCAATAAATGACATATTTCCAGTGAGTAAAACCGACAATGATATATTCAAAACATGGGTACTATTAAAATTGTATTACAAGTAAAATACCCAAATGATCATTTGCGAAGAGAAGAGGGTATTTTTGTTTCGAATAGGACCTGCATGACATATGATCGAGTTCCAGGCATAAGTAAATATAAAATATTTTACATATCGTACACGTAGGCGTCAGCTAGTGCTCTACTTCGAGCACCAAGTTTGCGTCAACAAAAACAAAATACTCGATTTCGCATATAAACCTGGTATTTGACATACGGTGCTACGCATAACAATATTTATTTGGTAGAATAATTTAATCATACACGGGTGCTGTTTAACCTGGTTCATATCAATGAGGTTCATGTTTTATCTCGCAGATATTATGTAAAAAGAAAAACAAGAAAAAATATAAAACTTTACATTTGAATAAAATATCTTGCTGATGAGAAATATTTTGGCAAAACTTTAATATCATGAACAAATTTAATAGTGCTTTTTATAAAAAAAAGAGTTCTAAATTTTAGAACTTTTTTACTTAATTTGTTACACTTATTATCTTACGGTTATTCCAAACTATCCTATATGCGGATTCACGCATAATTTTAAAAATTTTACTTCAAAAATGCACGAAGACAATCGTGTTATACGCAATATGTATTTTGGTTAATATATATTTCTGCAGTTCCCAAAAAAAATTATATAATTTCGATATGTTTATATAAAAGGGTTTGTACTTTAAACTTCCTTTTATTTTTTTCTTATTGTCTTATGTACATTCTTCATTAAGATACAAATTGTTCGCAGAACAGATAAAACACCAAATTGGGCATTAAATTTTTAATAGACTTGTGAAATATGATGAACAGGCAAATGGGTCAGCGATTGAAAAGAGTTTCTTATAAAATACCTTCTACATACAAAAACGGATCAACAAAGAATAATTGAAATTAGAACAATGGCACTAAAATCTCACATCAGCAAATTTGGATACAATCGTAACTGCAATAATAAAGACAAAGCAAACAAGCCGAATTCGTCAAAATCATGGCACAAGAGAGTAAATTGTGAACGTAATATAGACGATAGGAGACGCTTAGTATTAAATACGACAAATCTATTATGCCTCACTTACTATTTCAATGTGTTTGACTCAACGCGCTCGAACTTTCTGTGGAATAATATTTGAGAAATATATTTTTCCTTATACTCAACTATATAGAGGTGGGGGCACTTTGTGTATAGATGGTAGGGGTAAATTATATTATCGCAAGAACTTCAAAACCTGATAAAGGTGTGTTTCAAGGACATATTCTGTATATTCCTATTATTCCTGTTTAAAATCTACAAGTATGCATCATTCAAAAGACTTCAAATAGATGGAAAAGAGGCACGACAATAGGAGGTAATAGAGCCTGTAACGTATTGAGAGGAGTGGACCATGCTAGAGACTTAGTTAGGTTTTGAATTCACAAGTCTGAAAGTGAAGCCACTATAGTGGTAGAGGTGGTCAACTATCCCAGATGGGAGGTATATGAGTATAGAAATTGTTAAATAAATCGTTTACCTCGAATCTACGACAAGTGACCAGGGACTATGTGCTGACAAGATCAAACGCCCCATCCACATGGTCAAAAGTGCAGCAAGCAGGCTTAATGTAATAGGACAGGAAAATCGTTAGTATAATCAAGAAAAAAATTATATCCATGCTTATTTTCTTCATCTTTATATATGGGCCTACATCTCGCACAACTTAAAACTTTGCATATTAATACAATAGTGAAGGTGAATGAAACAAAAAAGTTGAAGACATTTCGTCGAAAAGTAATTTTCACGATAGAAAAACGGTAATGCACAGGTGTTACTATTTTTCCGTGTTTGTAAAATGTATTAATGTTCAGATATCTCAATAATTAACACTTATAAAATATATGTAAGTATTATAGGGATCAAATCTAATTATTAATTTTCTTTTCCCTCATTTCGAGTGTCAGATAGGTAATGATTTCAAGAGCAAATTATAAGCACGGAAAACCATTTATTATGATTGTACATAAGTTTATGTTAGAGATATTGCTGGAGTTATCCACAAAGACATATCTTCCTCTCATCTGTGAAACTGCTAAAGTTAAAATTATTGGAAAATATCCACTGGACTAAATTAATATTTACTGGAAAACTGTAGCGTTGATTCAAAATTCCATAGTTTTGAAGGAACTCGGGATATTATGTTTCGTACATCAAGGTTTTTTATGTTTAGTATTTATGTAACGTTACTTAAATTGAGTATTGATCATCATTTTGATTCAAATAATTAATAAATACAAGTGTTTCAAGAAAAAATAATTTTAAAAATAATATTATTACAAAATATACCTTTACTCCCACAAGTAACGAAGAAATTCGGTAAAGTTCCGCTAGTTTTCATTAAAGAAATATTTTTACATATTTCTAAACTAATTAACAACAGAGTTTAAACACGAATTAAGAATAAATAAAATGACAGCTATGAAAACTTTTGATTTCTCATGTTAATTAAAGTAAATAAAAAATTAAAATGTAGGGAGCAAATTTCAATCATATATTTGAACATTTTACATCTAATAATTGTCGAGGAGCACATTTTATTAAGGCAGGGTATTATGTGGGGACACAAGAGGTTTTATTTATGTAAATTTAAAACTTAACTTAGAATAAAGTTTTAAATTTACGTAAATAAAACCTCTTGTGTCCTTACATATCATCATCCTATTCTTAAGAAAATGTATTCCTCGATGGTATTAGGTAATTTATTTAAAAATTATTAGTCAATGTCACTTTTTTATGTAATAGCATTTTACGTATATCGTAATTTATTGGTAAAAATTTAGTTGTCATATGTGATATTTTAAGGAAACAATTTCGAGAATTTTTGTTTCAATTTTGCATTTTGTTTACTGCAATATCATTATGATTTCATAATCAAGGAGGAAAAATCAAACGCTTGTAATATTCCATGTCCTTCTATCTCTATGTTCGTTTATTGATCAAAGCATCATATACCTTTCAGTTTAAGATATATTTGAATAAAATTTTACGAAGAAAAGGTTCTTCATTCAATGAAATGAAGACGTTTCTTGTAATACAATCTAAAAAGTCGAACGATGCGACGTTTCCTGCATGTGATATGTCTCTTCAAATAGTTTTGCGGTGAGTGCCCTCTTCCTTCTGATTTTTGAATCGTGTATCAAAAATCTGAAAAAACGAGGATGGCAGTATTAAGTAGGCACTTTCATATAAATTTTTCGGTTCAAATAGGCTAATAAATTAAGGAGATTAATTAGGTAACCGAGTCATTATCTCACACCTGTGGAGTATGCACTAGCCAATGCGTACTTTACTTGGTGTAAGATAATGACTTGGTTGCTTACATTTCTTTAATTTATTACTCTCTTTGACCAAAATGTTAGTACTAAAGTATTCACAAAGAATTTATAAAAATATTCTCCACGTTGGTCATTTATGCGTACCTAAGTGTGTATGAAAATCTAAAAGTACGAGTTTTACTTGCAATCATTTTTTTATTTATATATTGTTTTATTTATCATTATAATAACAAAGAATGTCCGAAAAAACAATTTTAAAACCATTAAACTAGAAAAGAAAACTTTATAATTTCATGTAATTTTGTTTTATCTGACGCAATACTTTTTTATTTTTATTCTTGTTTTTCAAACTCAAACTACCTAAGTCACGATTAAATCAAAACCTTTTTAATTTATCTGTTAAAAACTACCCATTGGCAACTAATGATATCTTTACTTGAGACCATTCTAATTTTTTTGGGTTCGACATGGAAAACATTTTTGATCTAGATAATTGTTTCAAAATGCAAAACTTAAAGCAGAGTTAATTGAATTTTACCACCAAAATATAAGATATTGTAGATTAGATGTGTCTTTCCAAGAGAGTAAAATATTTTCCAATAATACCTATACACAAGTAGCCAGATATTATAAAATGTTTACCTGCTATTTTTCGAAATTTCACTTTGTTACGTTACGGCCGCTCTCATAATATAAAATGACGAACAAACGCGGTCATACCTTTATGCGGCCGCTACCTACAGATGATTTAATGTTTTTAAAGTAATTTATACTTTTTAATAGTGTTAGAATGTAGTATAGTGCAGACTTGTACTTGATCTAGATAACCAAAACTTTAATATTTGACCTACATAGCATTATGAAATTGTTTAATTTAGTCCATTGGGGTTTCTCTGCACTGAGTTACGTTCATATCAAGAAAAACAAAAAATTTCAATTTATGTATAGTAATAGATTAATTCTGACAAAAAAAAATGAAAATGACAATAAAATACTTGTTTTAAAGATATATTTGAAGTAAAACGATTCCAGTTGTAAAATTCAACCCCGAAAAAATATAATAGGCAGCATGAAAATCAACTGCTTCGCAGAGGAAGATATATTGCATTCCATATTTTTGCCATCCGTTTTCGAAGTGAGAGGAAATTTTCAAAGACGACTAAAAAAATGCGACGTCATGAAACGTGTTCATTTTAAAATATTGTTAAAATGGTCGTATTGTTACAATATAGTTATTCATGTGACTATTTTGTGGTTAATAGAGAGCGCATATTGGTTATTTCCAAGGTGATTATGTTATAAAAATTATATCAATAATTCAAAATGGTAAACGAATTATAAGCAATTTTTGAAATGTTTTTTTAAACTTCTGTTAATGTAAGAATAAACATTTTTTCATTTCATTAATCAAAAAGCAAGAGATTTACAATTAAATAAGTAAATTTTGATCCATTTCCATTTATTCAACCATGGTTATTGTGGCTACAATCAAGCTGATCTAATGACTGTGTCAAAGACTTCATAAGAATTTCAAAATAGTGAGGAGAATCCAATTGTATTTAGATACATTTATTTCATCTTGGCAATACCTTCAATGTTGTATAATAACCATGGTCCGATGATGGTGATTAAAAGTGATAACAGTAATTTAATAATGGAGAGCAGCAAATCTATCGTATTTTAGAAGATTTAAATAAATTTTATGATATTTTGACCCCTACGTGATCTCTATGGGGTAGAAATTGTGTAATAATAAGGTCATAGTAACTCTAGATAGGTGAAGCAGACATTCTGTTAATGTGAAACATTAAATTTTCCGGGGTGATTCTTTGGTTTTGTGTAAAATAAATGGTCCTAGTCTAAAGCCGCAACTTGTTTGGATTTTTTTTATACAGCACATGCTTCTGATGACATTGAGTCTGTTCCATGTGTTTGACCTAATTTTGCAGTCAGGATAGATATGATTAAATGAAATTCTTATACGCTAAATAGTAGAGATGCCATGTTTACGCTTGAGACTATTAGGTACACAGCTTTATAGAAAAATGTATAGTGCTGCAGCCAGTATAACTATTGTCGGTCTAGGTCACTAAAATAGGTGTCTTTGGAATTGGTCTGCAATCTGGTTAGGAGAGGTAAAACTCTAAAATGAAATTAGGAATATAAGTTTTGCTAGTTATTAACGTGTTTTGTAAAGGACGTCATACAAACATCCGGTTTAAGCATTTATACTTAATATTGATTTCCAAAGGGCGGAATGTAGTCCACGCACACTTTTGTGTTCTGCGAGAGTATTCTAGTTAAACCATATTTGTATAGATAGCTTCATAAAGAATAATCATAATCAAATTTAAAAAAGGAAATTTCAGAAACGTTTTAAACGAACGTATCGAGTATCGTTTTAAATAAACTAAGAATAATCCTAAAAATACGTTGAAATCATACTGTTTGCATAAGCAATTTCTATTACAGAGTTGCTGTTTAATACAACTTGGACATAAAAACTTTACGTTCGTGTGAAAACATTTTTTTGTTTGATTTGTTTTCCCTTTGTTGTTTAGTAAATTTTTTTGCCTAATCAAGTTAATTATTTCACAAATATCTCCACCCTCTAATATCGAGAATACGTTATTTCTACGTCGAAACTTGTTGTAGTTAGATAGTACATATACATATATAAAAGTGTTTGTGTGGGTGTGTGTATATATATATATATAAATATATATATATATATATATATATATATATATATACACTTTTTCTTTATGCTCATATATCTAATAGTATAGGAAAAAAAAGAATGCACATGTTGAACATCTAGCACGCTTTCGTAATTAATGGGTTAAAGGGTAGCTTGAAACTTAATTAATTTTTTGTTTTATTTTATAGCTTTATTCAAAAATGTTAAACTAAGAATTTTCAGTATCAATTATTCAAATATTTCCGAAACCAGATGAGTGAATTCCATTTGAATTGAGCGTTACAGAAAAAAAAGTCACCTTGTAGTTAGCGATTGTTCAAAGACCATTGTATCTCTACCTATTCGATAGAACCTATCGACTACTTCAGAGTATTTATCCTAGTTTTTCATTAGAACTTCTTTCTGTTTATAGGCATACTTTATTCATAACTAAATGAAACTATTTGGTTTAGCATTATTTCTACTTAATTGAATTCTTTACTACGACCTAGGTGTCATTGTATGACAACGTCCACAGGTAGGCAATTATCTATTTTTGCTAATTGCCCACCTAAAGATGTCATACAACGAAACCTACATCGTGGTAAAGAATTTAAATTAAACAGAAATAATATTACATCATGTAGTTTCATTTAGTTGTGAATAATGTATTTTTATAAAATTAACGCCAAATATATTCAATTCATGTTACACTTTACTCCAAGTCCATAAAAGCATTTGTTCTTCCAAATGAAATAAAGAAGTATAAATAGTTTTGAAATAATTAAAGTGAATAAAATAAAAAAAGCCTTTTATTTTTTGCAACTTACAAAGTATGTAAATTACGTGTGTCATCATTATTTAAAAAAAAGTTATTTTTGTTCAGCATTGTTAGTTTCACAGTAAAATAAATTACCGTATTAACCACATTTTGACAAATTTTTATTTACTGTTCATTTAATTTAAGTTTGCACTTCGTGATGTATGTATTTAGATTTATCTACAAGAATCCCGATATGGATAAGACCCTCTACCAAAATTCTGTTTCCATTATCTTATTAAATGTCAAATATAAGTCATCGAGCTCTTCTTCGCTCGCTTTGGTGCTTATACTTGTATTAGGGTTAATCTGTAACCTTGAATATTTAGACTTAGTGTTATATTTTGTTTAAAGAATTTGTTTACTATAAAATAGATCCCATATTTACTTGGTGTATGTCCTATATAGCAAGGATTTAATTTGTACTTGTATTTTGTTGCCGCATCATCTCATTTCATCTAAAGTCCTAACGTTTAGATTTACTGAGATATATTTTTATAAAAAAAATTTTAAATTTTACTCAATGTGTGCATAAGATTTTTCGTTTACCTCTAAGTATGCAAAATTGCGTTACCTTGATTATTTTTCTAGATAATAAATGTTTTGATCTTGGTTCTCCACACTTTCTTTTAATATGATTGGCTCCAGACGTTACAAGTTTCTCTATGATATTCAGATCTGACGGTTAGACTCAACTCACATTCCTTTTCATTTTCCCTCTTGCATGGAGAAACTACATGAACAGTCTGATAAAAATTGGACTCATACAAAAATTGGAGACTCATATTCTGTATCCTTTGGAAGATTAGATGTCTTTTCAAACAATTTTTTCCAAGATCACTTTAATATGGCTATAAACTAAATAAAACCAAGTGATATATTTCTTAATATTTTTGCATATAAATCAAACCTACTTCAATGAAATGGTTTCAAAAATGTACCACAATGGAATTGTTAACTAATTTACATTAAATTTTACTTTTCATAGTGCGCATATGTTGTTACGACTTACGTTTAAGATACGTTTAAGATTACGATAAAGAAATATGAAATACCGTATTAAGCATAAAAATGTGAAATACCAAAAATATAAACGAAAAGGATTTCCTTAGGCAGTCAAGAATGCACACTGAAATCTCACACCCGTTTCTCCTGCTTGCATTAATTAGGACGCATATGAATATGAATACTGGGTTGGAGGTGTTTTATTTGGGTGTTTAAATGATTTAAAGACTGATGGTTTTTGATTAATTACTCTTTATAATTAGTACTGTTTCCTTTTCTACATAGACAATTACTTTCTTCATAAAGCTTTCATACATAACATTCCCTTCCTTAATTATATTAAATCAACGAAGGAAATGGGTAATATAATTTGCAATATCAACTTTATGGAAGTATTTAACAGTATGTAGTCAATCAGATTATTAACTCTTAAGCTGTACTGATACAAAGATATATTTATATGAGGTATTTATTGTTAAAAGGTAATTTATATATAAACGATGCTGACCTTAAGATTACCGAAGAGTAAATTAAATTTATAATTAATAACGAGTTAAAATTTTTACCTTTTACTCTATATCATCTACTTTTTTGTATTGTTCTTGTTGACGTCACAGTAGGTAATTGTTCACCTACAGCATCATCTAACGTAACTGTTTACAGAAATTGTGTAATTTTTTTTTAAAATGAAGTAAAGAATTAGGTGTTATATATGTATTTCTATTAATTTTTTAAAAAAGTAAAAGTTCTTTAAAAAATTTAAACTGTCACAATTATTCATGTCACAAAGAAACATTTCGTCTTAAATCTATAAGTTTGCCACCAAATTATATAACATTTCATAAGTCAGAAAATATAAAAAAATTAAAAACATACATATTGGTGTTTTAGACATACCGTGATCTACATTTGTGCTTTCACTTGAAAATTTTGGTAATTCTTTGTTAGCGGTATTCGTACTCCAACGAAATACGTAAATGCATGTAGATGACTTTGCAAACTAATTATTTTGAATATTGGTAAATCAGTCAAGAGGGCAAGCTTAAACTCTTTTAAGTAAGTTGTATTGAACAAGTTTTGTTATTACGAATAAAAGAGAGTTCAATGACAACTCATTACTAATAACACAGAGTACATTTAAAATTATTAGGACCATCTTTATAAAATGTTTGATATTCAGTAAATATTTAACGTTATTTTTATATCGGTTAATATATTGTTTTAACCATTGCATTTCATTACAGATTTACTTTGAAATTAATATTTTTATGGTGTATTTAAAATGACCTTGAGGGATCGATAATACTCACGAAAGTTTCAAGTACACATCAGTTTCGATTGCAGTCATTCTAACTAGCGCCCAAGAATACTCTTTCACCTAAAAATACTCAAGTCTCACTACGTAATTGAAAATACGAGTATTAATCAAAATTACGCTTATAAAGCAAAATACGTTTGACCAATTGATCAACTAATTACTTTAATTTTTTCTTAATTACCCGTTCATTGATTTCAAACTCCTTTCGTTTATATATATTTAGTGTCTGAAATTAACCATTCTGCTCGATTTGATGTGAATTTATTTTCTAGTTTTAAATATATATGATGAATTTCCTGTGTTCGAAAATAATCGGCTGCAGGTAAATAATGGTGCAAATATATAGGCACACTAAAATGATAAAAATTGAAAAAAAGCCTTTGAAAAAAGACGAGGAATATATATGCACAGAGTAGGGTTAAATTATTGTCTGTATTGAAATTGTTGGCGCTAGTTGATTGAAATAACTTTATTTTCTCTGGTGGTAACATTAAAAAGGGAACTTTACATTAATTTTGAAAGACCTATTAAATAAAATCGTACAAAGTGGGATGGGAGAAAAAGAAATTTTCCCTGTTTTGCACCAAATTTGTTTTTAATAGATGGTTACATTTTTATGATGTTCTGTACAAAAAGCATATAGTTACCAAATTTTGTGCACATAGGTCTAAATCTGTAAAAAGTGTATCTGAACGTAACATTTAAAATAAATGACACTTGTAAAATAATTTTAGATTGCTTATTTTAAATTTTTGCGACATAAATTTTCTTTAAATTATGAGATAATGAATAAAATATTGCACGTGTATTGACATTTTTTTTTAAATTTCTGATTTTCCCAATTTCTGTAAGGCCCTTGACTCGTTCTTACAAACACTTTTGAAAAAGTGTTGCATCAGGTGTAAAACCAAAAATAATTTGCTCTCATCTGATGTCAAAGAGAAAAAAGATCACGTCAATCTATTACATTTTCTGTCAACAGCTAAGCATTGCAAATTTTATAACTGAGTCGACACCTTAACACTTTTAGACGGCTGTATTGCTTAATGGGAGTTTTCACGGATGATATACGCATAATTCCTTTCTGGAAATAATTATTGAATGAAATAATAATTGATAATCAAATAAAATTTTAAAAAAATAGTTCCAACTTACTAACAAAATGATTATCGCTAAATAATCTAATAGGTATAAACTATATAGTTTATCCCTATTTAGAACCAATGCATGAGTGCCATGATTCTTTTTTTTTTATTTAATAATCACTTGATTGCTTTTATTTCTTCTCGATATATAAAATTAGGTAACGTAAATTAATTGACGCGTTTTTGCTTTTAGATTTAATAACTATTTTTTGTAAATAAATAGTAAAAACGCAATAGTAAATTTTAAATATTTGTTATATTTCTATAAATAATTATTACCTTTAAAACTTCATACGAAACTAATTCTCATAGGTAATAGATTTAATATTATATTCAAAATTTCTCGCATAGATTCCAAAATACGAATAGTAGTGTTACCTAATTACAGATATAGTTCAATACTAGACACATAATGTACAAAAAATACAATTTAGGTATCAAAAGAGCAAGCAATATTTATATTTTTTGATCATTAGATAATAAACGAGTACATCCCGGAATTACCAGTGTTATACTAGGTACTATACTGGTAGTTCCTGGTACTACTTTAGCTTCCTATAGATTATAATCAATAGTACTGGGTACTAATTATAATATACAGGAAGGTTGAAAGGCTGTCTGTTATAGAATAATAATTCACTTAAAAAAAACAAGAAAGAAATTTTATCACAGTTTTCACCTCAATAGATTACTGAACTTTAATATGTACCAAAAATCAATGGCTAGAATTTTATTATCTGCCATGCACCATGATAAAGCAATATATGAGATTATATGAAAGCTATATATTATAAAAAACCGGAAAACATAGATTTTTATAATAAAATCAACGGCGCTGTTGACACAAACGACAAATTATGTATAAATTACAACGTTGCCTGGCAAAAGAAAGTCCGTAGTAAACTTATTTATCCGTTCAATGTAGCGGCAACTGAATAATATCAGTAAAATAACCAGAAGAGAATTTCCTAAAAAAAACTTCTAAAGGTTTGGTAAACAGTTTTGAAACCAAGCGATCTGGAATTTCCACTCTGTCACGGTCCTGGAAAAGATGACTCCTAAATGACCTTCAAATTCTGAAAACTTTTAATTTCTTATACCAATTTAAGCGGTTCCAAAGGCCGTTGGTATATGTATGCAAGATCTGTCTAACGATAGAGAAACGAAAACCAAGCGTAGTAAATGCAATGAATTTATGTGTAATGGACAACATACTAAAGTTTATGGTTTATGTGCCAAGAAAATGATAATAATTTTTAGATACTGTGTTAGAAGTTTATATTTATGTTTAGATAAGCTCTTGAATAAATATTTTCACTTATTTTATTCTTTGTTTTCCACAACTAAACCCTAGGGGTCCACATGGATCCCACACGTCTAGTAATGTAAGTGTTTTGGCACGACTAGTTAAATGTTAAATTTACAATAATTTAAATTTAAAATAATGAAAGTTGATGATATAAATAACACAAACAAAAATATTATAATTACACAAAAAGGAAAGCACAGAATATAATCAAGTTAAAACTTGTTCAATCGACACGATATCCGACTCGAGAGTGAGTTCCTGAACTCTTAAACCCTCGTAGAACCTATATTTATGATGCAAGCTTTCCTTTCTTTTCCAAGCTGAAACGAAGAGTCTACTCCTTTGTTACAAATACGCGAGGGCAGTAGCTTGTGAGTAGCCGAATGACGTCGATGAGATTAATGAGCTTACGAGAAAATGAAACTGGCATTGCGTTGATTATCCGATAAGGATTCGTCCTTATCGGAAAAAAGGGCAGAACCAAAGGGCAGAACCATAACCCACTCGTGGTAGACCTCTTCTGCTTTTTGATGACGAAAGGTCGTCCTTTTTTTCTGGTTTAGTAGTAGTGTATGGTATTAGTTTATGGCTTTTGAGAATTTGTTTGTTGATTTCTCTTTATTAATTTAATAGGAACGAAGTAAAACAGAAATAATATTCACATGAAGTTGAATGGAGGTGAAAATATAATCGTCAGAATCACTTGAGTCCTATAACATTGTTCTCTTTCGATTAATTTATTTGCTGTAGGAGACGCGTTGTATGTTTAAAGTCATATTGGTAATGTTGATTTATTTGAATTTAGCGAATGTCCATTTCATTTGTCACATACATATATATATATATATATATATATATATATATATATATATATCTATATATATATATATATATATATATATATATATTTATATATATATATATATATATATATATATATACATATATATCTATATATATATATATATATATATATATATATATATATATATATATATTCGTAATTGAGTTTGTTTCAATGCTAAATGTTCTAACAAAGAGATATTCCTGATAATGGTTTCTCTGGTCGACTTTGGGGTATTTTAGATTAGATAATTTTTGAAACTCATTACAGTACTTAAACGTGTATTGGTACAACTTCATATTATTAATATTCATTTTATGAATATTTCATAAAATTAACATAATATTATATATATATAATATAATATTTCTTTATATATATATAATATAATATTTCATAAACTTCATATTATGAATATTTCATTTATGTAATACATAATTAATTACATCTTTTTTATCAGTCGGCCTACTTTTAAAATTGTATCTTACAAACTCAAAATATATTTTATTTCCTTTAATATACCTATATTCTCCAATATTCACTCGAAAGTTTAAATAAATTTAAAATTTATTTAAAGGTCAGTTAAATTATAAGTTATAATGTTTTTTCTCAAAATACCTTTTTTGCTTATGAGGCCAGGGCGGCGTCACAACAAATAAATTACAATATTATTGACTATTATAATGAAGCAAAGTGTGAATAAATTTTATTTGTTTTAAATCACTAAAATCTTCTTAATAATTTATTTTTTTACTAACTAAGGTTCCATTGAAAGTGGAACTTTAGTTAGTAACAAAATAATTAACCGTGATTAATCGTGAAAATCGTGAATAATTAACCGCGAAAGTATCATAACGTTTTATTTAAAGTAGTAAAATTGTTGATATGAAGCTAATTTCTCAATTTAGCAACGACAGGATTTAGAGTTAAAAAGTATAACATTTACATTTAAAAATACATAACTGTATTGAGGAAAAGCTATATCTCTTTTTTATTATACATTTTTAATTCTTACAGTTATGGTTTAAGCCTTACTTAGTTTCCAATTTATCCGCATTCCTCCTAAATCTTTATTCTGAGAGTAAGTAAACTGTTAGTTAAAACGAAAGACACGTTTTGTTTTATTTACGACTTAAGTAAAAGAAAAACAATTTAAAAAAAATCATAGTTTTTATTTAAAATTAAAAAGTATTTCCCTTTAATTTCATAAAACTTTTAAATTTTATAGTAAAACCTGCAAGTATCGTAATAACTGAATATATGTTTATCAATTTCCGGTCTCTAATCGGAGACAAAGTTTTGGTAATTCTTCATGGTCGCTATTGTTGACGTTAGTCATTTATTTTATGTAAAAGTATCTGCGTGCATTTACATATTGAAATGTATAAATGCACGCAGATAACTTTGCAAACTGATTACCTTAAATATTAGTAAACTAGTCAAAAGGATAGCTTGATTTTCCTCTAAGAACGTTGAGTTTAACGAGTCTTGAAATTATGAATACAATGGATTTAAATTATAATGTTCAGGAACATATCCACGAATATTTAATAACCAGTAAATACTTAACGTAACTTTTTTAGGTTATTATATTTTTAGCCTGAAATGACGCTTGTCAGATGATCTTAAAGGGTATGAATATACTTGTAAAAGTTGGAAGTACAAACGAATCTGATTACAATAATTCTAATAAGCGACTAAGTGTACAGTACTTTGTCATATGAGACGTATCAAGACGCATTTTATTTTAAAAATAGTCAAATTTTACTATGCAAAAGAAAATATTACTATCATAATAAACTATATGTACAGCAGTTATAAGTATATAAATAAGGTTTATGATATTCCCTACTTATAACTTTAAATTTATTTTTAGTTATTCGCTCACTGATTCACTATTTAATTTTTTCATAACTAATGTTTCAAATTGACCGCGTTTCGATGCAAGTTCAGGTTATAGTTTAAACTATGTATTTTTGGGACGTATATATCAAGTCATAAAATTAATAAGGTTTTATAATAATAGACTATAGTTAAAACAAAGTAGAAATATATGTATATTCACAGGACTCTCCATTAACAAACTCGCACTAGAGACATTTATAAAATTGCCACGCGCGCGTTGGAACACGCACAAAGCAGGGTTTGTATCCGAAAATTGTTGACGCTAGTTGACACAAATAAGTACTAAGTAATTTTAATGAAGTGCGAGTAACTAGAATTTTTAAAGCTTTATCAAACAAAAAAAAATAAAGTGGAAAAATTAAAGCGCTTTAATAATAAAAAAGGAAACCTTTCATTTCCAACAACCTATTTGATGATTCCACACAATGAGACGGGAGAAAAATTAATTTATTCCTAGTTTTTGTTGTATGTATATATTATTAATAAAATTTGTTTTTAATAATTAACTTCTTTAATTGAACTTGCATAGAATTCCTGCAATTGTGATCTAAATATACAGCATATACTTAAATTTGTTTATAAACGTAAGTCTGAATTTGCAAAAAATATATTTGTAGGAAAATGGACTTTAATAATTTCAAATGCTTTGATTTAAACTTTAATGATGTCTTCTTTCCTTGCTGACATGTATTTCAAAAGAGAAGAGGAGCAAGCAATTTAGTTCTCCCTTAGAACGCAAAAAACCTTGCAAGTTTATTGACATTTCTTTCAATTCCTCTAAGCCCTTTGACTCGCCTTTGTAGAAGAATTTTCTCTCAGATAATGACAAAGAGAAAAAAGATTGTACCAATTAAGGAAACTTTCAGTGAATAGCAAAGCATTATAAGTTTTAGAGTTCGCTCTCTGTTGCTTTTCTACGCGGAAACGCTGTACGACTGAGTGGTGGAAAGTGTCAGTGGATGATATAGTTCTTTACAAGGAATAACGAAACGGAAACACAATTATTATGAAACGGAATCAATGTGATTAGGAAAAATTAAGTTGTGGTATAAAAATAGATGATTATTGCTAATTAATAGATACACAAATTTACAAATTAAAAAAAAATATTTTTTCTCTATTTTATAACCAATTTCGAGGTTTTAGGACAATTTAATTTTGAAATTGAACTCAATTTCCATCATGATAGTATTTTTCAGAAAAGAAAACTAAAAATTATACAAAAATGTATTATCCAGTGAAAATAGTTATAATAAAAAGAATTGTGTAGTTTATAGTTTTTTATTTACATATATTTTTTAACATGGGAATAATTTTTTAAAATACGGCAGAGATGTAACATTATTTTTGTCATTGACGCTTGTTAAGCAATTTTCTCTCGTGAGCTTTATTGGAAACTTTACTCTTCTGCATCCGGCTGTTATCTGCCACCACGACTGAATTCCACTTGTCCTGGTACCTAAAGTTCTATTAATTTTATACCTTGATGAAATATATCGCATTGCTTTCTATTAACGTCACCTAAGTTATCAGGATAGTACTGTGCATCGACCTGTGTAGTTATTTTAATTATACA
Organism: Druceiella hillmani; assembly: GCA_039881145.1. NCBI lineage: Eukaryota > Metazoa > Arthropoda > Insecta > Lepidoptera > Hepialidae > Druceiella > Druceiella hillmani. The sequence continues at coordinate 466,160 of JAYKKI010000007.1, read as the reverse complement.
TGGAAAAAATTTTACAAATCCTAATTTTAGTTTATTTCTTGATATAAATAAAATTTGATAGTAAGGAAAAAAATGATTAAATAATTAAGATCATCCTTGAAGGTTATTAGTTACTTTTATTAAGGATCATACCACGTTGAATCAATTTAAATCCGTCACGTATAACAAAAAAAAAAGATATTGAGTAACTATATTTTTTTACTAATCAGCAGAAAACATCCGTTATTGTGTAAATATATAACTGAAATAAATATTACTCCAAGGAAATCAGTCCGCAGAAATAACAATAATATTTTCGACACAGGAGAATACAAATTGCGTGTCAGGAGAAGAGAAAACATTGAATTAACTATATTTTCTGCTGCTCAGTTGAAGATATATGTGTAGTTATGCACCTAAAATAATCGATACTCTGCAAACATGAGTAAATGAAAGTCACAATTCAATTCAGGAGAAAACGAAATTGCGTGCCAGGAGAAAAAATTAAAAATATTGAGTAAATTATATTTTCTATTGAATAGTGGAAAATATATTTTCGTCATAATGTAGTTCAACAAGTAATTATAATCTGATTTTCACACTTCTAACACGCAATAATCTTTCCCAACAACAAGACTTGAAAAATATAATTGTAGTTCCAAATTCAAAATTACATAATTAACAATAAGTTTCTTAAAATTAATTGAATTTAACAAATATTTTTAGAATAATGAAGTTTTTAGGTTTGCCGTACTATAAATGGCTAAATATAACCTTTGGAGATTTAATTTCGTGTGCTTTAAATAAAACTGTAAGAGTATAGTCAAAAGTCACATGCAATGACTAGAAGTATCTAATTATATCAAAACATTTTCTGATCACTGTGAATGCGACATTGCTTTATTTAATATTTCTTGAGAGATTAAATTCGCCTTAAAGAAATATTTAGGAGTAAAAGTTCAGGATTTCTTTAATGTAAGGCTTTTAAAACAGCACATCTTATTTGTGAAATATATGAATTTATGATTGCTACAAATTGAGCATCAAAATTTATTTTACTTGTAGCGTGATAAAAAATACCTAGTATAAAATTTATTCTATTTGCAGCATGATAAAAATTTCTTATAGCAAGTAAAGTTTAGCAGAATCTTTGAATTTAATTCATATCGAAATACCATTAATATCAATTTAAGGATTTGCTTGAGTGTAAATCTTCAAAAGTTACTTATGTGTTTTTATTTATTTTAATCTCTATAGCAATTATGTATGCATATATATATATATATATATATATATATATATATATAAATATAAATATATACATACATATATTATATTAATATTTTGGTGAAATTTTTTACTTTCGAATCCAATTGCCCATTTTTAATCAGGTTTGCTGTTTCATTTCTGGCAATTTCATAAATTACAAATTTAGGAAGTAAACTCGACATTTCAATTTATTTGGTCGAGCACTCCCGTACACAAAAGATTGCAATGCAATTTTTTTTAAATTATGGGTACTTTAAACGTAATGATTGGTTATTCATAATTATTAAATCTTACGACTTAATTTAAAGTATGGTCAATATTATTATAAAGGAAATATTTTAGATAGATTGGGCTAATATAGATGAAATAACTTTTAAAAAAAATATTTACCAACAAACTGTGTTTAGCCGCTAAGCAATCGATTTCATATATATGTGTATATGTATATATATTTATATATATATATATATATATATATATATATATATATATATATTTATATATATATATATATATATATATATATATATATTTATATATATATATATATATATGTGTGTGTGTGTATGTGTGTGTGTGTGTATGTGTGTGTGTGTGTTTGTGTGTGTGTGTGTGTGTGTGTGAGTGTGTGTGTATATCACAACATTTTTATATTTATAATATATCATTTCAAAATAAGAAAACCGTAGTTAACAATTAAATAAAATACTCTAAATATTAATCAAATAATACGGAATATAAGATTCAAAATGTCACAAATAACATTTCGTAGTGTTGAAGTAAATAAAATAATTGGAGCTTGCGTGTACCATGCACGACTTATGGTGGCGTATTAGTTTAGTGGGAACAATAAAACGTTAAGAAAATTTAGATTTTTTAAAAAATGAGATTTCCACTGAAAGTGAGATTTCCACGGAAAGATAGATTAAGATTTTTATCTTTACTTATGTGTCAATTTAACATAATATTATGCTTTCAGGATTTAGAAACTTGTGTCAAGAGTCTGACCGCATGCTCTTCAGTTTATAAATATTTTTTTATCACTCCACGTTATAAGAAAGGATAACAATAAAAAATGATTTTATTCACTTATAAGAATACAAAATTTAAAAAACAAAAAGAGCAAAGTTTAGAAGGTTCAAAGTATTTGTCTGTAAATTGATATAAATTTTCATATATTTAAAAAAATTTTAACTAAATAAATGCCGTTATAATCAATAATCTTTTGCCATTTTTTTGATAAAATATTTGTCACCACTAAAGAACTTCTAGGATTTTGGGAACACAAAACTGAACCAAGTGATTTTCCCGGGCCACTTTTAAACTTGTACCATTAAGAGGATGTAGCGGAGAGCGAAACAAAAACCGTCCGGCGAAATTAGGTTTGGGCTTTATTTTTAATGCATAAAAACTTCTCAGGAAAGCCCTTTCAATTTGTGACGAGCCATTAAGTAGGTGAGTGATCTGATATTTTTTTGGTGGAAGATGATGACTTTCCTATTGATATATTCTAGTCGTTGTACTTCAATTGTACGCTTTAATAGCCTTATTTTCTGACAGTAGAGAGTAAACTTAATCGTTTTGCTAGAGTGAATCAGTTCATGATGAATTATTTATTTCTAATCGCCCCAAATCTACACATTAGCTTATGTGGCGTTAATCTGGGCTTTTCCACTGTTTGTGTAGTATTATCCACTTTAGACCATGATTTTTTTTCACATTATTGTTATATGTGGCCAATTTTTCATCGCTCGTTATCAATCTCTTCAAAAATTATTAGATTTTGTTTCGTTTCACAGATGAAAATTCCGTCCATTAATTTTTTTACTACTAAGTTTTATGGTGCAAAAATATCAAGTGTCTTTTTGTATCTAATTATGCAGATAATTCAAAACTATTGTTTGATCAGAGATAAATTGATTCATGTCATAAGAAGCCATGTCCCGTTCTTCCCCAATTTTTCGGAGAACCTCAGCGGTGCGTTTTTAACCCCAAAATTTCCAGTGCGGCAATAAGCAAAGAATTTGAATGCTACTGATTATAAAAAAGGATCTTCACTGTAAACATCATGAACTTATTCACAAGCCTGTGAAACGTTATCACTTTGGTCGACTCGATATTGAAAAATATTCTTAGCTCATTTTCAAAACGAATCTCAGTTACTATTGACCAAATTAACAAATTTGGGTAAGGCTTTATGAAGTATTCTTTAAAAAGTGCTAGAGTATGGCTTGATAGGGTTGGTGTTTAATTTATGAAACTTAGGGGCCGTCTATTAGTTAAAAGGTAACGAACTTTTACTTCAATAATTTTCAAAAGACAATTTCTACTGAATTAATAAATATTAATTGTTTTTAATGCTCTTCTAAAATTTTTATACCTAATTTTTGAATGCGCTTGGACATGGCTTGATAGGTTTAGTATTTAAATTATGCAACTCCAGAGCTAACTACTGGGAAAAACGCCATAAACTTTTTCCTTGACAAATCAGAGAATTTTAGACGTTAATATAGCGTTAAGATTTAATTATTATCAAAGGACTATGGAACCTTCGTAGCAGAGTTCTAATCGCAAAGTAAACTTTTTTTTGCCTAACCTGTTTATATCTATGAAAGAATAAAATGATTAAAAAAGGAAACACTCTTAGTTTTACTTTTCGTTAGAAAAGTAAATATTCTTAATTTTCGACAATTGAAATAAATTCATTACCTAATTCTAGTAACAACTTCACATATTGATTTAATTTTTGAAACTGACAATACAATGTTAGTCAGTACCAAAAAATAATATCTAAATTATATATTCATAAGATATGACTTAAATATCTGGTCACATCTACACACTATTCGTTAATCTCGCATTGCACATAAACAGCATAACATTTAGCTTTTGTCATACTTACGTAGAACGTCTAAGAGATGTGAACGAAACACTTGAAAATTTAAAAGTGAAAATTATGTTTACAGTTTTAAGATAATAAAGTAGGGAGAGAAAAGAGTATGATCGGAAAGAAGTATAAAGTTCTATTATCGTTGTTCACTCCGTCTTAATGGGAAATGAAATGAAGCAATAGATAGTTTATAATAAAGTTTATGGATGAGGAAATTGAGGAAACTTAATTTTATTTTATAATTTTAAATTGATTAATGTGTGAATCAGATCACATAATTATTTCTAAGGCGAAAAATGTCCAGGTTAAAACTATATTCTCTAAGACTGCTGTTGCCAAGAATTCAAGTACTTCGATGACATTTTCATTAATTTTTCTTTTAATTAATACTTTAATAAATTGTAGCAGTTGGTAAAATAGACAAGATAGTTACTTAAACATTGTCACCATTAGCCTCTTTAACTGATCTAGCATCATATAATATATAGTTTATATATATTATATGATGCTAGATCAATTACTACATAAACTAAAACAATGACTAACTCTAAATATTTAACGACTTTCCATTGACAATTTAAGGATAATAATTGGAGGTTACACTTTACTAGATTTGCAGTCTGGAAAAAGCCAGAATTAGCACTGAAAAAAGTTTAAAAATACATTTATTTACGATTTTTTGGCTATTATTAGGTGTTAGTCCTTTTTTTATCGTCAGTTCAATCTTCGAATAAATGAAATAGCTGTTACTTTGTTCAATTAAACATGACGTAATTAACTAATTTAGGATTTTCTCAGGTAACTCTCATATTTAATTTATGCATGTAGAGGCGACATTAGAACCTTATTCTCATTAATTTTAATAAAAATCTTATTCCTATCTGCACTTTTTTAATTTAAATTTTCTTATCTGGGCTCAAATGAAAAAATGTCGTAGAGTTCCCTAGTAAAAGGTCATAAGTGTACATGTATATAATTAAGGTCTTATATTCGTATTAGTGTTAAAGCCATGACGATCTTTGTCAGGACTCACCAATGTTGGGAAATTTATTAAAAAAACATTATCAGTTTACAGCACGATTTGTTATGCTATATAATCGCAAAGGGTAACTTTTGTTTTTCATTTTGCAGTCAATTTGTTTTACGCAGTCATGTCTTAAATTTTGTTAATTATTTGTTTTTTTTTCTATTTATTTTCTTTCAGTAAGTACTATTTAAAACTTTCATTATTTATATATATATATATATATATATATATATATATATATATATATATATATATGTCACATCCACAAATATACATTTTTAGTAAATTGTGGTATTTAAACTAACATTGTATGTCAGTGTGTATAATGGAATTAGGAAATTGTACAGCAATGCCCTTTTTTCACAACGGATGAGCTCACTTTTATTCCTTCCTCTTAAATTAAATTTGCGATACGGCGCTTACGGCGTGAAACCTTCGACAATTTTTTTTCATCATGCGGAATTTGAAGAGACTCATCTGGTATGTGCGATATCTATACATATAATAAAATGGTAATGAAAAATATTATAAAGTAGTGATTGATTTAGCGTAAAGGATGATAATAGAAAACAGAAAACTTGTTTTTAGAATTTTTGTCTCTCTGTGTGTTAATTCGTTCGTTAATTAGGCAAAGTTTGCTAGATAGATTTTGATGAAATTTTGTATGGAAACAGTATACCAAAACAGTTATATCAAAGAGCAACAAATGATAGCACAAATGATAGATATTAAAAAAATTCTAACTTTTCTTATTCAGAATTTTACTAGAAACAAGTCATAAGCACGGCTAGTATGACAATATATACATATATGTAAGATATATGGTCAAACCTAAAACCGTTATCTAAAAATCTAACAACGTATTTAATAATGGTGTACTACCTATGTATTTCCCTTTCATTCACACGTGTTTGCAAATCATCAACATGGTTAAAATGTTAACGATTTTGCGTTCTGGGAAGACATAAGTATCACGTGGAATGACAAATAGAGCCGAATAATAATGATGCTTTACAAAAATTCATAAATTAAAAAACAATATATCTGTTGAAAACTTCTGTATCTAATATAATTAAGTATTTCACAATTATGTTGAATGAAGACATTTAATGAATTCTCTGCAGCTCATAAATAAAATTTCACAATTTTTCTCTTTAGATTTAAATACATTCAAATGTCCTGTTCATTTAACTAATAATAATAATCTTGAAATATATATAAATGTAAAGCTTTTACACATATATGTGTATTTGGTAACATGAAATTAAACCGTTCCCGCAATTTACGATGAACGCAAAAGTAAAGTTTGTTTTGTCTGATAAAAGTTAAAATAAAAGAGCTTTTGTTCGGCAAAAACACTAAAATTCAAATTATATTGATATGTTAATTTTTAAATGCCGTCGCTTGTCTGTGTCTACGAATTCGATATAATCGCAATACAGATAAAGTTTAAATGAACCTCTACTCTTAGTAACTTGTTTACAAAATTTGGACAAAATTTTATTTCCTTTCTTATATTGTCATGTTACTAGTACCGTCAACGGATATTTCCTGGTAAGAAGGAGGGGTATTATGGGATATAAGGAACTTGTTTATATATTTATTTAAAATTAGGCAATATTGTTTAGAAGTACTATTTTATAACGTAGAAAAAGTGCATATGCTTTAATTATTATAACTATAAAGAAGCATTAATAATAATTGACTATTTTGTATTAGCATTATATATAAGTTTTGGTGAAAAAAAAAATTAATTAACGATGGGGTCAACAAAATAAAAAGAAATAAAAAAGAAGGTTGAATCTCAATTACCTTTACCACCAATATTTAATTAACGCATTTTTCAACAGAAATATTGCTGTAAAAACATATTTTGGAATAAAATTGTAATAAAGAAATGCTTTCAATATTTAAAAAGACAAGACAGAAAAATTGGTAGAAATGCATTTGAAAATTAATAAAATATTTTCAGACGGATTTATGTATAGTCAATTGAATTTGAAATATTGATATATTTTTTTTTGAAGTACGTCCAACAAACAACGTAATTCGCCGAAAATGTTTATGTTTATGGCACGAATTTAAAACTGTTATTTCTATCCTCGTTTCTTAAAAAATAACATTCATTTCATAACACATTAATAACCTTAATTATTATTTATAAAATATTTCAACTTTAAAATTTTTCGTTTATGAATCGCCCACGAAAAAAAAGTCCCGAGGAAAACTACGATTTTAATACAAAATGTGTTATAATTAAGTGTTATCCTAGAGTAAGTTATTTGGTAACATATCTTACAAACAGAAAAATCAACCAATGTGACCTTTAAAATATACATACAAATGTTAATTTTCCCTCATCATTTAGCTGTGACTTGAAGTTTTGTTTTCATGGAAAAGGGGAAAATGGTGGTGTAAACTAAAAATATAAGTTTATAATATTATGACAGTTAAAATTAGGAATAAGCTAGATCCTATTTAAAGTTAGTATGTAAATCAAATGACATTTAATCACTGGCAAACAGGACAGAGCTTATCAATTTTTCATAGAATAAATATTTGAGGTCTAAAGGGACCAAAACGGGAAAATTGGGTCTCAAAATATTTATGGTTTTGCTTACAAAATAAAAATATTAAAATTATTTTTTTGTAAAAACGTATTATATAAACGCATTATGAGAAGATAACACAGATGCAGTTTTGGGTCTTGACTTTAAGCCGGCCTTGAATTGATAAAAACATGATCATCCAGTATTTTTAACTCATTTCAAGATACATGTACATAAAAGTTCTTTGTAGTAAGAAGTAATGCACAGAAAGAATATTTTGCATTTCTTTCGAATTTGTTTTTATGAATATTGAAACTAACAAGTAAAGTTTCCATTTAAGTGTTTTGTACTGTCCCCTTAAAGCAACAATTGCCAAATAACATTTATAGTATTGAAATTAATAACTACTTATCATACTATTATAATCACGGAAAAAAATTGATGCGACCCTTCGAAAAATATAAAACTGAAATGCATATTTACCGCTAAATGCTATATGCACTAAAACCAGCCAGGACCAGGACTCTACAGTACTTTTACGATTATAAATATCGTTTTGATATGAATTGTTTATCTTGTGTATGTTACCATCTCAGAACACATTTTTAGTTCATTATTTGATATGGTACAATTACAACAAATCACATCGTTCCCAGCGATCTTTTTGGGCTACTCATTTACAAATCTTAAAAAGTTAATAATAATAAATGCCGATGTCTCAAACTTTATCAAATTCATACCTTCGTCAAACTAATGAGGTCAAATTAAATTAAAATTATTTACCTTTCTCGGTATAAATTAATGTTTTCCTTCTATATTTTTATACTGTCTTAGTCGCACATCAAAAACATAAATTATTCCTAGAGCCCTTATATCATTGTTTGTGCGAGTTTTTGTTCAATATTTTGTTTTCGAAATATTAATGTGCATATTTTTATCCAATAAACCATCGTTTTCTCCCTTTATTTCAATTTACAGACATTATATATTTTTAATTTTTAGTTCAACTTGTACTATTTGAACTGCAATCAACTACACAAGTCCTTGTTTTTTTGTGAATTTGAATTAAAATTATTTTATAACTTAATAATAATTATTCAAAAAATAAAAAAATGTGTGTTAACGTCTTCAATCCTTTGTTTATATTATAACAATAATTTTACTTGGATGGGAAAATAACCTATTGTTGATAATTACTTTTTAATACCAATATCCATATCTAATAACCACAAAGCATTTACCCTTAAACGTGACAATTTTATGTATGGTGAATAATCACGTAATTTGTACGCTTGAATAAATAATATTTCATAATTATACATTTCTTGTACGTTAAATATATTATCATTTAAATTAAGTACACTTATGGCTGTTCTAAAATTATTTTCAGTTATTGATCCTAATTTTTTTTTAAATTTTGTTTCTCCATTCGTATTCTGTCGTCATTTCACCGAGTTATAGCAGGAAGTCAAAATCCTACACGTTTAGGACTAAACGAATCTAACCTTAAATAAATTTGTTTATAATACGTTAAAATATTTCTTCATTTCATTAGCCTTATATATACCTCATTGTTCTTTACTGGTGACTAAACAATTATTGATAGTAACTTAAATGGTTTTTTGCATTCAAAACGTTTTTCTGAATCTTTAACTGCCATAAACTGTAATAACCGGTCTGTTTAGTTTTGAAGTAATAGGGCTAGTAACTTTAAGTAGAATCTATTTCTTAAATTTATTAAACACGTTACCTACAAAAAGCGACGCTTTTATTCATAGTCAGTAACCACTCAACCAAATGAAATTTATTATTAGGTAGAAACAAACGGTAATTATCTAATCCACCTTTTTATTGTTTTTTAAGAAACAGCAGACAGTTGGAGGTTGATCCACGTGATGTATGAGCATGCAGGAAACATGGAGGTAATGGAAATACGGTCGTATATTCGATATGCTTCACCGCTGAGTAATGTCTTAAAGGGATGTATTATACTATGTACTGGTTCATAAGAAAAAGAGAAACTGTGTCAACAAATAGTGTCTTAGTGTTAGTGTTTTCCCCGAAGAACTGCCTCATGCTATAACATAGTTATACTGAATAGAATATCATTATTACATAGTCACACCACAATTGAAAAAGATATTTTGCTAGAATATATGTTTCAATTGTCCTTATAGTTTGACAATATTATGGGTAAAATTTTAACCAGTCCTTTATAACATTCACTATGCTGTTCGCGTAGATCAAGTCCGATTTTAATACAATTCCATATATCTGATTAACTGCAAATTTTCTATTCATATATAGCTTTGATTATAATATTATAATAGGTTGCTAATTTTTCGACGTAGCCTGGAAAGTAATTAAATGAACACTATATGGTGTCTCTCGACGGGAAAAGAAAAAAATATATAAATATATATATATATACATATATATATATATATATACATGTGCATATTTATTTGCAAAATTACACTACTGTAACAAGTTAGAAGGTTTTCGCTATTGATCTTTTTCAAAATTTCAGTTCAGTCATAAATTGTTTTGTGCTGTAATGCTTATATACCCTCCTTGTATCCATTTGCTTATATAATGCTTAACACTTATGACCTAATGCTTATGACCTGCCAGAAAAATTCATTGAAACTTACTTTTACATGACATCTCTAACGAATAACTTTTTTTTTACATTTCACCGATGTTTACAATTTTTCATTTACACATTAATAATGAAACCAATTAAATTAGTACATCACAATAAATCTTAACCACAAATATCATTTTATGTAAAATAATAATTTACATCTTACTACGCAAAACGTTTAATCAATAAAGGCACATTATTTTATTTCAAAATAATTTTATTAAATATTATGAATTTGTTTACGGGGGTGTTATTAATAACATATCATAAATTGTATATCAAAAGCCAGCTATTTTCTATATATATATATTCGAATATATCTAAAAACAAATATTCATATTCACACTTGAGCCTGCCCTCATCTGATTTTAATCTTCGTCTATAAATATTTCCTTAAAGTGTCGTCCTGGTTGTATCGATTTTGGTGTTCTAATTAGATATCGAGGGACAGCCTTGAAATATTTTCATAGTGTTTTTAATTATATTTTAGTTAAACTAAGCTCCTTGTGAAGATAGCTGGTTCCATGCCCTCTTTACTAATCACTGTTCTTTGAAGTTTTAGTTGGGGCGTAGTGATAAATAAATCAAAGTTTACTATCTAATCTTTCCGTTTTTACTATAATTTAATTTTCTCCTTAGTCCAAGTTTATGTTTTGCATGTTTGCGAAGAGAAATATTTTATTAAGCATATTTCAGAGATGTTAAACATTGCAAATTAGTTTATGAGACGAGAATGATTTGTTATGAATATAGACGATAAGCTAAGTGTGTTCAATTTAATATAGAATGAAAAGTTTTGTTTGCCTAAAATAATTTTCTACTTAGTTGTAGAGCCGGGCTTCTATGTAAATCGTGAGCACCGTTTAATTATGTTATATTTTAGGCAGAATTTGATATAGTTTCATTATAAAATATTTTCAAACTAAATACTGATATAATATTATTTCAATCTCTAAAGTAGATTAAGTTTGCTCGATTATTATGGATTATCGAAACATGAAGTGGCCAAATAGGTGACTCATAACATAATTAGCCAAAGACTTTTTATGGCCGTTAAATTTACTTTTTTAGCGCGATCATATCTACATTAACCTTTCCTAAAATGATTAAAGTACTAGGGAAGTTTCAAGTGTTTAAAATGATATTTATCTCCACTGTGTCAGCACACATAACCGGTCAAGTGCGCCTCTTATACTCCTCTGATTCGATAAGTTCACCACAGTTTATTTTGGAACAAATTCTTTCTCATTTAGTTTATTGCTCCGTACTGGCGTTTCTTTATAATAAAGCTGCATTCAATAAAAGCCCTAAAAGTTCATTTGTAATTAGAGAATTCAGCATTATAAACAAAAATATACGGGAAAAACTTTTAAATTTATTCAAAAATTTTTCTATAATTCGACGTAAGCCTTCTATTTTCATATAATTTTTGCATAGGACGTTTTCTCTGACTTAATTTTTTAAATAATACGTTTATTTGTTTAAAAACACCACGCACCAAAACACAAATAACATTAAAAAACCATTTACTGATAGGCATTTAACAAATAATTAACATCACTCGATTAATAATAAGGCATTATTTAGTTATTGGATAATATAATTTTGCAGTAAGTTACGCTAATGTCGTTATCTATGTTTAAGTTTGTTTTAAATTAAGTGTTGCAGTGAACGAAATCTATTGTTTCACAGAGCTTATTTCCTAAAGCTAATTACGCAGTCCTAAATTACAGGAAATTATAGCTGTTATTATATAAACCGCTGAGAGAAAATTATCTTTAAATAAAAGATCATTTTCTGTCAGCGGTCAATAACCTTATATCACTTCATTGACTGAGGTCAGATTTCGTCACTTAGTAAAAAAGACAAAATGTTTCCTACTATAAAATCCTTATATAATACTTGGTTGGGGACTACTTATAAAAATAGACTATAATATAAGATGATATAGCTTAAAGTAAATTAGTAAATAAATATATATATGTATATTTTATACAAAAAAGGTATTTAATCAAAAATTTCAGAAGTTCTAATATAAGGTATTTTTTTTATTTTATTGGTGGATTATGTTGTGATGCCATTATGTTTACTTAATACTTTAATAGTATATTTTAAGTTTTGTTTCAAACTGGCAATGCCAAAATTAGGATGTAGAGATTTGACATTTATGAAAAGAAAAAAAAATTATTTGAAATCTGTTGTTATCTTCAAGAGAAAATGTGTTAGAAACTGACTAATTGGTAGCATTTAATGTTATTTTTTTTATTTAACTGGCAAGTGTATTATAAATAATTAGTGGAAACTACGACTAATAATCGGTGACCCTGATTTTCAAAAAGATGAATGAAGAAAGGAACGAAAGTAAAGCTAAATTATTCGAAATCCACAAAGTGAGCATCAATATATCTCCTTTTTAAATAGATCGTCCTGAAATTTGGTTCTACCAAGTAAAGGGACAAGTTATAATTAATGGAATGGTATCAGAGGAAACAAATTTTAATTATCACAGTTGGAACCAAAATTTGTTGAAAATATTGGGATATTGTGACGAATGAATCGACCACGAAATATTCTGAATCGAAAATTAGGTTTATTTAAGGAAAGTGAGAGCACAAGAATTAAAAATTTGATTAGAGATATTGAGTTGGGGAATATGAAGCCAAGCCAATTATTACGAAAATTTAAATCGGTGACAATGTCGGGTGTTTCTGAAAATTAAATTAAAACAGTATAGTTGGATAAATTGCCCGGCTTTATGAGAAATATTATCCTCGTAAGTGATGAACAATTACTTAAATTGGCAATCGTGGCTAACAAGATCGCAGACGTGAATGAACAGAATAATATTTGAACTTTATCTGCCGGTTTGAATTCAGAACTTTTGTTAAGAATTCAGTCCCTAGAAAAAACAAATAAAGAAATTAAATATTTAGCACATTTCATGAAGCTGATCACAAAATACTAATTAAATTGTGATACCGCAACTGTTCAAAGTATCTAAGGTTTCAGACCGAATATATTTTTGCGGGAAACAAATAAAACGTTCATTAACTCTACTCAAAAAGCCTCATTTTTAAATTTCAGAATTGTTTTGAGGAATAACTTGATTGAAAACTTCAGTTTTGAAAGAGTTACTTTCAAATGAATCATTAAAATTGCATGCAAATTTTGATTTGAATTTGCGTCAAAGTGTGTCTCCATGTTTTGGTCGTACCAGTAATATTTTTTAATTCGCTAAATAAAGTAAATTTTGATATTCAAGCACAAGTATTACAAACAAGTTGCGGGTGTTCAGAAACCTCTCATATTCAAAGAATAATTTATATTTGCATCTTACAAGAACTATGTAGCAAATTGAGTCTAAAAGGTAAAAAGAAATTGTGCATTGCAGTATACGCAACTATTTGGAGCTATTGATAAATTGGTTAAGCTTAATGCGGGCTGGAAATAAAAACTAAGACTGTGAATAATTATTGCAGACGAGCCTTCTGAATTTTATATATATATATATATATATATATATATATATATATATATAGATATATATATATATATATATATATATATATATATATATAGATATATATATATATATATATATATATATATATATATATATATATATACATCCGATACATAGATTTAGCAAAGCATTACTTATAAAATAATGCAAACTTCTGTACACATTTCAACATTCAATTAATTTAGTTCAATTAATGATATGCATGTTTTAAAAACTTTGTGTATTTTTTTCTTAATCACTTTGTGACATGGGTAAAAAAAAATTAAAACTTTAATCAAAGTTCTACCTAAATAACATTTATAAATAAAAATGTAGGATAATATAAATACACAATGCTAAACTTAGTTCATATAGTTACGATTTGTCGCCAAAATCTACTTGACTCAAACTCTTGATTCTATATACATTTCGCATTGCAGTAATTAAACTTTAATATGAACACCCGCCAACGACATACAAGTATCACGATTTGTAATAAATTCCATGTAGTATGAACATCATGGTTTCCATATAGACATACAAAGTAATATTTTATACTTCTAAATAATTTAATATAATCGTTCTTTGTTTACATACGTACAAGTATGTATTGAGAATGTCGCTTTGAAATTTATTTACTGTTTAACTATACGTATTACCGGTTCACTCTACTCAGAATTTATGTGTTCTTAAAGGTTGTTTAACGTTTAATATTCTTCCGAATAAGAGTCTCATTATATTCATTTGTTCCACAAATTATACAAACTTCTCAACATGTATAGAAATAATAAATCCGGTATTATATACTAAACATAGAGGTTGATAAATTTTATTTGCGTATATTGATGTATAATTTATTTCAAAGTTATACAGCGAATATCATACACTCAATTCATTCGATTTAATTATATCTAACGATTAACTATAGTAAGTTATTAAGGTATTGAATATGGGGATGGAAATATAGGATCTACATTCGAATACCCATGAAATTATTTTACAAGGAAACATAGATATGTTGTAATTTCTACCTCAAGTTCAGCTGAATTGTTTTTTATAATTCTGAATAAATAGCTATGAATCTTTTTCATGGGATATTATATCACATATAGGGTAGACTGGGTACGGTTGAAACAATTTTATTTATATCGTCTATAGTTTTGGTTTTTATAATCCGAGCCACGAAGAAGATATGTCAAATAAAAGAGCATGTTTCTATCTACCAATGGGCAATGTGATTTTAGTTCCAGGTGTGTTATTTTTAACAGTGGATCAAATTAACAAAAAAAAACGTCAACCGTCTACATAACAGGGGCGGTTGAACAGAGCAGTGATTGGGGTCAGTTGAAATACATGGGAATAATGCAAAATTTAATAATATAACATGTTTTATTAATTGTTTATTTTAAATCTAAGAATAACTAAGGACTTATTTGACAATAATAATAAGTCTTCAATGTTTTAAATACTTATAAAGATATTTTTAATCAGCCTTTGACGTTTTTAGATCACGCTAGTTAAAATCTATGTATAATATCAGGTATTTTTAAGTATATATTACTTCTCAGTGATATATAATTTAGGTAAGTTAATAAACCACAAAACAAAAATCAATTGTTTGTTTTTTTTTTAAATACAACAAACTAAACAAAAATAATTTGAAAATAAACGAAATGAAACTCTCTTTGACTTTCATTCACATCGAGATAAATACTTTGAATGCTCTCGTTCTTGTTCCTCATTAAAAACTTGGTTATGTGCTTTATATCCCATGTCTTGATTGTCTTTCTCGCCAGATGCATCTTACTTTCGAATACATTTTAGGAGCAAACAGTGGTTTACAACGTGGTTCTCTGCCGCTTTTCGCAATGAATCTCCTGTATTCACCTAAGGAGGTGAATCGTCTTTGTGCTTCGACAAGCCTATTTTTCTCTCAAAGTTTTTCTTACGCGTGCTGTCGGCGTCAAGAAAACAAGAAAAAATAAATAAATACAATGTTTCAACCGTACCCAAAAAAAATATTTCAACCGTCCCCAACTCCTACTTTAAGTAAAAAGCAGTTTTAATAATTATGACAACAATGATACATAAAAACTAGTCGCAGTGCCATATTCTACAAGCTTCATTTTAAACAAAAACGTAAACTCAACATTCTCACTTAAATATAAACCGTAATAACTGGAAAATTCTCCTAGCAAAAATACTTACTTTTGGTTAACAAAACATAATATGGTCTTCTAAAAAGAGCCAAAGCGCGCGGAGAGTGATGCAAATCTGAGGTTCGTGTTCAGATTGGTCGTCCGCTTCATTCTCCCCTTGAACTCTTTACCATTCCACCAACGGTCTGCGAGATATTCGTGTTGTTTCAACCGTCCTTTGTTTCAATCGTACCCAGTCTACTCTACTCATTATTCGATTTTATCACCTTAACCGTTTTGTTTTTTACATATTGATACTTTAAAACCAATTTACCATCTTTACTCGGTGTCAGTCACTATGGTTTTCAAAATTCCAGTTAATTTAACCATTTTAATTAAATTTTGCAAAGATACGCCCATAAAAGCTAAGCTTAAAGAATAATTGAATGCTTAAAATTTTTGTTTAATTAATTAGTATAACATCAAGTTTTCTATTTTGAATAAAAGTATTAAAAAAAAAATGCGGTGAAAAAAAATTTGAAATCGATGGATTTATAGGTTATAAGGTTTTCTATATAGTTAAACATAGAGAAAGTATTAAACTTTCAAGTGAAAGTTTAATATTTTCGTATACGCAGGTTTTCAAAATGGCGGATCAAACAAAAAGTAATGCGGTCAGAAATATAATAAAAATTCGGACTGACTGATTATTAAAAATATTAGGTAAAATTTCATGGATACAAAATGTAATTTATGTATATTCATTTGACATATATTTTTGAATTATTTTTTTTTATTAAATAATGAATGAAATGGTAATAGGTATCAGGAGTAAAAATTACATTAAAATTAAAAAGTTTTCTGCTCTCGGTTTCATTGGTGGTAAATTATAAATATTCTGACAATAAAGTTCATATTTATATATACAGTTGCTTTCACGTATATTTCGAACATATATTTAATTACGCGTACTGATAAAGGGAGTGATATAAATAATTTAGACGGAAAATATTTTAAACTATGAATTATTTTCAATACAGTTTAAATTAAAATTTCCTTGTTGGGTTGTTATTTATTGAACACTTGAAAGAACTAAGGAATACCTTCATGCCATTATATTAATTTTAGACTAGCGTGTAAAAATTAAAATAGTAAACTAATGAAATATTAACACACGCGTTTTTTATTTATTTTTTTTTTATATATTTATATTATTCAGCTTTTTCAAAGACAGGTAGTAAGTGAAAGAACTTTTATTTCGGTAGAAAATAATGCATATTTTCTAAAATTATTTGAACACATACTCAAGGAATTGTTCCTATTCTACAAGAGCCAGAGCGTTTTCTGCAGATAGTAATTAGAAGGTACTTCACAGGTGCATTTGGTATACACTTTTTCTTGAGTAGCGACTTGTTATCTAAATTGCATTTTATTTACATTTAATATCTTGTATTGAACTCTTTCACTGATTAGATAATAATCCATTATAACATGGAGCGTGAAATTTGTTCGAAATGAGTATAAAGCATATAGTTTTGGTAACGTCGATCTTCCAAAATTATAAATTTTTTTAAACCATAATTTTGTCGCATATTTTGATTTTGTTTTTTAATTGTGTCTAGAAAATGACTGTATCATCAGCAAATACTGCCATTAATCCATAGGGAAAAGCAAAAAAAGAATACAAAGTTTTCATTTTTGATTTATTAAAAAAAAAATTAATAATAACAATTTCTTACCACATTAATAATAACAATTTCTTTGAACATCAAATCAATAGTCTTTTGAGAATCAACTTAAAAATATTGAAATTCGTTAGTTTATGAATAGTTATCAAAATTCTTCAAAACTTAAGACCGCTAGGTACGAACTCTTAAGCTCTGTTGTATTAAAATGTACGGAGTCACATTTACTTAAACTATTTAAAAATAAATTATTAAATCATATTTTTAATATACAAAAACTAGATAATCCATGCATTCCTCGTGTCGTCATGCATTGCAATGTAACCATTGAATCCAGTCTATTTCTAGAGATTTCACACAATCTTTACAACGTAAAGGGCAGTTAATGACGACATTAGGTATTGAAATTTAGTTTCCTTTTTTTTCTCTTTACCCTGACCATTTTTTCCTATCTTTCCCTACTTTTGCCTGCAATTGGTTTTTATATCAAGAACTAGCAAGAATCTCAGATTTCTTTTTTCTTGTGTTTTTTCCTTTCATCGATTGATTGAGATAGAAAGCGAATCGAAGATGAATGTTGGAAGTTTGATATTGATGGCACAATTTCAAGATCTACAGTACCAGTCATTGTCAGAGCTGTTATATTCTTAGTATTTAAATATCTTTGTAGAATGGTTTAATAGGCTAGACCGTTTTCTTCATGATTTTCAGTGTGTTTCAGGTTCAACTTGAGCTATAATATTTTCTTCAGTAGTTTTTCTTTCGGTGACTTCTGAAGGCATAAAATCATTATTACTAAAATCTTGGTCATTAAAGATCGTACTCCACAACTTTGAAATGCTTTTAACTCCTTTCTATAGAAGCGGATTTCTGTATTAAGTTTTAAACAATTTGCTAATTATCACCAACAGCTGAATATTTAATACTTTTTAATGGGCCGAAAGATTTAAAACTAATTTGAAACTAGTGTGTGGCGCTAACCAGTCAATTTGGAAAAAAATAGTTAATTGTACTCGATTAAAGCCAAATTCCAGAATTAAACCAGGTCTTTTCCAGCAGACGAAGGCTCAAACTGTGTATTTTACCAAAATCCTTTACCCATGGTTTTCTTGTTAGTTGTTTTTGATGACATTAAATAATGTTTCCAATTGTTTATTATGATAAAAGCAGTGCATACTCTTTGGTTCTTCAAAATACTTCGCTTGCTTTGACCTATCATGCTCTCCGTATAAAAGGATGAGAGAGTAGATACATTGTAAAATTTATGGCAATTTGCTATCCACTGAAAATTTCTTTGATTCAAACAATCAATTTTTTCTTTGTCATTAACTGAGAGTAAATTAATTTTCCCACTTTTTGTTATGCACTTTTTTTAAAGTTTTTGTAAGAGTACCTTAGAGTAGTGGTAAAAATGTCAGTACATTTGCCACGTTTTCTATATTCTCTCATAGTAAATTACATCGCTTGCTTTCCTTCCTTTTTTAAATTCATATCAATCAGGAAAGTACATGCCCCTAAAATTTAATCAAGCGATTTAAAATTATTAAAGTCAATCTTACCTGCACGTTTTAAAAGTTTAGACCTGCTATCACAAAAAATCTATTGCAAAGTTTTAAAAAGAAATCTATTGTAAAATAGGGATGAATTTAGTTTTTGCCAATCCCCTAAAGTGAATGATACCATCGTTGGATCTGTCTTTTAAAATGAAATACATTTTTTATTTCTATTTCTAAGTTTCCTTAATATTTCCACCACGCTTGAAAGAGATATGATAAAAATTCTAGGTAAGATTTAATTAGAACTTTTAAATGAAGTTATTTCGGACAAAGTGCGACAACAATTTCAGGATGTAAGAAACAGCTAGCCTATATAACTCTAGTTCTATTATATTCCAACACTATAATATAGGAAGACAATTTTATATAGGAATCAATATGAAGTAAGATTTAAAAAAAAATTAAAATGATAGATCAATATATTTAGTGTAATTTCCATTTTATGAATAGCTCTTAATGGAACTTAATACCATCATTGGCAATATACATTATCGTGACACTGAATTAGATCTTACTAAAATATTAATCGACCTATGCGGTATTAATATTTTTACAAAACTGATTATAAACGGCATTTGGTGGCTTGGGGCATCGGGGAACCATTCCCGGCCACTCATCGAATAAAATTGTGAAAACCGGTGTTTGTGTTGGCTGTAAGAGATCGCTTTCGTTAGATTAGAGGTTCCGTTCTATGTATTAGTTTCATTCATTGAACTACGTAAGTATATAAATGAAAAAAAAATTATTTCCTATAAAAGTGTAATTAGTTTTTATTGATACCCATATTTTATTTGAGTAAGAAAAATGTCGTACGTTTCGGCGATTTTTAGAGTTACTATAATCAGTCCCATATGTACTTTAAACTTTCACGAGCATATTTATATCCTTTTAAATATGCCATGAAAATATTCATCCATTTTAAATATGCCATGAAAATATTCATCCAAATGTAACAAAATACAATAATTACAAAATTAAGAGTCTGGATATTGAATACTTATAGACACGGTTCTAACTTTATAATGGAATCAATTGTATTCATAATAACAAAACTCGTTCAAATCAAACTTTCTCCAATATGTTCAAACTTGCCCTCTTAACTAGTTTATCAATATTTAAGATAATCAGCAAAGTTATTTGCATGCATTTGCATATTTAGTTAGCGCGAGAACAGCGATTATGAAGGACTACCAAAACTGTATTTACTATTAGTTACGAGTATTTAAAAATATATATTAAATTTAAGCAATCTCTGCTATAACAATGAATATTTCTTAAAATCAAAAAATAGTAGTATAAAAAATAAATTATATTTTTTATTGAACTCTTTTTATTAAAAGAGTAAAATGTGTTTTACATAAAACGTATCTTTTACTCATAATCAAAGATTTACATATTTTCAAGAGCTCTCTAAATTAAATTTAAATAGCTATCAGAGACTGCTAATAAATTCAAAACAAAGCTATGTTTGAACCGTAACTCTCAACATTAATCGGACCGTAACTCTCATCATTACATAGAAAGGAAAATTGTTTTTATTTTTATTAGAAATACGTAGCTTGAAGTATAATTGTAAACTATATACTTTTAACGTCGTAAATAAAACATTAAAATATACATGAAACTTTACAGTCGTACAATGAAATATTAGTCATGAAAAAATTAAATATGAGAAGTTTGAAACAAGTAATATTTTGTAATATATTGCTGTATTATTAATAGTCAATAACTATTATTTATTTGTCATCCTCATTACAAATTATAGAAAATGAAACCAAAATTCTGAATTATAAACTGTTTAATCTTTGCTGTAACTAAAATTTGGATCTAAACTTTCTAGTGAATATTGTAGAACATATGAGTAAAAAATCAAATTTTATTTAATTTTTAAGATATATTTGCAAAAATAAGCTATTAAATAATAAAATTAAATTTATGTATTATGCAAACGTAATATTCTTAATCAAGTTAACATGTCATCAAATAATTAAAAGAACGCGTGTTCTTTTGACCATAAAGTATAATTTTTCCTCCATTTTTTAAATATTCTATTGTCTTATATTTGCCATTAATATGCTAATAACCTTGAATTGTACATCTGCTTCGATTCTAAATTAAATTTCGAATGTAATTTCAAAACGTTTCGTGTATTCTATATCCACAATAGGTTTCACCTTAGGAGCTAGTGGTTCAAAACACAATGAAATATTTAAATTTTAAAAAATACAATCAAATATCAAGATATAGTATCAGAGCTATCACCTCAGCAAAATTTTACTTAACTTACAATCTGTCAATACGTCTTCGGAGTTTTAAAAACATCCCATTTTAATGAAGCCCTTGTTATACAATTAGAATTATTCAGACAATTACTTTTTTGGAGGGTAATACACTTGATCATCTAAAAAGAACGCAAAGTCTTGAAGGTCTGAACAATATTTCAGATTAAAGGGTCTTTTATTTTTATACGTCATAATAAAATTCGGGTACCCGTTCTTAACTGTTGAATTTAGTAATTATATACTTTTATCAATTACTTAAAAATATCAATTGTTAGCACATTTTTTCCGTTTGTCACTCTCGTCACGTAGAAAATTATGTATTTTCTAAATGTTGGATTGAAAGATATTATACAAACATCGAAATTGTACGTATTAAATATACACAATTATATCGAATATGGAATGATGAGAAAAAAGTGTATCACGGTGCACGCGTACTCTGAATTTATGTTTAACAGATATAAATAAAAACTTTTTTGGTCATTGATAAAAAAATTAAAATTTTTTAATAATGATCTTGTAAAGGGAAAGAACCCAATCTTTATTCTATAACAATTTCAGCAGTAACTTTTTTTATAATGTTTATATTATGGCAGTAGCAATGAAAAGGTGGGTACATAAAGAAGATAAATATGATCAGTTGATAGATCTCAATAGAGCAAGCTGTAGCTGAGCATGTTCAATAGTAAGTAGTAGCAATTTGAAGTCTTTCAAAGATATATTTGAAACTAAAAATCGTATATATACGTAATATGTAGTTTATATGAACACGAATTAAATGTTTCTATACAATTAATTTTCCGTATTATATCTTAAGAGAAATATGTAAAGCATATGGATAATAAATAAATATGATCATAAATAAAGGATAACCTTTAGCATTTAAATTAAGCCATTCAATGCAATTAAAATCTTCAATTATAATTTGTAAATTTCTGTATTTTTCATACAGTAGTTTAAAATGCAATTTTTTAAATTCTATTAACATATTTTTTTTTAGAAGAATAAATACTTCACCCTTCCTTGGGGAAGAATGTATGATTTCATCCACTTGGAGCATAAAATATTTACATATTTTTTATATTCGAAGAGTTGTTTTAAAAATTCGTTTGTATTGAGAATATTCCTTTTTAGGAACTGGAATAATTACGTTCACGCATACAACAAACAACAGGTAAATTGAATACAACATTTCAAAATTTATTTAAATTTTTTACAATTCAGTACGCCTTATGAAGCAAATCCTCGTAAAGGAAATATTACCATTATTTATCCGATATTATTCGCCCTAACTTTTATTACAAAAAGCAAAATATCGACAGTAACTTAAGGTTATATTCGTAACTTCGTAACTTGATAAATTTTATTTAACTGATGCAAAAAAAGCATTTTCCAAATTTAAATATGCGCCACGGTAGCTTCTGTTCCCATAATAATCTTTTACTTGATTTTAATAATTTCCAATGTAGATTATACCGAAGTTATGAACTTCATAGTTTATGAAATTCTAAAATATGGTATTTGTGTCCATAGTTTAGAAAACTGTTTTGGTAAAATGGTCGCATTAGGTATTATTAAATTATAGTTTACATGCATACTTTTTGTTTAAGTTTCTTCTAAAAGATTTATTATGTTCTCAAAATATTTTATTTTCTTGTTTTACAATGTTTTAGTTCCGAAATTTTGTTGTGTTTTAAAAGTTGAGTTTAATCTAAAATTATGCTGAATTGTAAAATGATTAGTAATTATGAAAATATATTATATTTCTTAGCTAATACAGCTTATAATATAAATTATCATGAAATTAATAACTAGGTTTATGAATAAAGTGTTTTAAAATAATGCGTAAAAAGGAGGAAAACGTATTCACTTTTAAATATTCATATTCGTTTCAAGCAGAAATAGCAAGAAGATGAATGATGAAACAAATGATCAGTAATTTTTGGTAATAATTACTTAATCCTTAAAATTTTCATCTCATTACATTCCTAAAAGAATATAAAATATATGAAATATCCATCCTAGTATTCATTAAATCTAAGAAAACTTATAGCAGAAAAGAATAAATTTCTTAAAAAATACAAAAAATACGGTAATTCAACGGATAGGTTAACCTTCGACGTGTTGATATCTCACTCTAAACAATGTATAAAATGTTGCTATAAAAACTACTTAAATAATGTTGAGAGTAAAATTATAAATAACTCAAAATTCCTTTGGTCATATGGAACTCTAAATTTAAAAATCCTAGCAATATTCCATAGAAGATGAGCTACGTAGAGCATAGCGTTTCGACGGATCTTTCCATCACTAAATTTTTGCCGATTTTTTTCAGTTCTTTTTATAGCAAGAGTGCAGACGATGACGCCAATAAATGTATAATGGCTGAAATTTTTTCAGCCAACACGAGAGCTAAATTTAGCATAGCACGGAAAGAGACTCTCAAAGCACTTTTAGATTTGAACTTACAAAAATGACCAGGTCTTGATAAAATACTTGCCATCTTTTCTAAGAATTGTGCCCAAATACTTGCAACTCCGTTGAATTCCATATTGAATCTATCATTACGCACCGGTAACTTTTCAAAATGCTGGAAAATGGCTAACATTACTTCTATTCATTGAAGCAGGTGACTTATGCAACGTAGTTAATTATCGTCCTATTATCAATACTATTTTCCGTAAAGTTTTCGAGTGCCATATTTATATAACTATTGTGATATTAAACATATCATATCACTCCCAAGCAGCATGGCTTCTTACCAAAAAAGTCTTAGTCAACAAATATGGTTGAATATATAAACGATATTGCAAATGCTTCAGATAAACACAAGTCGTCGCAATCTATATTGATTTC
This sequence comes from Druceiella hillmani, assembly GCA_039881145.1. NCBI lineage: Eukaryota > Metazoa > Arthropoda > Insecta > Lepidoptera > Hepialidae > Druceiella > Druceiella hillmani. The sequence goes on along the minus strand of JAYKKI010000007.1, from coordinate 441,780 downwards.
AGTAAGGTTTTTGATAAAATAGACAACGATATTATATATACAATTACAATGTTACGGTATATATGGTGACTTGCTGAGATAAATTCAATCATATTTGGCAAACAGGAAATATCGCGTTATAATTAATGGTTTCTCATCTAGTGAATACCAAAATCTGGCGTGCCACAGGGCTCCCCCTCGGGCCACTATTATTTGGCATTTTTATAAATGACATAAGCAAAGAACTGTTACATGCCAAACATCTTATGTCGACAGACGATTTTAAAATTTGCAAAATAACAAAAAAAAAGATTTAGATATTGTACAACTCCAAAAATATTTCGAAATTCTGTCAGTATGGTGCACGCGGAACAAAATGCACCTAAATCCTAATAAATGTTCCCACGTAAAATGTTTCAATCACTCCCAAACTTTTAATAGTTAGTACACCATCAACAATGTAAACAATGTAAAAGTTGTTCAACATAGTACTATTAGGGATCTAGGAATAATTATAGACGAAAAGTTAAAAATTTGACAATCACGTGGACCACGTTACTAGTAAAGCTACGAAAATGTTGGGTTTTCTTTTGAAAGCAAGCAAGGATTTTAATAATGGTCAAACATTGCTGTATCTGTACAATTTACTTGTACGCAGTCAGCTCAAATACGAATGTATGGCATGGAACACATTTTTTAAGAAATACTCTGAACGCATCAAAAGGATTTGAAAGATTTTTTTGTACCTCGTCACATACAAATCCAGCTTTGTAAGCAGAAATTTATGCAGAAAATTACTCACAAAAGCACCTTTTACATTTTAAATTAAACACTTTAGCTCAAAGACGGAAACCTACTGACTGCATATTCCTTCATAAACTTATCCACAATACAATTGACAGCAATTAAATTCTTCTGCACTTTTAGTTTACCATTTCACGCAATAACAGTGGACCACATATATATCGTCCCTTCTTCATAACAAAGTGTCGCACGAATTTAGGATTATTGGCTTCCGTAAATAGAATAAGTAGAAAAAGTGAATGAACTTCCATCAGCTGTAGATTTCTTTGGATCCTCAACTTCATTACTTAAAAATAAACTTATTGTGATTGACAAAAGTAGGTAACTTCTACTTCAAAAAAGTAATGTTTGATGTATTGTTATGTCTATATTTAAAATAATTCAATTTAAAATTTTACTATATATTTCAGTAACAACCTCTGTTATTGATCATTTATCGAAGTTAATTGAAAATTACGTGTACCCGAATTAAATTGTTAAAATTGTATATTACTGTTTGTATGCCAATAATAAATAAATTACGTGACATTTTTTTTAAATGAATATAAATTAAAAATCTTTTCCGAAACTTACTATCTATTTTGTTGTGTTCTTTGGCGTTCATATTTCATAAATTTGCAAAAATGAAAATGATTTATTAAATGTTTTATTGGTGATACGAAAATACAATTTCCTTGATTTTAAGTTTTTTATGGCCGAGTTGTGTTGAACGGTTTCTTTGTAGTGAAAGTGGCTTATATTAAGTGACAGAATAATTTTTACGTTATTGTAGTTCGTTAAAAATGTTTATGGCTAAACTAGAAAAGAAATGTATGTTAATGGTGAAACTTTTTGTGCGACTTAATTGTAAGTGTTCCAAATAAACATGAAGAGTTGCATGATATAAAAAAAATATTTATGGCAAATGGAACATTCATTCCTGGTTATGTTTTACAGTTATGTATATTGTAAACAGGTTGCAGACAAATTGTATTAGCTCGTCTTAGTTAAGGAATCAATTTTGAAAATATACTCTCACTATCATTAAAGAAATGTCACTTTAAAACTCGGTAATAAAGAATTTGGGAAACAATATTCAGCCGATTTTTATGCTGCCTCTTCTATTTTTTGATATCAAATTTTTCAACTGGATAAACTTCATTTAAATTTTTTATATTCACCTTCCAACATTAGTAATTCATTTCAAGTTCTCATTTATATACATTTGAATGAATTTATAACTACACACAAGTTAAAAATAGGTAGTTTATTATATAAATATCACTCAATGAAGAGAAATATGAATTGCCTTGATTTTATGTGAAATATAATCTAGGCAATTCTAGGACGTAAAACACCTAGATAAGGTAAATACGTAAGTGGCCTTTAGTGTTTTTAATAATTTCCGAAAGTTACTTCATATCCATGTATATAAAATACATTTCGCAAATAACTTTCCGGTACCACTGTTTGAGATTAGTAGATAGATTTTAACTATTTATTTATCCATCTTTTTGTTCCTCTACATAAAATTCACATTTCCTTAAAGGTAGTAAATAAAACTGGTTTAATTATTTGACATTGTATCAGTCAGCAAGTGTCAGATCATATTTAAATATTTAAGGAACTGTATGTATACAGGCTGTCCCAAAAATAATGTCAAACGGAAACATAAAGATAAATAATATGAAGGTCTATATGCAAAAACCTCATGTACTTTCAGAGATTTTTTATATTTGCTGAGCTAAGCATAGCTTTCTGTTTTTTTTTCAAGAAACTCATAGATTGAAGATAAAGCGTTTCTTTGTGACGTGACTAATTGTGATGAAAACTTGATTTTTAAAACCATTCATTATATATGTTTTAAAATGGCGTCACAAAATTAAGAGAAACGCGAGATATTTTAAACACTAGATTTTCAACTTAATGTTTAACGTAATTTAAAAAAAAATTTTAAAATTTTTAAGAACCTACTTTAAAAATCTTTTTACTCTATCAGCTTTTTGACTATGAAATTTCACATTGCCATATTTACGGAATAATCATATAAATGAACTCAAAGTCTAATAAGTGAAAAATTAAAATGTTATGTGTAATTAAAGAAATTAATAAAACCGAATAAAAATTATAACAATTTTGTTCAATAAAATATGGCATCACATTGTTTGAAAAAATTTAACGAGTTTTTTTCCGATACCTTAATTATTTTGTCAAAGCAACATTTTGTAATAATGTGCTTTTAAAAGTGGGCTATTTATTTAAATATACTGTATTATTTAACAGTTAGTTGGATCGAAGTAGTGGTAGAAATTAAAATTAATTAACATGTTTTACGTAAGAATTTTAATAAATTATATTTAGATTTTCTCAGAAACTATTAGATTCGGAATCATTGCTATAATTTTACCGTAAATTCTAAATAAACCAAGTAAAGCTGTTTCTTGGGGTCCCGTATCCCAAACGGAACACGAAACTCTCAAACTTTGACTAATGTGTCTGTACGTCTTCTTGTCATAGCCGTTTTTTTTCAGGAATCACTTGACGGAGAAATTTGAAACTTAGCATAGTACAAAAAGATAACCCGCACCTATCTAAATAGATAACACTTAAAATATTTATATGGAAATTTCGGGGGATATAAATTATGTACTTAATGTTTTTTTTAAATTCCATTCATGGTGTAGAGTGTCGTTCTAAATGGTTAATTATAAAAACGTCACAAATAATGTTATATTATCTTTTGGGATACATTGAAGAAAATTCTAATAATATTTCTCTTTCTTATTTTTGACAATACTTATCATAAAATTGTAAAAAAAGTTTCTAAAAACCTACAGAAAGTTTGTGAGGAAGCTTCAGGTATAATTCTATATCTTACCATTTATTAAATATGCGTCACGTTTTCCCGCCTGTGAAAAATCTAGAGAGTAATATTTTCACGTTGAGAAAAATGTATATTTGTAAATAGTTTAATAAAGTTTTATGTAGTCCTAAATGTTTACAAAAGATTTGCACGGAGCCCCTTCATAGTGCAAGTTCCAATTTTGATTGACAGGTTGTATCAATAATACAATTTTAGTAGTTTCGGAGTAGGACAGTGGGACCTTTGTTTCTATGGATTTTTAAGGAATATCTTTGAAACAATTTACATGAAATATTTTGTACATCCGACAGTCATGATAAATAAAATTAAAAAATCGGGGGGACATTTGGTACCAACTTATTAGCATCACAGAAACATGATTATGCCCTTTCAAATTTCTGCTACGAACGATTTCCTTTAAATAAAGCTTTTACATATGGATGAATGGATACGTGAGTGTTCTGTTTTCTTTTTCATTTTAACTCAAAAATACCCTAAAATGCAACATCTGAGTAAAATATAATGGTACAATTAAAATGAGATAAAACATGATTTTAAATTCATCAATTTCTAAAAATGTTTGATGACACTTTTTAAATTGAATTCAATATGTAGGTCAAATATTCAAAACAACTTTGTTTGTAAAAAATAACCAATTAATGTCAACCATACATTCGCATTCAACATTTTAAATTTACAATATATCATTGTCTTTTTTATCAGATCATTCTTCACATGAGGCTTTTTTGAAATATTAAGTGAGCAATAACAATTTCGTAAAATTCATCTGCTAAGTTGCAATAATAAATTGTTATACACTTTACAATTTTGAGTTCGTACACTATGTGTAGTTATAGTATGGTAGGTTTAAAACATTTAAATTCTTGTCGGATAACGTGCAAGCCATAATACATTCATAGAAGTATTGTACAGAATTAAATTATGGAGCATGTGAAGGATAATAGCAACTGAAATCAATTATGTAAGTGCTAGGTACTTGCATTACGAGGGTTACTACTAAGAAATTTTAAGGGTACACAGTAATTTTCGTAAACTATATACAAATATTAATATTGTTTTTCACCGTGTATGTATATTGCCAAATGCATCCTTCACAGACGTAAAAATATCGTAAAAATCCCAAAATCTATGAAATTTGGAATTGTCGCTATAGCTTACCGATAAAATTTATTTTCAATAACTCCGTTTATTATAATTTTTACTTTAAAAGTTCGATAAGACAAAATTTTGTGGCCATGTTTAATAATAAGTCTGGAACCTTCATACATAAAATTCTGAGAAATTATCGTCAAAAAAAATATAAAGTTCATATATAAAGATATAAAGTTCTCTTTATTCTGGGTCAGAAATAGGCTGTCACGTTTTTTTCGGTGAATACGGCCTTATTGTATGCGAATTCTTGCCATATTGTATGCGAATTCTATGACCGTGAAATATTTGTTGAATGATTTTTGTAATTATGAGTAATTGTAATTGTAATTGTAATTATGAGTAATTGACAATACGTGTCACGGCTCTAAATAAATAGACTATATTAATAAGCAATTAGGTTTAGAATTTTGTTTTTTACAAATCTATTCATTAATTATCCATATTGTAAGTTCGCTGCTAGATGTTCAGACAGAAGGTCATTTTGTTCAATCCTATAGTTTTTTGCAGTGTAAACATCAAATAATTTTTTTGGTTTGGAATGAGTTTGGATTGTTCAAACTTTATTGTGAAATTCAGTAAATGCATGTTTTTGTAATGCGTGTTTTATATGTAATACCAATATGAAGGGATATTATTGTCCTGGATAATAAATAGGGGTGCAGCATCCGTATACGTAAAGAGAATAATGTGTTTACATGTAAGTGGAAGTATACCTAATTTTGATATCATAAAACGTGATAAAAAAATTGAAAAAACTTTATGATTATCTATATAATCTTGCTTCGTAAAGTCAAGTACTAGACGACGGCTACGTGTACGGAATGAGAAAAAAAGCTAGATTTTATTTGGATGTCAGATGTCGATAATAAATTTTGAGAACGTGAATCTTATTAAGGATTTAAAAAAAATTATGTGATGAATTTTTATGTGCAATATTATCCCCATGATTTAATATTTTATTTTGTTTGTTTATGTATGTACTTTTAAGGTATACAGTTCATACATATGATGAACTTATTCCTATGAGAGCGATCTCTTAAAGATGACCAGAAAACCAGTTTAGCCCCGCTCCACGAGCGGCCGGGAATCGAAGGCTGTACACCTTGTGATCAATCTAATACATTACGCGATGACAAGGTTCATGTAAATATATATATTTTAATGCTGTGGTTAGCAATATATCCCAAACTATTTGTCAATATTTTCTTATCTTAAGGCTCGATATATTAGCACCCTTTTTGCCAAAATTACATGTACGTTTTAATTAAATACTAATAGTAAATTTGTGATTATTTGTCGCTTTTTTCATATGTATTAAGGTGAACAATATATATTCCTAGTTTTATGGTCAACTCAGATTTCAGAAGAAAGTTAATTTGAGTGAGCTACCTGGCAGCATAGAGCACTTAGGTACAGCAGTTTCACTAGTTTTGTCGTTAGTCCGAGATCTATATTTTCATCAGGATATTGTTTCATATTATGTACGTATTTTTATTAAGTGGATTCTATGTAAACTTTCCTTGAGATACGCAATAAAATATCATAAATAGGTTGCCCTTATGACACCGCGTAAAAAAAACCTAATTTCCCATTTTTATTTTATAATTTTCTTCAAATTGTATTTTTGTAAGTACCGCATTTTTATTAAAATATACAACTTTTGCCCATTATCAATACATTTATTTGACTATGTTTAACCTAAACATGTACAACAAAATAAACTAAGAAAAACTCTATATTTATTTTTTCCCCACACGTTGGTCTTGCCTGTGTTACGCGAGAGCCCCATAAATGTAAAGTCGTGTATTTTGTGTACATTTTATTTTAATTTAGGAAAACATAGGGTATACGAGTACCTAATTTTTAAAAGTTTAAATTAAAATAAAAACATAAAATTTGTAAATAATTCCTACAGAAGAGTATGTATATCTAAAAGAAAAGTATACCTTTTTTTGGTGTTCTACTAAATTTAAACATTTTATATTGACCTATAATCTTAATTAACTATGAATAAATATGAGTTTTGATATTTTATTTCCTTTGATTAGTCGTCCAATCTGTGTTGTCTTCTTAAATATATTGCTAATATTCATATTTCTCTATTAGCATGCACGTAAAATTAAATTAAACTTCCAAAAAATACAAAAATCGTGGCTTTCAAATAATTTAATGTTTGTTAATTTACGTCCAAAATCTGTTATTAAATTGAAACTTCAAACTTTACAGGCTAAAATGGCTTCAAAGGGAGACTTCTTTAAACTTAGTATTAATTCCATCTCAAGGCAACACCAAATAATTCGACCGCAATTGCTGCTTAAACAAATAAATATCTCGCTTCACATAAATTATACCGTTAATTTGCAATTTATCACTCTGTCACATGCAAGAATATTCATCACCAGGAACTTCGCCGTAGTCAGAATATCGCCCTTACTGTGAAAATTCATCCACTAAGTTGTGTTGAAATAAATTACTCGCACAAGAAACGATAGACGGCTTGAGGTAAAACTATGTGTTATAGGAGCTTATGTAAGGCGACTGGAGCTTAAGTAGATATGGAGAACTTTTGACACGGTATTCGTTTTATTGCAACACATAACTGTAAAACGTTTATGTGAGGAATATTTAAAAACAAGAAAAAGGACATGTAATCAAATTTGAATGTACAGAATTAAGCATAAATAGCGTTAGTTCAAATAGTTATCTGTTAATGTATATAGATTAGGTGAGATTTGCATTAAAGTACACATTTCAATAATAAATATCTGGCATTAAATATGTTGAAAGAATATTTCATAATAGTTTATTTAGTGTTCAAAGTGTTTATTTTGTTTACAAATATTTTTCTGACGATTTGTTATACCGATCAATTCCGTATATACACTATATTATTTTCAATACCTAGGAAGAAGCAAAATAAAGGAATAAATTTAAAAAGCCCAAATTTATTTTGGCCTTTATGTTATTTCGTTCAGTTTATGTGGTATTTTATAGATAAAAGACAAATTCATAATTTCCGATAATCTTTTTTAATCCAAAATTAAAAAATTTCTCATAAATAAAATGATAATTTAATACAATTATTATATTTATTTCAATAGTTGAAAGTGATAAATTATTTTTCATCGTTTTATTCAAAATGTTTTATAATGTATGAATTATAAAATTTTAATACTGAAAAGTATCAGTTTATACAATATTGATACTGCAAGTAACGAACGGTACAACAAATGTATTCGTACATAGACAAGGAAACGAGTCAGACATTTCGATAGACCACAGACAAACCAAATATACTTGAAGTGACTAAACTTCCTAAACTGGCGAACTGGTCTCTCAGACTGACAAATTCACAACCAAAAATCAATCGAAATGAGAGTTCATGTATCATCGTACATTACTGGGAACTATTTAGTATGGCGTGAGTACACATGCCAAGCGCAGATGTTTTATTTCACGATACTCGTCTGTCTCAGGTACTGACACGTCTGTAAGTGTTATTGTTAAGGACATAACATATTTTTTCATACATACAAATAACAAATATTGTAGCAGATACTATGTGTATTTTTTGTTGACATATGTAACATACTTCATATATTAATATTTTTAAGAGACGATTTCAACCCACTGAAATGAGGGACGTTTGAACGATGAATGACGTTTTTAAGGAATACTTATAGTTTTCTCTTTCTTTACAAGCGCAACAGCCCCTTGCAGTCCCCGCCTCCGTCTACTCACTCATAATCACAAAAATTATTCAATAAATATTTTTTCCTCTACCGGTTTATTCAGAATCCCTTCAACGGGAACATCGTAGTTGTTGTTCGGTAAGAGTCATAATCTAGTTGCGGAAACTCCTTTTCGTCGGCTTATAAACAATTTGGCTCCGAAATATTTAGACAAACAATCAAAAAACTCTCAAAAATATTCAACGGTTCTGTTAATTTGAGGTCATTTATTCGATTTCCAGTATTCCTAATTTGATGGGCGTTTATTAGAAACATTTCTTCCGAAAACAAAAAAAAAATGTGAAAACTAATAATAACAATGCGTCTTAAGACGTAGTAATTTGAATTTTTAGCTATTTTTGATATTCTCCTCACAGTACATCCACTCGCCAACGCTGCGTTTAAGTCATTGTGTCCTAGGAAGTTATTTTAAAAACTAAGTCATTAAAATAGAACATATTTTTTGTCGTGTGTTTAGACGACACAAAAAGACGTTTTGTTTTAATTTGTCTTTCAGGTGTACATCAGTGGTTAAGGGTTAGATATAAATATTTATAATGAGATGTAATTTTGCCTGCTGTATAATTTCGTTTATCATGATTGACGTTTACTTTTTCTACCGTATCACAATTCTTTTAAATACCCTTCATTTGTATAATCAAGTCCTCAAACATACATATGATATCAGGAACAGGTTGTTGATTAATTTTCATAGCAAAATTTTTTTCGGATTAATTTTGAAAAAGACAAAAACTGCCCATAACATTTTTTAATTTGGATATTTATTACGGAAAGATAATTTTTTTTAAAAATTTTAATTTTGAAAATTTTTTCGCTCAATATTATATTTAAATGTTTTATTTTTTAAACAGAGTTTTCCTGCAAGAAATACCTCAGAAAAATATTCAAGTACCGGCATGATAGGTTTTTGTTTCTGCTAAATATTACTCATATTCAAGACCGAGTAAAGCGTTTAGTACGTCGTGTTGTATATTGCTTTGATGCCGCGTAACATCCTATAATATATTTACTATAATATATATTATAGTAAATATATAGGATGTCACGCGGCATCAAAGCAATAAAATATTACTTACGCTTAACAATTGAATATTTAAAATTCAAATCTTCTTATTTCCTGTCAAATTTATTAAATTAATGACGATGTTGATTCACTAGTTTGTGAAGAAAATAATAATATAAAGTGTAAAATGTAAAACGCGTAATGCGTTTTACATTTTATATTTTATATTTTACATTAAGGCTACACAATAACCCTTATTTTATATCTACATGAATATATATAAATATATATATATCCCGTCTTATGTGTATTTATTTCTTATTCAAACCATTATTCCTTATTTTATATGTAAATTTCTACAGCAAAATAGGTAAGGCAAAAATTTGCTCAATTTCTTAAATTAATTTAAAAAAGAACAATGAAATATGCATATTTGATTAACAAAATTAAATACTCTACCAACTTTTAACAGTAGTAGTGAAATTTTAGCATCATTGCTACATTTAGTATATGCTTATCTATAGAACATTGGCCGATCAGAAATCAGTTCTCTTTATCGAAAGATGTAAGCCATGTGGATTATAATTTATAAGTATATGCTAATGTTTATAAATAACTGCTAATATTAATACGTTAAAATATGGAAGACCATTGAATTAGATTGAATACCGACAGATTGTTAACATTAATCTAACTCTGATTACGTTTAGTAAGATTGCCAATTGTGATTAACTCTAATATTGAAATCTTTTATAAATTCAAATTTAGTTAAGGTAAGATTTTTAATATATATTCTAGCTGATTGTCTATGCATAAGTCAATATCAAGTCTGTAGTGTTTTCATATTTTTTTGTATTACAATTTTATATTTGATGTGTACTTATTTGCCTCTTATTTAAAATTCACCGTCGTTTTTCTCACTGATGGCAGTTCAGTTACAAGTATTTAAACATATAGCCGTTTGACTAAATTCACTTAGGTCACGAAGCAACTGTTTCCTTTGATTGTCTTGGAGCCTTTCGGTTTGTTTCTTAGTTTAAGCATTATATTAAAAGGTATAGAAATGTTTATTATATTTGGTGTAAATGAGCTCTGATATCACGAAGACTTGTTCAGAGATGAATGTTCCTTGCCAGACATGCAGTTTATAGATCTCTTCATCTATTTTAATGTAAATTGGGAGACTTATGAAATGTCAACGAAGCGCAAGTGGGTCAAGCACACATTGCCAGGTCCGCATTTTAACTCGGTAAGATTAACTAGAAATAAATTCTTTTAAGAGTAAGATTCAGGGAACCCAGGTTTTGATCTTTTCACTGTTCTTGAATTGGATATTTATAAATTGGTACCCTTGTGTGTTTTGACAGTATTCGTCAAAGGTTACGTTTCTTGCCGTTGGATTCCATTTTCTCACCTTTTCTCTTGGGAGGTGAATTACTGCTTTACACCCAAATACACTTAGAAGACTGATATCTGGTTTCTTTATTATTTATGTATCTATTTTAATGTATCTGAATTATATAAATATATATATATATATATATATATATATATATATATATATATATATGGCAGACTTATTCCTACGAGAACAATCTCCTACATACCTACATACACCACGGTGACGATATGTATATATATATATATATATATACATATATATATATATTTAATTTTTTTTCTTTCTTTCTTAACCACATTTCTTCTGAAGTTTTTTTTATTTCAGTATTCGTATTGGAACCCATTAGTAAAGATAAATGGCAGCATATTCTGCTTAAGTCTAGCATTGCTCCAGAAAGTTGGCATCCAAGAGTAAGCACTTTGATTTTTCAACCAATGTTCTGTTCATTCATTCGATTAGAAGAGATCACTTTTTATATACGTGTTTGAACTTGTTATCTTTTCAACTTGGTCCTTGAATTACTTTAATTTGTTTAATGCTTCTGACTGTTCAAAAAGGTTTCCATGTATTTCGTGCAAAGGAAGCACGAAATACTTAAAAACATTTTTTGAACAGTCATCTATGATTGTTAAAATATATCTCGCGCCATCAAATGATGCAATTTCCATCGAGCCATAAATATCGGAAAGCACTAAATCCAACACTTTTTTGGTTTTTTGACCTGTTTTACTTTATACATTCATTATTCTATTATTTTAAAACTCTTATCCTTCAAGGGTAATTGCATGCCACCAGTATTTTCTACAATTTTTTTAGGTTAAAATTTACATGTTCCAGATTCTGATGCTACAAAAAAATGTCCAATTTTTTCAATATCCGATATGTATTCAGCATTAGTATATCTATACATATAGTTGAACAAACTAACAGCTGCAATTCACATTCTTGTTAAAAGTTGGCCACAGTTTTTAATTACTTGGCTAATGGACAATAAGTTTTCTTTTGCTGTAACGGGCACATATAATACATTTCAAGTATGACTTTATTGAACTGATATTTGTCATACAATACATCAAGGCTCACTTAACCCGAATCCTTTACTACAAGTGGTTTGTCGTTTGCCACTTTTATAGTGTTGATTATCGACTCCTTTCCTGTCGTCTAGTTTCGATAAGTATTTGTATTTGCATGAAATAGACAATCCTGCTTTGCCTTATGTTGGGCCATTCAAGTTCATCAACCGTGCCTCGGTGTGTTTAGATGAGGCGGTAAAGACCGTATCATAACTCTCCTCGTCGTTTAAGTTCTTCTTTAATTTTTTCTCAGATCTGCAATCTAATCTTACTTAAGCAAATCTTTTATGGTTGAAGCACCGATGTTCTTTATAAAATTATGTCCTAAATGCCTTGGTATTACTTTTAGTTTTTTTCTGAGGACTTTTAAAGCATTTGTTTTGACCCAATCCACACCTATTTTTATACCGCGCTTTTTTCACTATGGTCATTGGCTTGTATGCTACAGATAAACCGTAGAGCAATGTAGCTCTGAGCCTCTCATTGCCCATCGTATATCCGGTATTTCGGTTTATGTGCCGCGGTTCTTATTCTGCTGATGTAGTCTTAGATATTTTGACATTCCGTAAGAGTTATTGCACAAAGATTTTTAAGCAATCTTCCGCGACACGATAACTCATTATCGTCAAAGACATGCCAGATCATTCCAGACCTCATGCGCAGTCCGGAATTCGTCGATATGAAAATAAAGAGATGTGTTAATTAAAAAAATAACTTTTGTTCTCGCCTTCAAATCATCTTTTGAATCAATTACTTCCCTGCTTTCGGCACAATACCATAATTTTTCAAATTGAATGCATGTTTTTACAGCGAACCTCTACGTGGAATAATTGTCACGACGAGTTAACTTTTCGATTAATGTCTCTAAATTATTTGAAGAAAATTTACCTTATTACGTTGTTGGTAGTGTGACTATTTGCAGGTATAAAGGTTGTATAATTTTTTCGGCCTATGTGGTGTTTAAATGTTAACCTATTTCAACGCAAAGGCCTATAACCTGTTGTACTGAGGATGAGTTGGTGGAAACTCGCAGTTGATTGTTGAGATATTGATGAGGAATCCGGATATTTAGCCCCTTCAAATCTTGATATCACTTAGCAGAAAAAAAAGATGAAGTAGATGACGGAGTTACGATTTTATACCCACCTCCACAAACTAAACGGATTATATAGGGAGAGGTGAACTGGCTCAATATTTTAATAAAACTTATTATTCAATATTTATGAACATTATTTCACAAATGAATTATCAATTATGTAAAATATGCAGAGATGAAAACTTAAATAATATTTCAATATTTACCTTAGTGCATATTTTAAATGACGCAGTGTAAACACTCACTCTCGCCTCCATGTCTTCATTCGCATTGATAACTTGATCAATCGGTTACACAATAAAGCATTAATATTTCATGTTTCTACCTCATCATACCTCTATATTTATGGTTATTAGTTTACTTATGGTATATTGCAGAATAAATGAGTTATAGTTATAAGCAATAATGAAAATTATTTCAGAAATATAACATTTTACTGACTCAAAACAAAACATAGCTTAAATCAAAAATATTTTATGACTACGATTTTATATGGAAATAGAATAGGAATCTGTATAAACTTATAGCAATTATAATAAAAAAATTAACAATTGAAAATAAATTTGGCCCAGGTAAGGTTTGAACCTAAACTTTTAGAAACAAACCACTCTACACTGAGATTTGTAGAATTGAAAATGGATTATAACATCGAATTCATATTGCAAATACAAATTTTTTAAATAGGAATTCAATCTTATATTTAATTTAAAGTAAGAAAATTTATTGTTCGCTCTGTAAAATGAATAAAAGAACTTTCCATGACAAGAAAAATGAAAATTCTATTCTAATAATTCTTCTGCGTAAATATAAGAGCGACATGCTTATTATAAATAAATGTGATCGGTAAGTTTAAATATTATTATTAGTGAGTATCTTTTACAGTTGGAAACCACTGTTGGAATTAATTTAATTCTGTTTTTAAATGATATGTATAAGGTTATTTGATTTTAACTTCTAAACGGTTATTTTGAGCAGTTATTCCTTTTACTCTGATCTTAACTGTAATTGGCAACATTTATTCAAACTCGCATCAAAATATTATATTATTGTGCAGAAATTATTTCAATTCTATTTTAATCCAATATATTAGATAGAGGTGATAATTTGTTTGTATTAATTGGCATCAATATTTTATAAATATTTACGGAATATTTATGACATTATCAAAGTCAATGAACGACACAGAAACGGGATGCAATAAGAAACGAAATAATTTAATACACTAACTCTTTTTAGGATCAGTGGGAACTAATTTGCGTGTATATTTCTATTTTAACACATAAAATAATATTTATCTTCAAATTTTACATTCAACACACATAAAGTAAAGTGTATAAGTTTAATATAATTGCTAATATGTGGAAATCCCTGCAAGCATTATTTTACTAAAGGGAAAAAGAATGAGAGAAAAACAACCTGATGTGAAAACTTAAACGTAACTGTAAAATACAACTCATCATTATTGCTGTCTTTTCCGTATAGGTGTTCTTTTATAATTTATTATTTAAACACAATTACATGAAACTACGTGATGTAGTATTATTTTTACTTCCTTTAATTTCTTTATTACGACTTAGGTTTCGCTGTATTACATTTTCAGGTGGGATATTAGCAATCTTTGCTAATATCCTACCTGAAGATGTTGTAAGACAACGAAACCTAGGTTGTGGTAAAGAAATTAAAGAATGTAGAAATAATACTACATTCCGTAGTTTCATTTAATTGTGAATAATGAATTTCTACAAAATTAACGCCAAATATATTCAATTTCAATCATTATTTAAAGTTATGTATGATTCATTTTGGATTATTTATTAGTAAGCCCTGAAAAATCTTTGCCGTGCCAGAATTGCAAAAGAATTCTTTTTAAAACCCTTCCTCACATGCATAAATCAAATAAATCGATTCGAAAATATGTTCATTTTCTGATCACCGTTTTCATATTCATTTAAGTAGTTACAATTATTTTAGGCATTTAGTTTAAAGAGTTTTCAACAATAAATTTAAAAAATATACAATAAAAATTAAAAAGAAATAAATTTTATGTTAATATTTTCTAAATATTTAATAACATGAAAATTTTAAAATCACTGACAGTAATTCTTTGATTGAAAATTACATAAAACATAAGCAATTAATTATCCTAATATTGTAAATAGACAATTTATTTTCCTTTCTTGTATGTGTCAGTATAGTATAACGATACATCAACTATTTATTCCATACAAAACTCGTAATGCAAACTGTTATATTTAGGGAAATGTTAAATGCTAATTTTGAAAAACGGTAATGTCTAATTAATCTATAAGACAATTCACTAATGTAAAGGTATATATGACAGGCGCATGCTGCTTACTTATTGAAGAATAAATGACCTTACTGTGAGAAACTCACTGAAGATATTATACCTTTGTTTTTGCCCAAATTTTGGACTGAATTGTGAATGTCAATTTTCAGTACCAAATTATAGACCAATTTCTGATGTTTTCCTAAGCATATTTTTTGACTACATAGTTCTTTATATGGTAACATTATATAACATCTAATAATATGTATATTATTAGATGTTATCTAATCTCACCACTTGATTATCTTAATAATGCGTAAAGAAATTAATTTGTACTAATTTAAAGTAAAATTAAATATCTGAATTACATATGATCAATTACTCTTTTTCATAATGAAACATTTTCTATATAAACCTGGCTTGTTTCCAATGAAAAAAAATATAAAATCACTATGATCCTCTTTTACGCAACTTTCTTTTTTTATTTATAAGGGGTCTATAATAACAAATTTAATTTTGTATAAAGCATATTTAAATTGTATAGCAACTAATCTCAAAACATTTTTTAGGCTATACCGGAATAGAATGATTCCTAGGTAAATGAGATCATTTACCTAGGAATCATTTTTAAGTGACATTTATAAGTTTCGTTTTTTCTTGATGTGCGATTCCGTTGTGGGCTGGAAGTCATAGACGCCGTCTTATTGGCCATCGGTCGCGCGATGATGCGTGTGTCCGATGAAACTAATAAATGTCCTAACTGCTGATCGCGCGATCGTATAAGATCAATTTGTCTAATTTTCATTGCGCGACCTTCGACGCATCGTATAAATTGTGCGATCAAACATTAGAGATGTAACAACTCGACTTAACAAACCAATTCAACCGAGTTGAGGTTAAACCGAGTTAAACCGATTTACGTCTTGGTCGAATCGAGTTGGCCTGGTTCGTTCGATTGCTCTGAATTCTGTTCGTATACGGTTTGCATGCTCCCCCGTGTCGCTCCATGGAAACAATACAAATTAAATCGAACGTTCTCGGTTTCCGAGTAGAATGTAAACGGTAATCGCATGTTCAGACATGTGTTATTGTTTTAGTTAATGCGTAAATTCCTCACTTGTAGGTTTTAACAGATTATTTATTTCCGTTTATTTGTTTAAGTTTTGTTATTGCTGTAAAATTTTATTTTAAAACTCCTAAATTATCGATTGATATATTTCTATATTGTATAATAAATTACATTATTAAAAATGATTAATTCATATATTTTTAAAATATATATTAAAATACACACCCACACACAATTACATCTATATACGTACACAAAATAGAGATTAATAAAAAAAGTATAATATTCAAATTATACAAATTATGTGGTATAAATTTAATTTTAATTTTTAAATTTGTTATTCAGATAAGCCGAATAACCCATTGTATGTACTTGAAAAAAAAATTATAAATAAATAATTTAGAAATCACTACTAAGTATTGAAACTTACTTACTTAAAAAAAGACTGCACAAAAATATAAATTTTAACCTATATTATACTTCGTGAGATTTTTTTACAATTCTTTATAAAAGGGACAATATTTTTAAAATTAATAAATTAATTAAAATTAATATTACCAACCCAAAAATTTATTTCAACTAGTATTATGTGATTTTTACTGTTATTTTATATCTTAATTCTTAAAAAACGATATACATATAAACATCGTATTATTTACTGTAATTTAAATCTCAATCTATCGCTATTTTAAAGAAATCCCGTAATTTTAGGCGAAGAACACTCTATTTAAAAATTTTTAATATAGAGACACTGGCCGGCCTCGACTCGATGGCCCGTCATTTTGTGTAAATCATTCGGTTCGATTGCATGAACTCGTAAAGATGACGTGTGAAGAAAACTTAATGAATGAAGTGCGTGCTGATCCAGTGGTTGCCTGGAATAAATGAAATGAAGATTATAAAAACAGGCTGAAGAATGAGATAGAGTGGGCTATTATTGCGAGGAATTTTAATAAAACAAGTAAATTGAAATAAAACATTTTTAATTGAACATACAATATTATTGTTGATTAAAAAATAGGTCGTAAATTTTGTTTGGCTTTAATTGCGGTTCTTGTTGCTCTATTATTAATTGTATTACGTTGAATTCTCCTCAAACTATTATTTATTTGACCATTTGTTAGGGTTATTTGTGATTATCTTTCATCCATGTTTATTTTAATATTATGTAATACACAGATTGCCTTTATAATTTTAATTGCATTTTCAACTGATGTTTCAACACTTTTTAAAAGAATTCGAAATTTATTCGCAGCCATTCCAAATATGCATTCTATTCCAATACTCGTGGTAGATAATTTGTAATTAAACTTTGATTGATTCGTATTTCCTGGTGCTCGCCTTTTTAGATAAGGTTTCATTAAGAATGTTTTAAGCGGAAGCGCCTCATTTTCTAAAAATAAATATGGCGGGAAAATATTGCTTTGTGGTAGTCGTTCCTCAGATGGAAGATGAATTTTTCCACTACTTAGATCTTCGAAAAGAAACTGAATTTCCGAGAACACCTCCGTCACTATCTTTCCCGTAAACTCCTACGTCAATGATTCGACACGTGTTTTGTGAGTTGGAAACCGCCAATAAAACGATTGAGTAAGCATTTTTGTAATTATAGTACATGCTACCAGATGGGCATGGTTTGTTGAGATCAATATATTACCACAGCAATGTGGAAATTTATTTTAAAGGTAAAAATTAATTGCCAATTTGTTTGGTTATAGCAAGTGAATTTAAAAATAGGTGGTAAAACTCTAGGGATGTCTTCAAAAAGAAATAAAAAAGGTTTATAAGACACGATTTGAAGATGTAGGTAGCCCAAATTCTTCGGCAAATTATTCAGGAAAGTGGACTTATTATCATCACATGACATTATTAAAGGATGTTGTGGCGTCCTGGCTAACTCAAAGTAATTATGGTGTCAACGATGATGAATCACAAGGCGAACAATTCTGTCAATGATTGGGAGTATGAGATCAATAATTCATCATGATCGGAGCAAATATAAATTAATCTCCCTCTTCCTCCTTCCCCTGGACCTCTGCACATTCTGCTTCAATTTTACCTTCGCCAGTACATGCATCTACCTCGTCCACCATTTTGTCACCACTGTCTCGAACTCGGGAATTTTACGAGATATTTATTGACGATGCTTAAATACCTACAGTAACCAGATAATATTGTTTTTCTTTTTCCTTTTAATACAATTTAAATTTATAATTTCAAATTATTTCAGTCTTTTATTTCTATCTACAAACATAATAAGAATGAATTTAGATACACATTTACCTACAATCCTACATACATAAACTAAGGGCGTTTTCCTTGAGAGGGCGGCCAAGGCCATTTCAAACAAATATAAGCTTCTTGAATCAGTCATTTTTCTCTAATAAATAATTTAATTTTAGGCAAATTAGGTACCTTAGGTACCTAATTGAAATAATTAAATGTTAAGTCAATGCATTAATTAATTAAGACATAAACACAACCATTATTATGCATATATGGGTACTTACTTATTTGCACCAAACATTCAACTATTAATAAAACTTACCTCAGTATTTACACCAATCTTTCTTCCACACTAATACGGTTAGTACGATTACAATCATTGCGTATTATATTACAGATGTAATCAAATGTTGCGGTTTACATGGTTGTCTATGTAATTCGTGAATATACGTAAAAATCTTTTTTATTCCGTAAGGCGAAATACTGATTGTAAAATTCACAGCACTGATTTCTGTTTTTATAGAGTATAATAATTAAAGAAATATTGTTCGTGAGCAAAAATTTTTGCATCTCTGTTACTGAGTATTTCGAGAGTGATCGCATCGCTCCAATAGGACACATGTTTTCTTATCGCGTGAGCTCTTTCATCGCACAATGAAATGGCATCGCATCATCGCGCGACCGATGGCCAATAGGACGGTGCCATACTCTTCAGCGGTGACCAACCATTTTATAAGACAAGATTTAGTATTTCTAGTTTATCTTATTTTCACTGCTTATACGTATATTTTTCATAACTTATACCTGTAAAAAAATATTTATAAATTATTGTATTAGGAATATTATATATGACATGTAGTTAAGGATTGTAGATTCTAATATTTTACTGTCTTTTATAGAAATAATATTTATCGATTGACTTTCAGGTAATTTTTAAACCACTTTTAAGGACTTGTGAAATCTACAAATACTTGTTTTTAACAAGCGAGCTTGGTGTCAGATATGTCGAATTGAATTATTTTTGTCTTGTCCCTTTCTATTAGTCAGTTAGATTAGTAATGAGCCTCTTGAAATAACTAATTAATTCTAGGCTGTAATGATAGCGAATAAGTGAATTCCTTTTAAAATTTGCTTAGAAAACTTACTGCAGCTCACATTTAATATTATTATGTTAATTTTTTCGTCAACTGAGAGATTGTGACCTTGAATTTAATAATTTATTCCAGTTTGAATTAGAATTATCCACCGTCAAATTACTTTACTAATGTTGTTTGATTAAAAAGTAGCGAATCGGCATGTTGTACATGACATATTAAATACACGTTGAATAAATTAAAAGTATAGCCATATACCGCTGGATTATAAGAGTACGACCAAGATTTTGTATTTAAGTCATCTTTTAACCGAATAGAACGATGGGCCCAGTTCGCCTTATAACTAAATTCTTATAAAATTCCTTGAATTCTCACTTTTTTCATTATACATAAACACATGTTACACTGTTTTCTCCGAATTGTGTAATCTTTGTTCGTTATTTTTTTGGTATCTCTCCTGTGAGTCCTTTAAATACAGTTATTAGTTTTAGTAAATTAATGATATAATGAGAGAAATACTATACTATACTATAATATACTATACTATAAGTAATCATCGAGGAGTAGCTTAAACATAAATCTGAAAATGTTGAGATCGTTAAAACTTTGTAGGTGCCCCTTGACTATGAAACGATATTGTGTTATAAAATATATTTAAAATAACATTAATTTTCATATATTGAATATATTTGGCGTTAATTTTGTAGAAATTTATTATTCACAATTAAATGAAACTACGTGATGTTGTATTATTTCTACTTTATATACGTTCTTTACCACGACCTAGGTTTCGTTGTATTATAACACCTTTAGGTGAGCAATTAGCAAAGATCGAATCTTTGCTAATAGCCCACCTGAAGATACAATACAACGAAACCTAGGTCGTGGTAAAGAACTTAAAGAAAGTAGAAATAATACTACATCACGTAGTTGCCTTTAATTGTGATTAATTTTCATATTAGGATCTCAAATTTTAATATAGAAATGCTTTTCGCATTTCTTTAAAAGGTAAATTGACCTCATGTTCTTTCTATGAAACGTAACAAGTTTTTCAAGGTAAGTAAAATTAATTCGAATGAAGCATGGTAGCAAAGAAAATAAATTAAGATTTCTTTAGGTTGAATTATGAGTTACAAATTAAGTGTACTTTCATTAAAATTTTTGGAAACCAGAACTCTTTCAGATTGTTTGATAGAGAGAATTAAATTTAATTTAGTAAAGAGTATTGACCAATTTCTCATTTTTTAAATTTTAGTTTCTTTAAAAGGTAAATTGACCTCATGTTCTTTCTATGAAACGTAACAAGTTTTTCAAGGTAAGTAAAATTAATTCGAATGAAACATGGTAGCAAAGAAAATAAACTAAGATTTCTTTAGGTTGAATTATGAGTTACAAATTAAGTGTACTTTCATTAAAATTTTTGGAAACCAGAACTCTTTCAGATTGTTTGATAGAGAGAATTAAATTTAATTTAGTAAAGAGTATTCACCAATTTCTCATTTTTTAAATTTTAGTTTCTTTAAAAGGTAAATTGACCTCATGTTCTTTCTATGAAACGTAACAAGTTTTTCAAGGTAAGTAAAATTAATTCGAATGAAGCATGGTAGCAAAGAAAATAAATTAAGATTTCTTTAGGTTGAATTATGAGTTACAAATTAAGTGTACTTTCATTAAAATTTTTGGAAACCAGAACTCTTTCAGATTGTTTGATAGAGAGAATTAAATTTAATTTAGTAAAGAGTATTGACCAATTTCTCATTTTTTAAATTTTAGTTTCTTTAAAAGGTAAATTGACCTCATGTTCTTTCTATGAAACGTAACAAGTTTTTCAAGGTAAGTAAAATTAATTCAAATGAAGCATGGTAGCAAAGAAAAGAAATTAAGTTTTCTTTAGGTTGAATTATGAATTACAAATTAAGTGCACTTTCATTGAAATTTTTGGAAACCAGAACTCTTTCAGATTGTTTGATAGAGAGAATTAAATTTAATTTGGTACAGAGTATTGATCAATTTCTCATTTTTAAAATTTTAGTTCCTACTAACGTTTCTTTTATTACTAAATTCAGTGAAATGTATCAAATTATGAGAACATACTTCGAAGATTTTCAAACCTCTAATATTTTTTTTCAAAATGTAAACTTTTAAAATTGTCAAATATTTTATGGGTATAATCAAACAACGGTTATATTTTAATAAAAAGTCAAGTTTAAATAAACTCATAATTAAATAGGGACTAATAATACATTAATATTACCCACATGGCATTAAATACATAATTATTCATTTGTTATATCTACCCTAATTATATTACCAAATTGAAAAAGGATGAAAGTAATATGGTAAAACCTACGTGAAGCGAGTGGAACAGGTGTGCCTTTATAGTGTTTACGTGAGGGGAAAGTTTAAACGTAACCGTAAAAGACAACTCATCGTTCATGCCGTCTTTCTACAGTTGGGTTTTGAAAATCCATTGATTGAATTTATCTTCGGATGTGAGCACGTTTCCAAATTATTTCATTTACAGTAGGTAAATAAAATCTTTTTAAGCACGTATTTGTAGACTTATATTCAAGCGTATTATGGTTTATAACAATTACGGAACCAAAACTCGCCTATTTGTATTTTGTTTAATAACCTAATATTTATAACATGTAAATGTGGAACTTTATAAGTATAATTATGTGGTGTAAATGGTCAAAAGTAATAAATATAGAGAAATGATCCCGAGAGATATTTCTAAAATATCGTTTGTGGTTGCGATGATGTATTTCGAGAAGACAATGGACAGTTTTGGGCTCGTAACTTTGAATCATTGACAGACTATTAAAAACGTGCGATCATGAATGTTTTCTTTCTTCAAATCAAATCATATTTCTCATAAATTGTGTAATCTAGATACATGTTAAGGAAATAATTTTAAGAATTTTTTTTTATTTAAAACATTAAATATTAAAAATGACAAGGTTCTCAACGGGATGCTTGCTGGACTTATCTTGACTAGTCATTTGGTCACAAATTGTGGTCAAAGCCTGTTGTTAGAACTGGAAGGTGATAACAGAGACTTCTTAATAGTGAAGGGTAGGTTAATCGACTTTGGGTTCGTTGTATTTGCTTGCTGAATCATATAGTTACAAGTGGGGGCTTTAATTGTAAGGATAGGGTCATCGAATTTGGCCTCGTCTAACTTACTTGACGACTCATTTGCTCCTG
The DNA here is from genome assembly GCA_039881145.1 of Druceiella hillmani. NCBI lineage: Eukaryota > Metazoa > Arthropoda > Insecta > Lepidoptera > Hepialidae > Druceiella > Druceiella hillmani. The sequence continues at coordinate 418,770 of JAYKKI010000007.1, read as the reverse complement.
AGTCTGATAATAGATCTAAAAAATGATGAGAGGAACTTCTCAGTGGTGAGCAGTAAGCTCATAGAAATTAAATTAATTTGATTTATCTTGACGTAAGCAAGCAACAAAGTAAATGGGGAATTTTCTGGAGGGTAGGAAACATTTTTGAAGGCGTTGTCAATACCAGAGTGAGACTTAGGCATTTGTCAAGCAAATATTCCTACTTAATTCACTTTTATGTAAATATAAATTCACACGTAAATAGGTGACATCATATTCGACTTGTCAGCTGTTCCAAAAATTTCTAATAGCAGCAATGTTTCACAAATTTATTCATGTTCGGAAACAATACATTTTGGCAAAATTTCAAATTAATACTCGTTGTTTTTGTTATTTAATAATGTTCAGTGCCCTTTTTATTCAATGATTATTTGAAGTCGATACGACTTTAAGTAAAAAAGTTTTGCTTTATACATTTTTATACGGTTCCCTCAATATTTAACAAAAAGTATAATATTCCCGTTCGTGATTGGGAAAAGTATTTAAAAACAAACATTACATTGCTATTCTTAAACTGAAACATTGCAAGAACTATTAAAGACAAATGGGTGCAACATTAAAAAACACATGCTATGTATGTACTATGGACCACATGCTATGTATATGTATATACTTTCTACTATTATCATTGCAGCCAGTGGCACTATTATGGGCATGCTTATGAACGTCGCTTTGATGTTCATCTTTTGTTTTTTTTATAAACGTCGCTTTGATGCGTCTATTGATGTTGGAGTACATATTTGTTTTACTAGCTGTAGTGATAAAACTATAACAAAAGCAAACAATTTTCAGAGGTTAACGATATATATAATTGTCAAAGTTATAGGCCGGTCTTCAAGTGCATACCTGAAGTATAATTAGTGAGAGAGAATAGAAAAAATCCAGATCATATTCATACAACACATATGACTAAGAATAATTTTAATTGAATCAAATTATTATTTGAATTATCAATATTTTTATGTCTGTTTAGACCTTCCTCAATTATCATTTCTCTTTTAGATATTCCTATCTTTTGGTCAAACGTATGTGTTTTTTCCTTCCACTTTCTTAGCTTCATACAAAATATTACTATTCATATATAATGTATATCATCTCAAAAGTGGGTAATTTTAATGGGTATTTTTTACTAATTTTTCGATTTAAATTTGTCTAAAAATATTTCCTAATTATTATAAGTTAACCGCCTCTAATTCGTTTTTATTCTCCTTGAGTTATATCCAAATTTTAATTTTATGTGTCATTTGGATACTTACTAATTTTATATACCGCTTTTCTCTTTTTCGATATGATTTTGTTTTTCACAGCTAACATCATAATGCTATACGTTGTTTGTCGTTTTACATCATTTTCTTCCTTTTCCTTCTCCGGCAATAATTTTTGTAAATAAATGTAGTGATTCAGTTGTTCCACAATCGTATTCTTTTATTTTTTCAACAAGTTACTTTCAAATTATTAAAAATACTTAAGATATTCGCTTTTACGGATATTATAAGTTTTCATCAGAATTATATTTGAGTAAGAAAATATAATATAAGAAAATAACATAACTAGAGTTTAGTTTTTCTAATATATTAATAAGTCGAATTATATAAAAAAAATTATCGAATAATTATTAATCATAATCATCACAAGAATCTGTATGTAAAATGATAAATATCTAAACGCATACCTTAATATTAAATCCCGCAAGAAAAGTATAATAAAATAAGAAAATCCTGCAGACCTGCATCCGTAAATAGATTCAAAAGTAAAATAGCATAACCCTGCTCGAGAAAGGCAAAGTAACTGATGAGTTGTCTTTTACGGTTACGTTTAAGCTTTCGCATCACGTAAATGCCACAAAGGTGCACCTGTTCCGTTTGCGTCATATAGATCTTACGATCTCACTCTGGCTCTTTTGTAATATAGTCAAATAATACTTGCACGACGTTGCGAATATAAGATTTATTAAGAATTTTTGAATGATTCCGTAAATATATTGCACTAATTTTAAATGTGCAATCAAAGTGTAAATATCGTTTATAAATAATTGTAAAAATATTCAATTTAGATGGATATTCCCTCCGCATTTCATTATGATACCATATGTATAGTGCAATATAATTCTAGAGGTTGGTTAATTTGGTTAGTTATTATAACAGGTTGTTGGAAATTACTACAACAAACTTGTTTCCCGTTAAGTAAATATGTATGTTGTTCGTACTGTGGTTTACAGTCCGTAAGTATAAATGAAAGATACTTTTCGTGCGGTCCGTTTTTTTGTCCCAGACCTAACTAAGATCACGAAATGCCCTGGGTACAAGAAAAAACTGATTCACTAAGTACACTATGGATATTTAAACGATGCCCTAGTCTCATTATGTTCCTACAACAGGCACTTTACAAGATTTGATTCAAGTAAATGAAGCCGCAGGGAAAAACAAGTAATTTATATTAATTAGTGATTTACGTGTGCTACATTTTTAAAAGAAATAGATTTTGTTGATATACTTTTTTTTTTAATTTTTAAGGAAATTTGTGACAAATATTTTACGAAATCATTGAAGACACAAAGATACAAGAAGAAGGTGTGTAGAAGAAATCATAGTGAGAGACTAACGGCAGGTTCAAATTTATCTACTAGAAATTTTAAGTGTTTTTTTCAAAACTAAATTTTTTTGTTCATGAGCCCCACGGCTTTACTTAGAAAAGAATAATAAAAAATAACTGGCAAATTTCTGAAATTTAGGTAAACTGTGTTATCATAGATGCATATGAAACTGCATATGCATATGATGATGTAGCAGTTTTAATCATAGATGAAACGGACTGTTTCGCGCAAAATTTCACTATCTGCGATGTATATTTTATGTGCTAAAACGGTAATAATTTGACTTATATTAACATAAATACTATCGTTATTTTTACCAGTTATTTTGTTAAAGAAAAATCTTATTACAATTTATAATTTTCTTTCCTTCTCAATCCGTTTTCCGTCGAATATATTTTTGCATTTCCAAATACTAAATACACCGGAATGGATTTCAGTTTTTTCAAGACTATCATTTTACGATTTAACAAAAAAAAACCATTTTTTTTCTCTAAAATTTATAATAAAAATAACAAAATAATGTATGCATTTTTTAAAATACTTTTTAAAGTAATTATTTTTATTATCCGTTCAGTTCTGTTCAGACCGTGTCATAGATATTATTTTTAAATACGTATATTTAAGTCAAAGTCTGCTTTTACAAAATACTGCATTAAAAAGAAAAAAAATATTATTGAACCTGTTTTCTCTGGCTACTCCGTAAGGACTTTAGTGTAAGTCATATTTGTTATTAAGTATAACATTTAAATGTAAGAATGGAGGGCGCTTTGCCTTGAAATTTAATTGAAAAATGAAGAGTTTGAATTCATCTTACATTAATTTGAGAAGCAAAATTATTGTTTTACTAAATTGAAAGTATATTAGTGTTAATTAAAACTCTAAGGTAATTGGGTATATTTTTTGGTTATATCCAAAATGATAAGTTGGGTATGTTATTTGGTTATATCCAAATTCTAACCCAGTCAGTTGAGAGTAGTCGATTATGTACCATGTATTCTGAATGTAATATGAAACCATCACCAGCATTTTATACTTCTATTACTAATGTCAAGGTGTTGCATGAAAACGGTGTGAAAAACCTTCATTTAAAGGATTCACACTGCGGGAAAATATATAGGGTAATAAAAACGACACCGTTCTCTGAAGACAAGAATATGATATGGATTCGAATTAGGCGAATTATCGATAAAACTTTTACTATTGGGAAACACTCTTACACTACCGGTAAACTTGCGCTACTCGAAGGTGTAAATTAGGACGTTCAATGATCCTTTGATTACTTCCTCCAATACATTATTTATTTGTTATTTACTTTTTTTTTCAAAATCCTAAAGAAACTTGTCAAATCGGAATATAACTCGCACTATGAGTGTTTTGTACGGTTTTGGACACTTATAGATATTTAAGTATTATGTACGTATTTATGTTAAACTGTTAACAAACTCTAATTTATCCTAATGTAAATACATTGATCAGTTTATCTTTCATGAGCATAAAAATATGATGCATTTTCAATAAAAATTAAGATCTAGCATAATAAGATTAGTATGGTTTTTCTATAAATTTCTAGTCAGATTTTTAATTATTAGTTTAGTCGTTTTGGAAAGAAAGGCGGTATACGTAATTTAAAATTACAAAAAGAATATATTTGTATTCTTTATTATAAACTCTTTTAAGTGACATCCCATGTGAAATACGAAACGGATAAAAATGAATGTTTTATTCATTCCCTCTTTTTTTTCTGAAGGCGTTAGATTATTGGTTCAGTCGTTTTGGAAACAAAGGCGAGATACGCAATTTAAAATTACAAACTCTTTAGAGTGATATCCCACGTGATACATCTTTAATTTTCACATGCATGTTTTAAAAATATTGTTTGTGGCAATAAGTAAGGTAGTGAGAAGTATTACTACACTAAATTTTAAGTTTATGTGGCGCGTGGCTTCTATGAAAATCGGCTATGATAGAGAGACTGATAGACAACTACGTGGGTGATCTTATAAGGATTCCGTTTTCCAGATAAAAGTACTGAACAATAGAAATTAGATGCTCACATTCCACAACTTGTTCACTTGTTCACAATCGTATAAGTAATTTTCCATATTCTTAAAATAATTTTTCCAAAAACTCTATTTCAACGCTGTTCTGTATAATTTTACATGATAAATACTTATCGTGCTACTTCCACTGTCTGTATGTTATCGATATAATTCCTGTTACTTATCAGCCAAAAGAAAATATCAAATTCTCATATAATGTACTCGTAAGTGTCAGTAGCAGCGATAGTTGTACAACACTTTGGTCATTTTGTATAGCAGCAGCACGTGTTTTAACAACGGTTTTTCTCATCTGTATAAGCCACTACTGTTCTATATAGACTCATATGTCAACTAATTTTACTTTGAATCGACTCCCGCTATGTGTGAGAATAATTTATTATACCCCGCAGTAGATGATATTTTTTTACAGTAAAAGCGATGTTGGAACTATTAAAAGGCCCGTAAGTGGAATAAACCTCGTAAGTTATAGAGTGATAAATTGTAAATTATTCGTTTTGTTTGATCAACTCTACATACATTACGTTATCAATGTAATCACTGGGTAAGTGACGTCAGCGCGAACGCCGTCTACCGGCCGCAATTTTCATGGTTCGTCAATTTTATCTATGCGCATCATATTATGCTCTATACAAATTATGTCTACACAAAAACTGTGATATCCCATTTTAAAAATGTGCTATAAATGCCCAGAAAGTAAAATATAGTAGCATAAATGAGAATAATACTTATTTGTTAAAGAAATATCATAATCATCTTATTATATACAAAATAGAATTTGAAAAAATTTACTCAAAATTAATACTTTATTTTTTAATGTTGAAGTAATTTTCAATATTTTGGCAACTTCGCTCAATTTTACCCGATGACGCAAAATTTTCTCGCTCAATTTTTTTATTTCAATCTCAATATATTCTTATTACAGAAATTAAATAAAAAAGATCTCCTTTCTGATGTAAATTTTAAGAAATATGATTAAATATTCTCAAAATTTACATCAGAGATGTTTGATAAACACAGAGATGTTTGGTGAAAGAGCCATTCAATATTTCGACTTACGATTTAAACATAATATTTGTTTATTTATCTCGTATTATATTTAGTGCCAATAGAAAAAGACCATAATAAAATATTTAGTGATTTATGTGTTAATCTTAATCTTAATACAATGAAACCTAGGTCGTGGTAAAGAACTTTAAGGAAGTAGAAATAATACCACATCACGTAGTTTCATTTAATTGTAAACGTTTTGTATATAATTTTACTCAATTCGAAAAAAAAACCATTAGAGATATAAAGATGTCAAATATTCTTATTTCTATAATATACAGTTCGATTACCGATATATTTCGCTGAGAGAAGTGACAAAAAAACGTATGACTTTTGAAAAACTAGATAATCTGGAAATCAATCACTTTTATTAAAGTATCTGTAAGTACCCACACCACAAAATTACATGTACACTAATAAGTACGACGGTATTGAGTTTATTAAAATACCCGAATAATATGTGTATATACATATATATATATATATATATATATATAGTGTATTACTAACGATTTAACTGTACATATTTACTTACCATATCGATAAGAAGTTGGAAGAAATTTAAACGGACTTCACTTCTCCGCTGCTGTGAAATAAAATCGCAACTCAATATATGCGGAGAAGAATGGAAAGCAATTTTTGATTTTATATACTTTTTTCGTTATATCGACAACCTTTAAATGTTATTTATGTTGAAAATATAAAATTCTTTTACACGCTTTCGTAAGTAAACTTTTTTGGAAGTTAAGAAAACACCTCGTTACGAAATAAGTAATAATTAAATTCATTTGCTCAGTAAGAAAGATTAAATTTACATCAGATACACTACGTTAGCCACAAGAATATAAATTTTTTCATGAATGGGAAAGTATGTAAAAATACATGCAACTTCCTTGCTTTGAAAATTGAAAACAAAATTTAAATTTATTCATTCCCTTTCATATTTAATAAAAAAAACTCTTATGTAGCTTACAGGTCGCACGCATAAACCTTGAATAAGTATAAATTTAAAACATATCGCGGAATAATTAAGGCAATAAAAAAAATAAAGAATCGCTGGACGGTCACTTGGGTGGACACACGTCGTCAATTATGAACACACATTATTAACGTTTTTCTGCATTTATGAAACAAACTAAACTGGATTGATGTCAAGTTCAGTCACTAGAATATAAGGAATGAAAAAAAATGAAAGTATTTTAATTAATAAGCTCATAGAAAGAAAGAAAATGGTAAACTTTCAACCAATAGAGCATTACAAGTAACCAAATTTTGGCTTCTAGCACCAAATATTGCAATTTTGAGTATCTGTTGTCTTATTGCTACTAGTTGGTTATAAATATTCTGTCTTTAAAATTTAATATTGTTGCGTAATATAAATTAGTTTCGGATTAGTTCACGTTGTTTATGTGCCCATTTTAGATGATATTCTAGTAATTCGCTACCTGTGAAGAAAAACATAGAACTTAGTTTTATTTGAATCTTCTTCCATACGCCTTAAAAATGAAAAGTATTTATATATATAAGTATTTATTTACCTTAAATTTCAATTAAGACAGGTAAGAAAAAGTCTTTCTAGAATAAAATGCGTAGTTAAATATAATTGTAACAGCTTATTTGCTAACATCGAAAAAAGGAAATTTTTAACAGTTACCTCTAAACTTTTGAAATAAAAATCGACTGCTAAAGCATAACGTTTCGGATTTGTAAAACATTATTTAGTAAATTGTAAACAATTTCAGAAAATGTCTTTATCCTTTAACAGAAATAAATTATTGATTATTCTAGTGGATTAATTAAAAATTTAAACCAATCGTTTATAAAATCAAATACTCCTTAACGAGTAATACAGCAAAAATACTGATACGTAATGCCGCCATTATTTTTTAAATGATACGATGCAATTATTTCCCTATTATTGGACCACTTTTTTATTTTGAAATTCATTTTGGATCTGTAATTTTAATATGAATTTAGAAACAGTACCCTTCGAACTGAAGATTGCAACACAATTTCAATAAATTAATACTTCATTTATGAAAATTAGAAAACACAAATAAATTTACATTTAGCATTCATTGAAATCCTTAATGACTGCGTTTAATTACAAATGCAATAAATTTTCTTTCATTATCAACAAAAAACTCTGAATTATAACCGAAATAATATTCTTCTTTCATTTATGAAATATGATCTCAATTTAGGTGCCTACCATGGAAAAGTTTTAGACATTATTTTATTTGCCGTTTTTAGATCAATATTATATGGAAATACTACAGATGGTAAAATACTTTCGTAATTTAAGCATTTGATTAATTGTGTTTTATTTTACATAAAAAGCAAAATATTTTCTTTGTATGGACAAATTATATTGCCCATCTCTTTTTAAATTGTGTTTCAAAAATATTTTGCCAGACCCGAATAGAAAATTTATTGGTTTAATTTAGTAGTCGATTTGTTTAAGGTATTTTTCTTTCTTTCATAGAAATTTAAATATAACTACCTGAGACATATTTACGTTACAACCTAATTGTTTTTAAATGCTTCATTATTGATCAATCGTAAAGGACAGTCCTGTCATAAAACAGGCACTATTTTACCACAGTGTTATAAATCAACTCATTGCATTTTTATAATATCTTTATTTACATATCTTAATGTATAAAATAGATGCATATAGGGTATTTATTGCTACAAAAGACATCTCTTATAATCAACCAGAATACCCGTCCAGTCCCGAAAAACGAGCAGTGGGGAATCGAACCCTGGTCCACGTGGTGGGCAACCAAGGCCGGATGCCTTAGGACGATGACGATTATATAAATAAAGATGGCATTTTTTTCTTGCCATTTGCACAATTTTTTTTTTTCAGCGCTACTAATTTTATGCAGAATTTAAATGAAACGCAAAGAAACAATAATAAATGGTATTTATAGACAAACCTACATTTCCATTGTTCCTACATTTTTGCGAGTTTATTTTTCTCCTAAAATTATACAATAAGTAAATTTACCTCAGACAATAAAGAGTTCCGTTTAAAAATAGTTTATACTCCGATATCATATCGGATCAATTACCATACTACGCTTACACTTATTGAAAATATCATTAAGTTAACTGCAATATTAACATATGTAACGCTATCTAACATATTAATAATAAATGTCAACTTTTTTATATTGATACTCTTTTTGTTTAAACGTTAAATTGCATATCCACTTTTTAATCTTTAAATTTTCATAAAACGTAGCTTATATGTAATCTTATCTCAACAATGTCTCCAGTATAAGCTTCAACGAAATCTTTTCAGATGCTTTCGAGCAATATAGGAAAAAAAAACAAACTCGGACAACTGAATGAATATTTAAAAAGCAACAATATTGGTTTCTATTACTTTTTCATGTTTTCCTTAATATTTATGCTTTCAAATACTTTCAATGACATATGCACTAATCACGCTATTTTAATAAGTGTATATGTATACATATACATAAACGTAATATATATATATATATATATATATATATATATATATATATACTATGTATATCAAGGAAACTATGTCACTTAAAACACTTGTCCCATTAATCATATGTAATCCGGCAATGATATTTTTTTATTACTAGTCACCTAGTTTATAAAATAATTAAAGTTTAAATTCTGTATGAAATAATAATTATGTTACCTAAATTTTACGTTCTGTTTCCGTGTTAAGTGCCTTACCCGTACTCACCGCCCTTTCGCAACCATTGACAATAATTTTGACTTAAATTATCTACGTTGCGCGTCTGGTATTCGAACTTACTTCCTTATAAACTGAGTTAGCACATTTTGTTCCATGTTCAAAGATATTGTTGGAGAAGCATCATCTAATATCACTGAAATGACGGGTTATCCTCCTGTATTGAAATAACCGTAACAAGGCTTGGTTATCGGATAAAGTTCGATGTATTAGGGCTATTATAATGACATTTGGCATACTAATACCATATTCCACCAGCAGTAAAATACGTCATAATATTCGTAATTTCACTTACTCGATATCATAAATAACAAATCATTTAACAGAATAAAATGGCATTAAACCAATCGACTGTTATGGCAAAGTAAACTTTGAAAAATTTCTAGCTAGAAGAAATGTTTCAGGGTTGCCATAATAAATAATAAATAGTCCATAAAGATTTAATTTCAAATAAGTAAAATTTATATTACTTTATTAAAATATATAAAAAATTAAAATATATCGTATTAATAGTATTCCGATAACAATATTTTTTTAAAATCGATAATTTTTTTTTATAAACTTTAATATTTGAAGAAATAATGAACTGAACTTAAATATTTTTAAATGGCAATAATTTTTATTTACAAACTGTAAACAAAGTTGGCCTTTAAGTTAATTTTGATGTCCTTTTCTTTTTATTATCCTTTTTATGTAAACGATGGAAATGACAGGCATAGTTAGATAAGTCAAATTCACTTCTCTAAGAAGAGTAATCATGTAATATTGCCACATTTCTTACGTTTATAACAATATAAGATATAGGCTGTTTCGTTTTAATGACTTATGACAATTTTTATACATGTAAAAAAGTGGTATGATTTAAAAAAAGTAGTATTGCAATCTACCCACGGTGTACTATTAAAACATGTATAATATTTACAAAAAAACGTGTATAATATCGAAAAATGTCATGGGTGGAAGACAATTAAAAATGGTATCAATTTTCATGCCTTACATTGTAGTTGCTTAGATATTGATGGCACATACTCACCCTGAGTTACTCTGCACCTCACCTGGACACACATATTTCGCCATTGCATGTCCAGGTCGAAAATTTCATTGTGCGATTTGAACTACACCTAGCGCCATATTGACGTACGTAAATATAATATATTTTTTTGTAATTACTACACATTACGCAGCTAGGTAATTGTTAGTTGTTGTTGAACTAATGCAGTGAAAATTAATTTTTGAAAACATTAAATTCAAAACGTTACAAATGAGTTGCAATGAAATAAAAACTAAGTATTACTTCAAGTCAACCCCCATGTTATTCAAATTTCATCTTAATTGAGTGAATCGCAGTTTTTATGCGATTCTTATTAAAAAGTTTTGTGGTATTTTCTGTTGAATTGTCTCAACAGAAAATACCACAAAACTTTTAAACTTCATTTTTATATCCTGTTACTTTTATTATGTAATCCCTAACCGTTTTGTAATAAATATCTTTATTATGCAGATACAGAAATTCTACAGTTTCATTATATGTTGCGTTGAGTTATGTTTCTGGTTGTTTAGGGTTGTGTTGAGTTTTGTTGTAATAATGAGAATAGAAAAAATCATGGCAATTTTAAGAAAATGTGTAGAAATGAAAAATTCATTAAGAAAATATATAAGTTATCATAAAATAAAAACAAAAAAAACGAAAATAGAATAAAAAGTTATTACTGTATATATTATCGTTATTAACATAAGGGGCGGGTAAAAGCTAGTAATTACTAGGATAGTAATATGTGAATAACAGTGTAATTTTCAAAATGTAGTTAAATCGTATAAAAAGCGCATTGATTTCATTTTTATCCTTTTTCGCATGTATGAAAAAACATATAAATATATTTGCAATCCCTTCTTCGCGCTTTCCTATTTCACTAAATATATAAATATAAATTCAGGCTTGTCACTTGTACTTTTCTTTAGAGAAGTAAATGACTAATAAATATAGGCTGAAAGAAACTACTTAAGTAATAAAACATTTTTATATAACGTAACTTGTCATATGAAAAGATTATGGCTTTATTAATAATTGCTTAAAAGACAAGTATATTGTGAAGCAAGAGCAAAAAATGTGAACAAAAAGTAAATGAAAAAAAAGTTAATCGCTGCAAAAGAATCAAAGAGCGAAACGGCTTGGCCATAAAATCTTAAAGTTGTTAAATTTTAATTTTCACCTTATCAGTAAAAGTTTAACAAGTAATCCAAGTTACACTTGCTTTTCTCATGCAAAGAAATATGATCGGAGCTTGAATTAAAACGAGGCGATGGCAAATTATGAAAAGGGATTAGTTTTTTTTTTTTAATGGGTACTCATAACGAAAATAGTTGTAGTGCTAACGTGTAAATTAATATTCGCACATAGACTTTACCACCTAATGAGCAAAAATATTCGTTCAAGGAGCAAGGCCAATTTTCGTATGGGTCTCTGCCCAGTTAGCAAATTGCAATGTGCTTTAAAATTTTTTAGTGTTTTTTAATCCTGGGCATCATATATACATATATATATACATATATATATATATATTTATATATATATATATATATATATATATATATATGTATATATATATATATATATATATGTATATATATATATATATATATATATATATATATATATATATATATTCTTTATATTCCTATACACTAAAAATATTTTTTTTCTTTGAAAAAGCAGTTTGTCAAATTATTAATAATTCTTTGGAACACATGCACTTTAGAACCAGGAATATTTTGAAATTTTTTTTGAAATCATGTATAAGTATACACATTAAAAACCACATATATGGCAGAAGCAGAATTTCCTTTTGAAGCTGACGATTATATAATAACGATTAATGATTAAAAATTTTCAATGAAAAAAAATTACTGGAAATGTGTCTAAATTTGAAAATTACATGGTTATTTCTCACTATATTTGCAATGAATTTATCGTTAGATATTACACATTTGAAACACAAAGGAATTAAAAAATTAATGACATTAAATCATTTAATACAATCTTTTAAAATTACGTCAAAGATCGTCTCAAACGTCAAATAAGAAAAATTATCAATTATACCAATTTAATATGTTTCGCTATCTTTAAATCTTTAATTTATCATTCTTATTTTAATTCATGACTATTTTATATGACGAACACGCATTGGGTAAGATTCGGATATCTCAGAATTTGCAGAAGTAATAAAGTAATAATGTAAATAGAGTATATATATATATATATATATATATATATATATATATATATATACATATACATATATATATACTTTATATTTTCAGTACCTGAATTGAAGAAAAATCATCGTCTCAATCTTGTCCATAAAGAAGTTGACAACGAAGACACAATATACTTCCGCACTTGTTTCTTGTTCGTGGTTCAGATAATATCAATACCATAATTATAAAATATTTTTAAAATAATTTCACTTCGTTTCGTCGATTTTCTTTGAGGTTTGACGTCTGATACAGATACAAATCTTTTCACTAAATTTTTACTTTTTATTTTGTTTATTGTTTTCTTTTTCTCAGGCATTTAATTGTACTAAATTTAAAAATAAATTATCGCATTACCGACTCACGGTTTTAAATTCCTTGCACGGTCTTTTTTTAAATTCCATGGAAAGTAAATTCTGTCTGTGAGTCTTTTATAATCGGACACGTTAAATTATAACCTATTTAGTCATAATTATACTGGAATGGAAATTAATTAAATAGATGCCATCGACCGTCTTCATTCTTGACAACGCGATGTAAATTGGCCATACGAGAAAACAGCGGATCCGCATTGTAAAAGTCGAGTCCCTGGTTCTTAATTATAGTTAGCGTATGCCGCACATAAAAGTGATGTGTTTAGTGGATGTAGGTTCTAGTGATAATTCTTAGAATTAGCCTTAAAGTTTCCTACTCATACATGTCGCCGTAGTTGAGTTGAACAACCATTTCACTGGCTTTTTATTTTCATCATTATTATTCAAATAAACTTACGCCCTGCGGGTGCAAAACCTCATAATGCCCGCTAGTTAACGCAACGCCCGCTAATAAAGCAGATATCTCACAATATCACTATCAAATTGGCCCTTAGTAGATAATAAACATTAAAGTCTGTATGATTATTTTACATGCTGGTCCATAGTTAGATACATGACGCGATTAACGTCAATTTGCGCGTGTGTGCATGCATTTTTTTATCTGTGAGGGTGCTTACCGTTTCGAAATTTTATAGAAAATAAGTAAAACTGGGGTCATCTCAAACATGTATAGTGGGTCAACCTTTATAAAAATAATTGTAAATTTATGTTAAAAAAATTATTAAGGATAGTTATAAAATTATTAAGGATAGTTATGTAAATTTGTGGACAAGATACAAACACACACAGAGACACACACACTTACACACACACACACACACATATATATATTTGCCTTTCACTACCGGTTTCACATAACAACACAGTTAACAACAGTGTAAACATTATTAAAATTTCTTTACAAATAACCTCGTATATTGGTGTCCCTGATTTAAAAAATTAAATTATCTTATTGTCACGATAATATTCTCAGTAATGGTTGGTCAATAATTTGTGTTTGTTTAATATAATTTTTAATTAATAATATACTTTATTAAAATACATTGTTTGTCATTTTGACATATGAATTAAATTCGTCATATGGTAGCTCTTTGAATAGTTTGAATTCACTGTATTTATACACCATCAGAAACTTCTTTCCCTTTTTTATTTTGACAATACAGAAATATTACTAAATAAGTGATAATTTTTTCAGACCAAGTCAACAATGATAATTTTATTTGAAAAGTCATGTACATCTACACTGAATGGACCCGTACGGTACAATGCAATGTGGGGCCAAATACAGTGTGGTACGAAAAGAGTCGCTGAATGAATTCTTGCTATAATAGCTCTTGTTACTTCCATAAACTTGTTCAACAACAATTTTCACCTTTTATGTGAACAGCCAACTTTAAAGTGATATCATATGTATCTTTTTCAATTAAACAAAATTATATAGCGATAGTACATAGAACACATAGGTGAAATTATTCAAATATGAATATTTTAAAAAGTTTATCGTTATCTTCCAAATATACTTTGAAAGGCTATAAAAGCTATCTTATACGTTAATGCCAACGTTACTTCAATAGGATAATATTTAAAAAAAAAGTTTCCATTTCTCTAGAAGTAATTACCCAGTTTCTTTGAAAGAAGTAAGAAATTATTATTTGTTTTTTATTTATATACTTTTCATTAACACTCCCTACGAAATGGCCATCACATTCAACTATTGTAAAAAAGGCGTAAGTTTAATAAATGGATATGAAAGCTTACCTTTCAAAATATGAAGCGTCGAGGATTGATTCAAGTTACGAACTATATAGGGAAATAATATGAGTAATGACTTCGTGACGACATAATTTTAAAATTTAACAAAAAACGGAGCGCAGCAGAAATTTTTAAAGTGTTTTCCTCAACAATAATAAAAAGTCCAAATTCTATTTAATTTCATATTGATTTATACGAATTAATAATCACACTCATAGCCTAGTCAAAATATTTATCTAACTGTCTGATTCCTAACAAATAAGTTAGGCACGCTCATAAATATACTATGTAAATTATTCAAACTTATTACGGCTCATCTGCGGCATGAAGTTGAAAAATTATATATATATATATATATATATATATATATATATATATATATATATAAATATATATATATATATATATATATATATATATATATATATGTATATATATATATATATATATACATTAACATGCTCATTATATATCTTCTCCTCCATGAAGAAATGAGCAATTTTGGTTATTTTAAAGGTCACATTTCACTCAATAAAAAACTTATGATAAGTATTTATTAACATTTAATCAACAGGCCTGATTTCTTATTCAAATATCAATGTTATATTACACAATAGCACTTGAAATTTATTATATTACAATTATGGTGTGGACGACTGAAGGAAATGGATATCAATAAATTTAAAATATGTTTTTGTTATAATTTAATTAATACAGAAAATATGTTTCATATAAAAACTGGTTTTCACTTGTTTGGTCTGTTACTCCGTGATGTAATTGTTGCTTTAATCATATCGTGATTACGAAATATTCTGTAAAATGTACCTTTTAAAATGTTATACATAACATAAATAATTTTATATATATATATATAAACAATACGTTTATATGTTGAAAGGGGATTTATATTTTGAAAGGGAATTTTTTTTTAAATGAATAAATATTTTACTAAACTTTTTTATATGTGATAATTCCTATAAAGAAAACCAGTTTGTAGAGCTTTCTTGTATTGTTACTCTCCACCAAATTTTATTAAATTATGCAGCCGTCTAAAAGATGCTAGTTTTAAGCGGAAAAGTTGTTTTCTAAATAGTTACTTTAATAAAATGTACGCTAGTATTCTTTTCAGCATTAGTGTTTTTATTTGTGAAACTACTGATACTGTTGTTTATTAGTAATTATTTAGTACTTTTTAGAAAAAAAAGAGAAAATATTGAAGCAACATTTATCTGTTCCATTATACTGTAAAGAAATGTTACTCATGATATGTATTCAGTGATATTAGTAACTTCCTTTCCCTTTGATCTTAAGTCAGCGCAAAAATACACTAATATTGAACTTATCTCGGAATTAATATCGAACTTATCTCGAACCACTCACACTTTCTTTCGGGAAAAGTTATTTGACTGCAATTTAAGCAAATAAATTTAATTTATTAATAAATTTAATGCCACATTACACTGATATGTGGAAAAAGTTTAAAAATTATTAATATATTTTATAAAATGATAAATGACAAAGAATTATGGGGGTTAAATATAATTTATTCAATAAATTCCTCATAGAGATCGACGCAACGCGGATATCAATCTGCAAACCTCATTTAAAGATGTTTTCAACAAGGTAGAATAAAACTTTTATGTAGAATAAAACCTAGTGTTGAGTAAAGAATGGAAAATATTTCAGATTATTCTAAATTCCAATTCTCTCGGAGAAAAATTCTTCGCAAATATGCTGGAAAGAAGGAAATTTAATGTTTTAATAAAATGAGATTTAAATTACAACTATGCAAAGAATGAAAAATGATGAAGTAAATTAGACGATTGCCATACTATAGAACCACAATAAATATTTGCGGCACAAAATTTTCTTCGCCAAATATTCGATAAATATTCTGTTACTCTATGTAGGTTCAACTATTTTGTTTATTGTAGCGTCTGACTTCCTATTATTAAAATAATTTCTTGCGAGTGCAAAACAAATTGTATCTATATATTTATATTAAATATATAATTAAAAGAATATTTGTTAAAAGGAATGCATATTATATAAATATATATATATATATATATATATATATATATATATATATATATATATACATATTTATGTTGTAAATGAAAATAACACACCACTAAGAACAATTTAAGTAGATTATTAACGCCGTGCTGTAATGAGTTATACGATATAAATATTTTCCCCATGTCTGCGTACGCGGAATGCGTTCCATTAAATTATAAATCATGTAATTTTACCTATTATTATCTACTGCTCATATAAGAGTGTAGCAACTTAGTGAAGGAACTAGTACAGCTAAAACCAAGTTGAGATTTTGTTAAGTTCAACACGGCTAATAATCTAGCGCATGACATCGTAACAAATTATAAATTGACTATCTTATTCGTACAAATATGCCACGAAAATACCAAGTGTATTTATGTAATCGATAGTGGCACTCTAACTGTAATGGCGTAGCTTACGTGGTATTCGAAACTTACATATCACCAGTCTGTAAAAGGGTAACCTGTAATATGTTAAAACAGCAGAATTGGCGTGTCTACACATTAAATTTATTTAGAAAAAAGGTGTGTATCTCTAGAAACCTATCTACTTACCATGTCAATTTCTTGCTTACTTCGAGTAATGGAATAAGTCCAAACTTGATGAGTTCACCACTTACTTCTTATCACCACCTTTCGGCACAACCATTGTAATTTGATTTTACTAAAGTATAAAATTTATATCTCCCTCAGTCGTGCCAAAACTTAACAGAATTTGTTATTCCATTTTTATTAGACTTGGGTCATATAAAATGAATCCTTTTTGATGCTAAACCAGAGGTTTACCTTATCAAATAAAAAAGTGATCATCTGAATTGTTTGGTTAATTCCGGAGACATCTGTTGATGTATATGAATAAAATACGTCATATAAATGTGGAAAACCTTTCTAAATTAATCCATATAATTGGACATTCAATGGTATCATAAGAGCTTGAAAATAATTATCCGGATAAAAGCGATCTGTAGTCCATAATTTCTTTTGATAAAAATAATAAAAACTTGAAGCGTATTTAGTAGAAAACTTTTTATTGGAGTTTACAAATTACATCTGTGTCATTAATATTGTAGTCAAACCGTTCGATAACACATAAGAAATGCGTCATATAAGTTAAGAGTATACAATTTCTGAATCCCAACCTTCCTTTTTAATCTGATCTAAGTCTCTAATTAGTCCATCATCTACTGTACACAAAAGCCATCTTTTGTGGAAAGGTCTTTTTTAACTTTAATTTTCCAGGAACTTTCTTCCTTTCGGGTTTAAAAAACCTTTGCGATTTACTAAAAATATTAGAGAAAATCAAATCAAGTATAAAAATATTTTAGAAATTTTTAATTTGCGGATGGTATCATTATCATAAACTCTACTTCCATTTAGGTTTAGCCGGGTTCTTAATAAACAACAAGTTTAAAATTTTATACGTAGACTACATTCAAAAAGGCCACTTGAAATTTTTACCTTTTTATAAACTATCAGAAGACCATTTGGACCCATTTTTAGTACCGTATGACCCAGGTGTGGTTTATTAATAGCCCAACGATCAAACAATTTATATCTGCGCACAAAAGGTTAATTTGTCAGGCAGAAAAAGTGAAAACTGCTTGGAAACTGAAAAAAAAATACTATTCGTTCTGGTACAGTTTCCACCGCCAAACGCTATTATATTAATATTAAATTTTAGGATTTTAGTAATTTAGGAATTTCGATTAGGCGATAATTTTCTAAATAACAATCCAGGTAACATCAAAATCTTGTCCTCGGTAATTTTAGGCAGACTAACTAACACTTCTGGAGACTTATCACAATTTATTAAAAAAAAAAACTATTTATATAGGTTGTGAAGTTTGTATAGATTCCTTGGTACAATTACGAACTAATGAGACATTTATAAGTCGTAAAGATTTCGCAAAACAAGGTAAGAGCTTTTTGACTTATCCATAAAAAGATGTATTGGGTAAATGCTTATAATGCAAACATTATTTTAGGGAACATTTAAAAACTCATTCTAACTTTGGTAAGACGACTTTTAGTCATTTTTAGAAATTACATAATTTATTTACACTGACAATTTTTTTCGATAATTCAATTATTCATTCATATGAGCACCCTTTTAATGGCCAACTAAATCTATTTATATAATATTTAAAATTATTTAAAATAAGGTTAAGATATGAAAAAAAAAATTATCAAAAGAAAGTTTGAGAAACCGTTTGAGCAAGTTTGTTTTATTTTTGGCCTTTAAGCCAATGATTTCTACATGACTTTTATGATAACTAACAAGAGTATTATTTAGAATCGTAGAAATACATTTGTTAGTTATGGTGCCATAATATCATTATATGAGAGACTGTAATGAAAAATCCTTTTTTTATTTAATAGCATAATTTATTCTCATAGTTGAATTGTGTAATTGAAATCACTTCAATGTACAGTCTCAGTTGTGTTATTGTATGAGGAACTCGTGTTGGTTATTTTTTCAATTTATGAACGAATATAATTTGTTTGTAGTTAGTGCTTAAAAGTTTTTAGGTAATATGTTATTTGTTATTTCAAAGTAATTTTTCTACTTTTCTACATTCACACTTTATATATTTTCCACATAAAACTTACTTTCTCTGATAAAACTTTTGTTTTATTTTAAGCCTCAATTTAAGTGCTTTTGCGGCCTTTCTTGCCATGATATTAAATTTTTTATACGAATACGCACGGATTGACATTTTTTCACAGTAGAAATGATGCACCCAAAATGTCTAAATTTAAACACATATTTAAGTTTAAAAATATGAGACGGAATGCCTCTTAGGAGATATTGCATAATCATTTTTGAGACCGCAGTTACTCTGGTAAAATTTTATTATTCCTAAAGATATGTTAAATTGGAGACGAGTTTATAATTATTGGCTCTAGGAAATGAATCGTTAACAAAATATGACCAAATACGTGCCCCTTTATTTTTATGTTGTTGATATAACATCGTTAGAGAAAAGCCATCACTAAAACTCACAGGTATGTATAATTACGCACACAAGGGCAATTCCATTCCGGCGATGGAAAGCATGTCGAGTGAATTCGTCTATTCGTAGTTTATTAAGTCTACGGCCAAGACAAATCAAAGGATTGGTTTCAATCAAACAAAACAAATTCTTGGGTTAACATTTCGAGTCCATCATTTTATTCGGATTTTGCTAAAGAACAAATTAATATCGACATAAATAATGCCTTAATAGATTACATTACGCCTTTTTCACTCAAATTTGATCCAGTTATCCGTGCTGTTGCAGTGTCCGAAAATTCTATAGTGTATTTTTAATTTCCATTGTCAGATTCTAGCCAAATTTTCGTGGAACCACGTCGATATTTCCAAATAAAAGAAATCATTCGAATTATATAATAAACACCAAGATTCGAGGTAACATCCAAAAAAAAACGTAAAGAGCCTGCTACTTCTTTGAAGTATGCTAAAAAGTAAAATAAACCGTATGTCTGATATAACATCATAGTACATTTACGGAAGTCTTTGGTGTAATATATCGTCACTAAACTATAAATGAACACTCTGAGCACTCACTACGATATTATGTAATAATTTTTACTTATATTTTTTATTTAATTCTAGTTATTAATGAAACGTCTATGTTAAAATGGATCCCGCTAAACCTATACGATACCGACAGGGCCCATGCCCATTATCAAATTGCTCATTAAACTAACGATATTTTATACTTAACTCTGTCAATTTTAATTTTAATAAATACCTTACTTCTTATTTCTCATATTCTTCTCATATAATTTTTTTAGCATATTGTGTTACAATAAAAAAGAATGCCGCATCAAAAGTTTCCCACATCTGCGTAAGCTCCAGTCGCCTCGCATAAGCTCGTATATGTACAACACATAATTTTACCTCCAGCCGTCTACCGTTTCTTGTGTGGGGTAATTTATTTTACCGCGACTTAGCGGACGAATTTACGCTGTGAAAGCGATGTTCCAACTTCAACGAAGTTCTACGCGGTGAATAAGCTCGCGTGTGACAGAGTGATAAATTGTAAAGCAAAGGTCTAATTTGTGTGAAATCTGATATTTATTTGTTTAAGCAGCAATTGCGGTCGAATTATTTGACGTTGCTTTGGCGACGAAATTACTAATTTAATGCTGAGTTTGAAGAAATCTCCGTTTAAAGAAAATGTAGACTACGAATTTCGACATTTTATGTTTATTATAAGTTTTACTCGTCAAATTTAAATTTATATTTTAAAGGAGAGTATTTCGTGTTAGATTTATATTTGGTTTTAAATGTAATACCGCTATATTTAAAAATAGTTTCATTCGTATGATATCAAAATATTTCAAATCAAAACTTGCAAATAAACAAAAAAAAGAAAATATTAAATAAATATTCATTGACGACATAATGCCTTTGTGACCAAAGAAAATATTATTGCCTTATACTATTTCGTTTCAAATAAGTAAAATAGTGACTGGATTTTAATTATGTTAAATATTAATTCCAATTCAGTTTTTAACTAAAATATAATAGCTGTAATATTCATTGCCTCTTTATATTTAATTTAATTGATAAACAAAATTAAATAATTACAATTTATTAAAGACGACAAAAAAGTTTTCTAAACATATTTTACGTTTTAGTTACATAAAAAATTATATTTTCATATTTTTTTCAATTCTTAAAGAATAAGTTTATGAATGACAAAGGTATTCAACCGTCAAAATAATCATTATGCAAAATATTTTATTATCATTTGCGACAAGTGCTTTATATCAAGTAACAAAGAAAACATAAATGAAAAGTAATAATTTTTTTTGAATCGATGAATTACCAAAAAATATTAAGTACTGATGAAGCCAAATATTTAACGTGCGGTGAAATATCCGTGAGATGTAATTAAGTCCGACGGATTATTTCGGTTCTTTTTCTGATATATTTAACATAAATATAATCTATATTGATAAGGTGTAATATATATATATATATATATATATATATATATATATATATATATATATATATATATACATTATAAAAACGAGGAATATTAGAAAAATGCAGTTTTATAAAATTTGTAAGCATAAGATCTATTCTTGTGCAATATCATACGGATAACCGACAAACATTTTTGGATAATTACATCCTAAGTGTAGTTAAAATCTTACATAATTTTGACATGTGAATAAGATATTATCAAGCCTAAAATTTTTTGACAATGAGATATCCGTATAAATTTTCTCTAAATAGTAATTTCTGATTGTTATATAACAGCATTATTCTCATATATCACTAAATGGCATATTATTACTATGACTTCATTCTTAAATGCGATAGTTTTTCACCAAGAATATTGTAATAAAATTTAAATTCAATTTCCTTTGATTGCCAGTTTCAAATGGAAAACAAAGCATTTTAAATTAAAAATAAAAATTGAAAACAAAAATAATTTTTGACTCAAAAAACTATAAAATATCGTCGTGTAATAGTTATAATAAATTGGTTAACAAAAAATTAACATATTTCGAAGGCAATGAAATTCATTAGAAGTGCCAATAAATTTAGCACTTATTTTCGTTAGAGAGAATTTTATCAATCATTTACAAGCAATAAAGAAGCAATCCCTAAGTAATTTAAGCCGGCTAGCATTATTTTACTATTTCAAGATAGGAAAATAAACAGATTTTAATATTTCATACACCGATTTAACGTTAAATATCCCCAATAATCTTAATGAAAAATTAATGCATCGGAGTTAAGAATGAAAGTTAAAATGTAGACAAAATATAAATCAACTAGGAAACGGGACAAAATACTAGTGATAAAATACCAATATACGACAAGGTTGCCGGAATTATATAAGCACCCTTCAATTCCATCGATCAAGAATTTATTTTATAAATTCTCTTTTCTACGTAATATGCGTACTTGGTTCATTACGTTTATAATATATAGGATATTCGGAGTAACATTGAAAGCAAACCATAGTCAACTATAGATATTTATGAGGCATACTAAAAGGTAGTAAACTTATACTAACTTACTTTCTTATGTAAATTGAATATGGAATTGATCTAGGAAATGTATAATTTTACCTGAAACAGTGCTTTGGATAAATAAAGTAAGGCTCAGTAAATATCTGTTGATATTCAACGCATGCAGAAGACGCCTTTACAATATTAAGGGACAACTTTTTGGATAATCTTGGTAACCAGAAATATTTATCAGTCATCTTAAAATATACGAAGCAAAAAGTGATCAAATATCATAAAATCAGTATGAATATCAAAAACACTTATGATACTTTACGCAAAATGGGGCAATTAAACGTGGCCTTGAGATAAATTATTTAAATTACTGACGAATACATTGAGATAGATTATCACTATAACATTAGCGTATCTACATATACAAGAACTTTTTAGGGTTATAACATATAACTCAAGGAAATTTATCAGACGAGGTTTGTTTGATATTTTTATTTACATATATTTACGCAGGACGTTCATCAATAATTACTTCCTTACCTACTACGGAGCAAATACGAATAAACCTTATAACTGTCAGAAACACGTTAATAAATTACTTAATTGCGATTACTAACAATGAGATACTGAAAACCATGACTATTATTATTTGTATTATAAAATTAAACTATCAAATTGTATTTCAAAAGTGAAGCCGAAATGCTTAGTTGCAAAACGAGAAAAAGTTATTTTCGTATCGAAGAAAACTCGCGATTGAGTTCCAGATTTTCTTTTATTCCGTATACAAAGCCATCGTCTAGTGCTTTAATTGAATACCTAGATTTCGTCGATAATTTAAAAATTTTGCCAATTTTTTATTTCGTTTTTACAATATAAAAATGAGAAATACTCAGTTTTACATTTAAATACAATGTTCCATAAGCTTTATTTTCTAAAATAGTTCAATCTGTCACGAGTGCTGTTATAGCCACATGTAATTATTACCATGAAATCAATCTTTTCACTAATTGGTACTTTATAGAAAACACAAAAATATTTCATCGCATTTAGGGGCTATCAAAATATTCTTTGAACAACTCAAACCCATTCTAAAATGAAATTTGTGCTTGGCTTACCCAAAAAAATATAAGTTTTATGGACGTGCAGAGCACGTTTCTGTCTGAAAATCTCACGGCGAACTATCGTTAATAATTACAAATAGATTTGCCAAAAAAAATTAATTTATTACTTATTTATATTATCTGGTTACTCAGTCTGATGACACAGATTGTGAGTGTATATTTTTTACGGGGTTGACAAATTTTTAATTTAAACAAAAATGGTAAAAATACCAAAAAAATTAAATAGGTTTCTAATTAAATTTTGTTAGAGCTTAGAGATTTTATCTAATTATAGCAATTGTTTCATCCCGATACGATGAATACGATTAAAGTTTAAGGATAACTGAATTGTAGATTTTTTTTAATTATCAATTGTATTTCTTGCATTATCCAATTGTTTTGTTTATTTTATTAAATCTCTTTTTTTAATTGTATCAAAATATATATAAAATTGTGAATATATAGAATTTTAAATCAAAAAGTCTTAGTAAATATTAAATAATAAAAATCTTTAAATATGCGGTGAAATTCCGTGATTAGTAAAAGTAGTAAGAAAATTAAGGAAAATAAAAATTTGATTTCTATATATTATAGTTCTATGTATATATTATTGTCTGTTTTCTATATATTATTGTCTCTATATATTGTCCTTTTTCGTCTTCCAGTTACTTACGATGATTAAAAACATTGATAAAAATCTCACGCTTATTTCTTGCATGTGTCATGACTTAAATTGAACAAGTACTCCATATAGCGTCTGACACAGCCGTTTTTCATCCATGACAATTTTTTTCATTATTAGAACTTTTATTATTTATTTAGAACTTAGTTTTAAACTTATATTTTCAAACATTCACAAAAACGTGTCCTGTCAAATTCCTAAAGGAAAAATTACAAAAAACAGCCTTATTAAACTGTGAAAGGTTCGTTCGGTGATATGTACAGCATTTATTTTCATTAAATAGCGTCTCGTCAATCCGCATCATAAATAGATTGGAATGCACTTATTTTTTTTAAATCACACCACTTTTTTTCTGAAATTTGAAAATTATTTTAAGTCAATAACATCAAAATGCATCAACCTATATCTCTTATTTCTATAAACGTAAGAAATATAGCAATATTTTACAAATACCTTTCATGACGCACAGTTTTAGAAAAGAAAATTTGAAAATAGAAGGTAAAGGGTAAAATAGATAAATGATCAATTTATATTAATTATTTTTTATTAATTATTTAAATATATAAAATAATTAATTATAATATAATAATTATTATAAAATAATTATAATTATATTAATTATTTAATTATTAATAAATAGCATTTGCAGAAACCTTACAATTTTAAAATAAAAAAATAAATTATTCTGGAAATGGCAATCAAAAAAGGGCAAAAAATAAATGGGATCATAATCCAAAACTAAAATGTATCTTCACAAGTACGCGTATTTTATAGTTTAGTATATCGAGAATTACTAATAAGCAATAAAAATGGGACTAAATACAAATGGATTTTTAGAAATCAATATCTACCGTTTTTAAAACGTATGCCTACAGAAATTGAAAATATATCGTTAATTGTCATTGCAGTCGTTCATTCAGTCTAATATTAACGAATTATTTTATATACAAATATAAATATTACATATATATACAATATTACATATATATATAAATATTACATATACAGGATTTTTATAGATTCTTAATAGACAAAAAGACGATTTTAAGTAAATGTTTCAGTGATTTCTTGTTTATTTTCTGTATATTTGAAGTAACATTTTTAGGGTTCCACAAAATATAGCTCAAAAAGAAAATATTTCATCTTATGCGGATTATATTTATTAGGAGAGAGCAAATTAAGAATTTTATTGTTTTTAAGTCCACATGTAGTGTGAGATAACGGTTGAAAGGACTAATTACAACGGTTTCATAAATCCATAATTTTAGGTATCTTTATGCCAAAAATATGCACTCTCCTCGCTTCCTATTCCGAGAATTATGTTAGGGGTTTTTAGATGCCCCTTAAATGGCTGTAAGAAAAGTATAGCGATGAATCTAGTCGTCGACATTTTTTTTAAATATACCCCATAATTTTACGCTTATGAAAGATATAGTAAGCAATATATTAACCATTTTCTATATTTTCAGCCGATTTTATGAGAAAACATGCGACAAAGAAATTGACATAGTAATATATCTTATTAACCTATATATTTTGTGTGAAAAAACTTTTTTCAAATTTTCATGTGGGAATTAAAGACAAGAAATAGGCCTTAATGTTTTTCTCTGAATTCTACGTATAATACGGATATCATATTATTATGAGTCATATACAAATATGTTTTGAGAATTTTAAATTTTATATTTAAACATATATTTCAAAAATATGCCCAAAACTACTGAAAATATTTACGTCATGAGAAATTAGTATTTTAAAATATCTTAATAAAAGTGCTTTGCACTGTACAATAATTATGACTAAATATTAACGAGACTCTCTCAGTGCAGGTTCTACTCGTGCTCGGCAGATTTTTTGCATTATATATAAATGAGTATACCTACACATCATATTTTATAGGCTTCATAGTCATTCGTTCCTTGTATTCATACTCAAATTGATTTCAGTCTACTTATAACTAGTTTCGTAATTAAATTTCTTACATATGCAAATGAGTAAAACATTACGCCGTTTTCTGTTTATCTTCAGAAATTTCAAATCAAGATAACATTCCAGAATAACTAATCTATTCAACGTTTGAAAATTGAAAATATCTGAAAGAGAAACCCATAATATTAGGAAATAAATAATAATTATAGTAACAAAAATGAAATTTTTCTTCACGATCAAACGAATAATTTAACAGAAAGCTTTAACTGACATAGTTGTAAATATATAGGAGGAAACTAGTTAACTTTTCTCGACTGGGAGATTGTAGATAGCGATTTTTAGTGCGTCTCAGTCAGTTTAGCGAGTGTCTCAGTCATATCGTCAAATTATTCTTTAGTTTTGCATAAATAAAAGTCAAGTTAATAATATTGTTTTTTTTTTAAACACAAATATTTAGGATAATTTTGAAAAATTTTAAAATCACCTTCCTCAGAACTATCGAAAAGCATGATAAGAGAATCCCAAAGCGGACAATATGTAAAAATCAATGTTTATTATAGAAAAAAGAGTGTATACTTTAAAAGGCAAGGTTTTCTTACATTAATTAGTGGTAAAGATGAGCGTATAGTAACCATTTTTTGCCAAATTATTAATAATTGATTGCTGCCCAAAATCCACGATCAGAATTGGTACTACATCATATATACAAATAATATATACAAAAGCTATACCTTTAAAATTTCGCGATAATTAGAGGATTATCCGAAGATACTCTAAACATGAATACATCTTTTTCCTATGCATAGACAGAAAATGAGTACGCTAAAAGAGCCAAAAGAAGAGCCTCCGCTCTTTATGATACGCTGCATAAAATGAATCTAATAATACTAATCACATATTGAATATATTTGGCGTTAATTTTGTAGAAATTCATTATTCATAATTAAATGAAACTACGTGACGTAGTATTATTTCTACTTTCTTTAAGTTCTTTACCACGACCTAGGTTTCGTTGTATTACAACATCTTCAGGTGGGCTATTAGCAAATATTCTTTGCATCTACATCACGTAGTTTCATTTAATTGTGAATACTAATCACTTCACCTTCGGATTATATTCAAATAATAGAGCAATATTCCATAGTCACCGAACTCTTAAACGTATCGGTATTCGTTTGGAAAACTATTTTTAAAAAATCTGCTTAAAAAATGGCAAAATTTCATTATAAAATATAAGATTGCAAAAGATTTATTTTAATAAAACAGAAAAATGTAGGAAATGTTTTAGAAACCTTTTTTACAGTTTAGATACGGAAACTCCGAAAAGCATGTGTAAAATCAGAAAAAGACAGAATGCCACCGCCAGCTAAAATTCGAAAATATTTAGTTTCAAATCTACTTAAACTAAGAGATTTTAATCATTTTATGAAAAAAAATGAAGACGACGAAAGTGATGTTTACCAGACAAGGGAAGAAGACGTTACTTTAAAGATTTCATTTTTGTTATAAATATTTTTAGTAATTCGAATTTATCTTAACTTGATTAAATACGTACCTAGTGACGTAACCAAATCTATTTATTGTTAGAAACAACAGTATGTATGTTCTATTTAGTAGTAATCAAAAACAACAAAGTCCACGAGTAGGTAACAAATGCAGCTAAATTAATTTAGGTGTGTCAAAAAAATAATATGTTGCAATGTGTGTATGTGCGTGGTATGCCCAGTGCTACCAACACTATTAAAACATTAAGCTCGAAAAATTTTTTGACGATATTGCTAAAATAGGAATAAACCAATTTTTCTTAGTTTTGTGAAAAAAATACTCAAATGGGGTGTCCATTTGATTATTTTTTGGGTACAATACTTAAATGGGTATAGCTACCTTTGTTTCAATATACCTTAAGTGGTAAGTTAATAAAAAGTATCTAATTAGGCAAATTATTTGAATACAATAACTATATAAATTCTAGCCAATCACTATGCATGGAGTAACTGAAGAGTGTAATTAAAAATCATAATATTTCCTGATTTGAAATAAAAAATACGCCTTGATAACAAAAATTTGATTATCTCGTTTTTATTTACGAGTTGCTTCCACTACGGAGTAAAATTTTCATACAGATTGCAAATCTCGCCAACATATAGTTACAATCAGTCTATATTAACCGCCGCGTTTATATATTCGGCCCTCTCAATATTATCAACGAATAACTCAATAAACAAAATTTATAATAAATGATTTAATATTTAAAAAGTAATATTTTATTTGTAGCAAATGTCTCGCGTCATCTCATTTCAGAAATTTCCATTTATTTAAACTCCTGTGACCATTTGTTAGAAAGGAAATTTCTTTCTTCCCAAATCCACATCAAAACAAAATACACATCAAAATTTCCGTAAGGCTGATTTTTGAACATTATTGACTAAATTAATGGGGAAATGTTTATAAAGTTAACAACCTTGATAAAGCTGTATGTTTTTATACACCTCATTAAACAATTTTTTGGCTCACTGAGTTCATAATAAGAAGCGGATCAGTGTGAACCATCGGTATCTTTGTTCAACTTGGTTTAACATTAATCTTTTCAACGATATTCGGAATAACAACATAAAAATATGTAATATGATTCAAGTTCAGATTGTAAAATATGTAATTTTTGGAGTAAATGAGTTGTATTACATGAGAGCTTTGTATTAAGTAGCAATATATATTATCTAAAAATGAGTAAAGTATTGCGTGAGGACCATCGCCGTTATGTGTTGTGTTGATTACAAGGCATACGGCCTTTAACAAGGTGGCGCAACATGGGGACAAGGAATCGATTCCCAGCCGCTCATGAACTGGTATTCTGATTGGTAGTTAGAGATTGCTCTCATAGCAATCCGCTATATGTATCAATAAAATACATTAAAGTACATAAATAAATAAATAGAGTGCGCACTTTGGGAATGTTGTTGTACTCATTTCCGCTGAAATTACTGGACCTACTTGTTGAGTACCATGATTAACCACCACTCTGTCGGGCTTTTAAACAGCAGTTATACCTGTTCCGTCATAGTTATAAATGTCTTGAGGCTCAAACTTATGACGGTCCATGACAATGGTCAAATTGACATAGAAGGAATCTACATTAATTTTGTTAAAGCTAGTCGCCCTGGAGAGGCTTGTGAACTATTCCTAACCTGCTAGTTTATTGTCTTATTAAATTATATTTAACTGTAAGTTCACAGGCCAATTTTCTTACCTCCTTCTTAGGTAGTCCAAAATATATATCTGCATATCAAAAAAAATACTTTGAAAGCTCTCGCTTTTGTTTCTCATTAAAAACTCGGTTGTTTGCTTTATATTCCATGTCTTGATTGTCTTTCTCGTCAGATGCATCTCACTTTTAAACATATTTTAGGAGCGAACAGTGGTTTACTCCGTGGTTCTCTGCCGCTTTTTGCAATGAATCTCCTGTATTCACCTCCTCATAAGCGTCTTTGTGCTTTGATAAGTCTATTTGTCCTCTCGAAGTATTTCTTACGCGTGCTTTCGGCGTCAATAAAACAAGAAAAAATAAATAAATGCAATGTTTCAACCGTACCCAAAAAAAATGTTTCAACCTTCTACTTTAGGTAAAAAGCAGTTATAGTAATTATGACAAAAATGATACACAAAAACTAGTCACGGTGCCATATTCTAAAACATTCATTTCAAACAAAAACACACACTCAACACTCTCACTTAAATAGAAACCATAATAATTGGAAAATTCACCCAGCAAAAATACTTACTTTTGGTTAACAAAACACAATAGGGTCTTACAAGAAGAGCTAAAGCGCGCGGAGAATGGTGCAACTCTGAGATTCGTGTTCAGATCGGTCGACCGCTTCATTCCTCCTTTGAATTCCTCACCGTCCCGCCAACGGTTTGCGAGATATTCGTGGTGTTTCAACTGTCACCCAGTCTACCCTAAATGCAGCTTTTTCTGATCTTAAAAATACATTTGATCGAGTCGCCTATGATATTCTATTAGTAAAATTGTTGGAGGCAGGAACATCTCTCGCTTTAGTGTAATTATTTGTCAATTACATTCAGGCTCGTAAACAATATATTCGGTTTAAATATTCTCAATCTTGGCCTTATGTTATTCAATCTGGAGCCAGTCAATGTTTTAATTTTGGTTCACTTCTTATTCTTATTATGATAAATTACCTGATATCAGTCATAAAAACTACTTGTTGCCTCTTATTTACCAAATATTTCAAAATTCTGCTGAGGTATCAATCATCAATCTAATAGTGAGCTGTTATAAAGTGATATCGATTCAATATTTGAATGGCATTTAAGTAAAAAGCTATATTTTTATTTTAACAAATGTGCAATTATGACATACTTCCGTTCACGTGTCCCCCTTTGCATAGTGATAAGCTGGACGGAACTCAAAAGGATTTCATCTGTGCAGAATCTCGGTGCATTTACGTATAATATTTTGAGTAACATTCACGAAATTTGTCAAAAAATCTGGAAGGCACTCGAATTTTTAATACGAAATTCCCAAAATGTTCACTATACCGCGTATCATTATTTTATTTGACTCAATTCGTAGTATTCTTGAAAGTAATGGAGTCATCTCGTCTCCACATAAAATTAATCATATATTCATGTTGAGGACATGTTGTCTTCATTGAGTCTTCCATAAATCGTAACATAAATAAAAAACCAAATTATATTTGAACTACACTGGTCAAGCAGAAAGACAGTTAAATTAGCAATACCGACTTTACAGAAATATCTAACAATGTTTGCCCATTCAAACTTTTATCCTTTAATTGCACTGATTAAATATTGCATTTATATTGAGACAGGATTTTAGAATTTGTGAGTGATTTTGAACATATTACCAAAGATTATATTAAACCTTTAATCAATAACAAGTAAAAACTCTTTGTAATACAGCCTTTTACCTAGTTTTTGGTCTGAATACTTGACGACCACTCTTTGTTATACAGAAACCTGATTCCCTTCTTAAAATCATGTTATTAATCAATTATATACCTATATTATCATCTAACTCATCACCATCAGACATATAACTATCCACTGATGAATCTAACCCTTTTTATACTGCTACATAGTCATTAATTGCAGAAGAAGTATCGGTCGACGGCACTAGAGTTCTATCAACTACACGCAAGATATAATACACTCCGCTGTTTCTGATTAATGTACCTCGCGGTGCATTTTCATAGTATACTTTGAATTTTAAATTACTTTGGTAACTGATAAATGTGACAAGTACTTGTTTATTGCTTTACCAGAAAATATTGACGAATGGATTGGAATTAAGAGTTTACCGTTGCCGCCACGTTATATTTTTATGTTTCAATTATTCAAAGACACTTGTTTTTAATTAATGACTTTATATTTTTTTAATATCATTCCCAATAAATGTAAATGTCTTCGGAAAAGCGGTACAATATTTTTACTCTTAACAAAAAATTATGAAATTAAATCACTTTAATTATAGAGTTTTTAAGTTGTTGCGCTAAATTTTATTTCTATCTCTCTTTTCCCTTTAATATTCCGTATGTAAAGAGAGAAAGAGACTTTAAGGGTCAACAAAGTTAAAAATCATTAAAAACATATAATTTACACTTGTTAAGCTTTAAACCAGTCCTGATCCTGAAACCTCAATTTTATAGTTTCATAAAGTTAGCGTTTCGTGGCCCTGTTTTAAGGTCAACTTATTATATACTCTCGTAGATACAATTTAACTAATCTTTAAAATAAGCTTCCAAGTTGTAAACCCTACAGAATTGTGGAAAAACTATATTGTGACATCTAAAATGAATTCATTTTTATTCAAAACACAAAAAAATTTCTATCAGTTAGCCCAATTTTAATTCATTAACCGTCTCTTTTTAAACAATATAGCCATATATACCTACTATTATATCTTAAGATTTCACAAACATATATTCGATAGTAGGCACTTATGAATTGGTCAGTTTTGTATTTGCTGCCTGCATACGTAAAACGGTTATATAGATTTTTAGTTGATTTTTACGGCAAGAACTTTTTCGTCTCCAAAATACAACATAAAAATAACCATTAAAAAAGTTGGTATGGAATGTTATCACGGAGATATAAATAATTTAAAAAAAAATTATATCTTCGCCTGAAGTTTTCAACATCTGGTTAAGGCATAAAGAACTGTTGAAAGAGGGTATGAGGAAAACCTACAAAATACGAAAATAATGGTTAAATTAAAATTACTATACTATGATGAAATTAATTACTAAATTATAACAAAATTAATAAACTTATTGACTACCGTAGTCTCTTTTCTCTTCAGAAATTCATGGAACACGGTTTGCTATATCAACTTAACAATTTGTTTATTAAGAAATAAAATGAGACTCTTATTCAAAATAAAATATATGCGATTGCTTCTTATTAATTACAGAATGTATAATTAAAACTAAGAGGAGGGTATAAAAGTAGAATTTTTGAATCTTCAGCGTTTAATGGAGTTGGGTCAAACTGACAATAAGATAAAAATTGTTAGCATAACAATAGCCACATTTTTATATAACAATTTATATATAAACTTTATCAATTTTAAATTATCGAAGATGTCGTCTTTTTAACTACCGAATAAAGTTTTATTGGCTCCAAAGTTAGACATAACTAATCAAGCCATTCAACTTCATCGCTCGAACAATATAACGTAGCAGTGCACGTAATTTTTATTTCTGGTTCTAGAACTTGTACTTCTAACATACTTGATACACTAGAATCTCATACTGCATCAACTTCCATAGACTAATTTATTTTACCGTGAATAGTAGATGAATGTATTCATTAAATGCAGTATTGAATGTTTACGGAAATTTATTAATAACGCAATATGTACGAAATAAATTGGTAAATTGTATGTCAAACGTTACACTCATAAGTCTTATGTCGATTTAAATAATAACATTATGTGCAATCATCACATAATATTATTATTTAAATCGACACATCTAAAGTTTTTTATAATCAATCTAGATTTTTTTAAAAATAAATACAACGATAAATGCCAAACATAACAAAAATGATGTATATTATTCACACAGGTACCTGTATTTGTGCTAAAACTGAGTCCAAAAAAAAATGTTTCTGCGAAAATCACTGTATAACTTATAATCTGATCAAAAAAATATATTTTTTTGCAGAAACATCCTTCAAATATATTTAATTTGATATCCGAATTCACCTGTATGAAATGCAGAGTATAAAACGTTGTTTGTTACACTCTGTATATGTATGTAAATGTGTATGTATGTATATGTATATATATATATATATATATATATATATTGTTATTATATCAACATCAAACAACAGACAGTCCACTTGTTCACCGTAAATTTCTTCTGAAAATGGACCCAGAAGAAAATAATTTCAGATTAAATACCTTTCAAACTGCGGTAGATATTGCTGCTTATAATAAAATCAATACTGAAAATAATGCAGATAATTCTCGTAGAAATGGAAGCACGCACATATTTTTCTTTGTGTTGCGTACATACAACTCAGCTTTGGAGAAAGCGTTGTGCATTCTACGATATTATTGACCATTACAATATTATTGATTATTATAATGCTATTACGGTAAACAGTGGATGACTATTTGCAGTAAATGCAGTATTGAAAGTTCACGGAAGTTTATTAATAAAGCAATATGTAATTAATACAACGATAAATTGTATGTCAACTTTTACATTCATAAGTCTAATGTCGATTTAAATAATATTATAATATATATTAACGGAACTACAAAATTGACCATTATAAAGCAACGGATGAACAAATATGACTTAATACAAACTATTGAAATCTTGCGTATTTACAACTTTTTCATGAGTAATATCTTTTGTAAAATTATGATGTTTTATTTGGAATAATTATATAAATGGTATATGGCTAATTTTTTAATTTGACTACGACATTAAAGTTAGAAATATTAAAATTACAATTATATTTGTAGATATAAAGTTCTATTCGAAATAAAAAAAAAATTTTTTTTTAAATATATATATATGTATATATACATATATATATATATATATATATATATATATATATATATATATATATATATATATATATATATATATATATATATATATATAAATAATATATATAGATATATATATATATATATATATATACATTTATATATCTATATATAGTACAAATCTACCTTAATTTGTTAGCAGTCTCTCATAGCTGTTGACTCAGAAAATAATTGACTCATTTAAAAACACGTTTTGTGAAAAACATATATATGGTATTTTTACTGAAGATTATAAAACTAATATCACTTAATTTCATAATTTAAAAATATTCAATTATTTGAATAAAACCCCGCTTAAATTCTTCTAATAATTGATATTAACTAATATAAGACAAAGTTTTCGTAATTCTTCATCGTCGCTATTCACGCGCTAACAAAATATGTAAATGCATGCAGATGACTTTGCAAACTGATTATCTTGAATATTGATAGACCAGTTTGGAGGGTGAGTTTAAACTCCTTTGAGAAATTTAAATTGACCGAGACCGGTTGTTACGAATAAAATAGAGTTCAATTATAAGGTTCGGGGTCATATCTGTAACATATTTAATAACGAGTAGATATTTTATCTACCTATTAAAATATTGCTATAAGTATTTCACTTAATTATATTTTAATGAATATTTTCGTGATGTATTTAACTCTTCAACAGACCAGACGATAATTAAAAAATCGACGCAGATAGTTCTTGAAATGAAATTTGCGATATCTGCGCCGCCAAAATTTAATTATCCACTAATTACGAAAATTACTGCAATAGAAACTATCTACAACCATACATTTTCCAAAAACTTATGAAATTTTCTAAATGATGAAGTAAGTTTTTTATTTATAAGTGTGTATAAAAAATAATTTAAATATTGTCAAATTTAGAGAAGACCATTTTCTAGCCCGAATTTCAATTATTTCTTAATATTTCGTGAATTTCGACATCAAATTATATATTAATTCGAATGAAATATTGATTCCTTTTGCAAAAAAAAAACTCAAATAAATTTGCAAAAGAAACGTTTAAAGTAAAATTTCGTGTCGCGCGCCATGGCCGTGGTTTGGGCGGGACCGACGGTTGGCATCATCAGCGTATCAGCATAAATTTTAATTTTGGCCGGATACGGCCGTTTGAACTGCAGTGGGGTAATGACATTATGCAAGTACACGTTGGTCTGCGTTTACCAATTTTAATAAGCGGTAAATTGCACAATACTCTTCTGCGGAATATATCAAGATTAATTTTATATCAAAAATAGACTAATTTTTCTTCACAAACTAAGATTATTAACGTTGGTCTGCGTTTACCAATTTTAAGAAGCGTTAAATTGCACAATACTCTTCTGTGGAATATATCAAGATTAATTTTCTATCAAAAATAGACTAATTTTTCTTCAGAAACTAAGATCATTAACATCAATACTAATTACACATGACAAGTTCATTTATGACATTAAATAAGTCTAAATTATTCACTTATTTGGATCTATTTTCATTCCCGTACGTTGACTTTTTGTATAAAATTATAACTGCGCTTAGATTTTATATAAAGACAAATCCTAATTTACACTATAACTCTATGAAGAAAATTTAATTACAACATTACTAATTTAAATCATAGTCAAGTAAAGATTAAACTAAGTACAAATATATACACTTGCATAAAAGGTTAAAAAATATTTACTTAATCATTTACATCTATGAAAAACTGGCAAAGTACGCGGTTGAAAAATTTAGCGGAAAGAACACGCATTGAATTTCCATTTTAAATTTAATATTTGCCAAGGCGAGAGGTAGGTGGTCTCTTAAAAAATAAAAAAAGGAAAAGAATCTTAATGTAACATTAAAAATAATTTCCAATTCACTTAATTGTATATCGAAAAAAACGCTAGTATTTTAGACATATTAATCATATAAAATAGATATATTAAAATTAATATTAACTTATGGCATATTAAATAAAACGGTTTTTAATATTTTGCAATAAATTAACCGAGAAAGTTCTCCGAATAAAATTTATACTCGTAAAATTTCATGGATGTGGGTGAAAATTTGTAAAAAGTGTATGGTTTTTAGCAGGCAAACTTAGCGATGGAAAAGATAAAATTAATTGTTCCTTAATAATAAGAATAACTTAAAAATGAAATGTATATTGTCCAGTAAACAAATCGATTGGTTCATAATAAGGCTCAAGTTAGGTTTATTACAGTAAATAAATATTTATAAATAAAATATTTTGTGTTTGTCGCACAATTGTCTTATCCTATAATTTTCTTGCCGTATCAAGTTAATAAAGTAGATATGATATTTTTTTAATTAATTTAGGTAAATCACTAAATTTCAAACAATGACCAAACTCCAAGAACAATGTCCAACCAGAACAGCCAGATAACGTAATGCGACCACCATCCATTCAATACAACTGACAAGTTGCCAGTGATATTTTATTAAATGGGAAACAAAAACAATTTTTTGAAAAGAGAAAGTAACATATATTTAGTTGAATATTGAGTATAAAATTGATTTTCTTTGGATCCAAAAATTTTCGTCAAGTATTTTAGGACACAGGTCTAAGTTTTAGAGGTATGTAAAATGGTCTATCCTTATAATTGTTTATGAATCCTGAAATATTTGTTATATATGTATCGCCAAGCATTGTGAAACAAAATGAGTCTCGAAATTTTCATGTACTCCATTTAATTTTAACAAGCAAATGAAAGAGCGAAAAGTATATACCCACATATAGCACGCAGAAAGATATATAGACACACATATTCAAAACCACGATGCGGTGCGTAATTATCCACAATTATCTGGCCCTAAAATATCTTCGTTTTTTGATTTTTTTTATATTTTCATGATGCTAAAATAATCCTTCTTTTTCTTATGAAATCAAAACGAAACGGTAAATTTGTGCATTATAGGGAATCGTGGCATCAATACTATATATTTAAAAATTGATATTGCTCATTCCTCACCTCTATCAAAGAAAAATATTTCAAAGTCAATAATAAAGTATTTATGATATTAAAAATGCATAGAACGTGTGGAAATGTATTAATGTTTCTAATAAAATTTAGTTCAACATGACAAATTTAATGAATAAATTATGTAGTTATAGAAAATGAGTCAGTGACTTTTTTATTAATATTACATATATATATATATATATATATATATATATATATATATATATATATATATATATATATATATATATGTATATATATATATATATACATATATATATATATATATATTTTTAAAATATTCATACAAAATGCATAAAAAAAATTATATTAAATAGAATACTATCATTCGCGTATTTGCTATTCGTGGTTTGAGATTTTCTCGTAATGGAAAGAATCATGAAATTATTTCAGTAGCATAAATATTTAAAAATTTTCTTAGACTATTAGCATCAGGGTAATTAATATCTTGTTATTATCAAAGCTTTTTGTAATTTTTTTAAAAGTATATGAAAATTAAATATTAAATATACTTTGGTGAAGTTTCGCCTCATTACTTTAATTTTAGCAAACCTTAATTTTTCTATTAATTAAGAGCGTCATTTGTTGTGGTTCTATTATTCGTAGTAATTTAAAGGAATCTGAACCCCGAGAGCAACAAAAGTTTATCGTGTTTATGTCATAACTGAAATAAAATAAAAACAAAACATATTTACCATAGAGCAGCTTCAATCACCTTGCAATTATTAAATACAATTAAATGAAACTACGTGATGTAGTATTATTTCTACTTTCTTTAGGTTCTTTAACTCGACCTAGATTTCGTTGTATTACAACATCTTTATTTATTAATTATTAACTTTTATGTACAGTACATATGGCGGATTTATTGCTACATGAGCAATCTCTTCCAGTCAACCATAATTTGTATTGAAATTTAGTTGGTAGACTGTAAAACATTTTACAATGAAAATTCTTCATAGCACATTAGACAAAAAAAATACAAAAGTAAATAAAAAAAGAAAACAAAATATTGACATGATTTGGGATGGGAAAGACAGGAAAGGGCAAGGACACAAAGGAAAAGGTTTCGGGAGATGCAGGACTTTTTCACTCGATCTTTGAAAATATTTAGAGACGTGATTTTCCTGATGTCAGGATCCAGGTGATTTCAAATTTTTGCTGCTTGGACAGCGAAGGATTTTTCGTAAGTGGTAGAGGTGTATTATATCTTCAGGTGGGCTATTAGCAAAGATCTTTGCTAATATTCCACCTGAAGATGTTGTAATACAACGAAACCTAGATCGAGGTAAAGAACTTAAAGAAAGTAGGAATAATACATCATGTAGTTTCATTTAATTGTGAATAATTAATTTCTACAAAATTAACGCCAAATATATTTAATTATTAAATAGACAAAAGCAAAAATGTTCATACCTCTACGGCATAATTTATTATCTGTACCGACTTGCTCCTTTTTATATCATTTTAATTCGCGCCATTTAATCATGAATGTCATAAAGATGGACATTAATAATTTCAAAAGGCTTGGTTTAAATCTTAGCGATATGTGTTTTTCCAATTGGGATTAATTCAAAAAAGGGAAAAAAGCAAGCAATTTTCTACTAATTATGAGTGAAATTATTTAGTATTATAAAATCCAAGTATACTAATGTGCTTTCAGTCTCTTCAACATTTCTAACTCGCTTTTATATAAAACTTTCCACGAGAAGAAGTTTTAAAATCTAGAAATAAAAGCAAAACCAATGTCAAAGAGAAAACAGATCGTGCCTGATAATGAAATATTCCGTCAAGGTTCATTTTTTACAGTTGTACCGGCTTCTTTTCCTTTCTGCGCAGATATGACTTGAAGTATCCGTATATAATTCTTTTCTAAAAACAAAAAATTATTTTCTAAAAAAACAACTTAAAAATCATGCGCTCTATCTCTGTTTAGAATATAGAACGTACCACAATGTAATGGATAATTATAATCTAAATGATGAAACAGATTAACAAAGATATACGATGTACACAAAATATTATGCATGTATCAATAGACTACTTACGAGTTAGCTATTAAGAAAGAAATTACACATATCAAGAGCACTAAGGCAGTAACTTCTAAGCACAGTAACGAAAACTCTACAGGAAATGGAATAAACTGACTCTCAAGGAATAAAATCAATTACTGGTATTAATAAAAAAAATGTCTAGTACACTATATTTCCTCCAACTCGGTAGAAAAAATAGTTGTGTAACTATGCACCTGTAATAAATATTTCGTTTCGATTTTCGAAATAACTATTACATTTTGCAGTAAGAAAAAAATATAATTGCGTGTCAGAAGAAAAAATAATATTAGGAGAATTACATTTTCTATTGCTTTAGTAAAAAATATACCATGGTCAAACTGCTCTTTTTTTCAAAAAACTATTATAATCTGATTTTCATACTTCTAGCATGCAATAATCTTGCCCAACACTAGGAAAACTTGAAAAATATAATCATAGTTTAACTCTCTAATTACGTAATTCTAAATTTGATCTTAATTGCAATTATATTTATCACGCATCGTTAGAGTAAAAAATTATTTTTGTTTACCATACAGTAAATGACTAAATAATAAAAAAGTATCTTGAAAATCGATATAAGGAATCGAGTTAAGTAGTTCTATAAAAATGGCTTAATACTGCAAATGTGTCGTTGCTCAATTTCAATTTTCCTTTATGATTTTATTTGCTATATAAAATTTCAAGAAGCAAAGGTTTAAGATTTATTTAATGAAGTAATTTTAAATAAACACAAGTCATTTGTGATGTATAAGAACTAAGACTTCTTTACAGTGAGTATAAAAAATTTGCTTTATTTTTTACGAGATAAATATTTGCCGTACAGTAAAAAAAAATTTAAGACAAATTTTGATTTGGATTTAAGTAAATTAAATAATTGGTTCGAAACTAATCCTTTCAGAGTTCTATATTTGATCTCATTCACCTTTTTTCTCAAATAATTTTGAAAGGTGTGACTAAAATTTTGTGAGTCTAGTAAATGAACTTTTATCGTCAAATTATTAAAAAGAATTTCGAATCAATTTAAATACTATTCTTGCGTACATTTTGGTTTAAAAAGCCTAATTTGCTAATTTAAATTTAAATTTTGAAGTTATAGAGAGTGCAGCTTTCTTATGAAGAAACGAGGGTAAGTAATCAAAAACCAAACGACAAAGAATTTCTCCCTCACTCTTAATACGCCCACCAACAATATAGAGAAGATGTATTTTGCAGCAGCAGTGATGTGCCTTTCATTCATACTCCTCATTACAAAAATGAGTAATCGTATTATAGGTTAGATTCAACGGAAACGAGTTCTGATAAAACATAAACTTATCACTAGATTAACAAACCAGAGCGGTAAAAGGGTGCACTTGGTCTCAAATCTTTGACACTTCCCTGGTATCTCAATAAATTTGAAAGTAATTGCTACCTAATCGTGCTAACAAAAGTGAGCTTGAGGGAAAAAGCTATTTCTGTCTTTTTCTAATTCTGTTTTCGGTCTCCAATTTTGTTTTTTCTCCCTGAGTAATTCATTATAACAAAGAACCTCGCTTTTAAATAGGTGTTTGCTTTAAATTACTTCAAAAATTGGAAGAGAGTATATAGGTATTTAATTTTAAGATACTTTGGAAAGTAATTTTGTCTGAAAATGTTGTTCTGAAATTAAATAATGTGTCGCTCACGTTTTTAACAAAAACCCGCCGCAACAACGAAGTAGAATATTATAATATACAACCAAAGTTTTTTTTCGTTCTGAGTAGAATTGAATACATTTAATTTGGTAAATGTATTGAAGGATTCTAGTGTCACAATTAGTTTTTAATGCTTAACATCTCTGATAAATCAGTAAATTCAGAAATAGCCTCCATAATACATTTTAATTTATAAACATGAGAAACAAAAAGAACAAAAGGAAAATTCAATTATAATAAATGGAAAAGAGTACGTAATAAAACTTTGTCTATTTTTCACTAAGCCCTAATTAAAATTTCAAACAACATAAATTAGTAAAGACAGCATAACGACTATGTAAATGCGGAGCATTGGTTTACACAAAATGTAAATCTAAATACTATGAGAGTGTTTCAAGGTAGAGATTTTTTGGTTTGTTTTTATTAATATTCTCACAAATTCATTTTTATTAAAATTATTTTTAGGATATATATATATATATATATATATATATATATATATATATATACATATATATATATATATATATATATATATGTATATATATATGTATATATATATACGTATGTATATGTATGTATATTATGCCTGTACCGAGACAAATTGCCTTCATTAAGGTGTATTCAGCAGGAACCCTTATACTATTTCGATAGAAACTGAACAATCAGATCGTTGGCGCACTCTAGCTAGATATATTATATTCGAAGCTTCATACCAATTAGATGGAAACGTTTTAGGGAGGTGATATAAAATTGAAGTTAATATGAGCGTGTTTGAAAGGCTAACTCTTAGTAACAATTGAAAGACTTATAGTGAGTATCGATAACCTTCTATTCAATATAGCCCCATTATCACATCATCATATTTATATTAGCACGACCCTATCCCACAGGTAAAATAATAATAATAATAATATAGCCCTTTTATTCGGATCTATTACACAATTCTTTATATAACCAAATTTAAAATTCTAGAAAATATAACATAAAGTAATCCTATCTTATTAATTTAATATTTCCTGTTTCTTTATTTCCTGTGGATCCGTTTGCCAGTCGGCAAAGGCCTCTTCCAACTGTTCTTATGATTGAGGTACAGTTTATCTTTGTCTTCTTCTTATGTTGGAAAGTTGTGGTTTCTTTTCCCCACGATGACCAGTCGGCTTGGGGGGTAAAAAACTTAAATGGATGAGAGGTCAAGACAAATGGAGCAAAAGAGTGACTGTGTGGTACCCTAGAGAGGGCAAGCAATCGAGAGGCAGACCTCAAAAAAGATGGGACGATGACATCAGACGAGTGGCAGGAAGGACGTGGAACAGAGTAGCTCACGATCGAACAGAATGGAAAAGGTTGGAAGAGGCCTTTGCCGACTGGCAAACGGATCCACAGAAAATAAAGAAACAGGTAAAATAATAACAGTGTAAAAAAAAACGAAGACCATAATTTAATTTATTCGTAGATACCGAAGATATTCGTTGACAATATTTACTCTCTGTCTGGCGAACCAGTACTTAGCATTGTACATTCCTTAAGATCATTACTCGGCAACGACGCACGTAGAATATAGGGCCGTGTTTACATTAACCCCGCGTTTTGTTCACATCAAATGCATCAACCTCAAGCCGTCTGCTGTTCCCAGAAACCACACTTTGTTCTATGGCGATAAAGCGGTTGAATTTTGAGAATAAACGTATACGTGAGATGCCAGAGACGTTTTAAAGGAAAACAAATTCTTCTATAATCAAAAGTCGACTTCAGAATTAACCTTTTCATTCTGCGTAATGACATATTTTATTGAGCTGTGTGGTTCCTGCATTCGGATAAAAGGTATCGCTTGTCCCATGTAACATTTTTTTTTAATTTATTGAAAAACAGGTAATGCAGCGGGTCTATATTACATTGTATATGGATGCCCAATTAACCGCTAAAAAGTAAGAAGGGAAATGCAAAGTCGTATAGAGAAGTTCATAATGCATGCATTTAATGATAGGGTATCCAGCTAAATAAGGGGGATATTGATGTAAAATATGTGCGACTTACACTATCGTTCGTTTTTCGCTTTAATTCCGTGTTTACTTGACAATGTTATCGCCGCTAATCGTGGAAATAAATGTAAAACTCACACAATATAAATAATTTTATCTACAAAATATCGTGAAACCAGTTGCGCTCTTTCCCAGTTCGAAATGATTACGTAAGAGTAAGACGAGAAGTTTGCGTGCCATTTATTAAAATTATCATCAATTTTCATAAATAACAGTATATTGTTTTGTCATCATGAATAATGGCTTAGTCAAACCGAATGTATGTGTAACTGGGCTTCGTTGCAGCGGCCTTCTTAATGTTAGAAACGGTATGTGAGATGTCAGACCGAAGGCATTGCGTATACAATGCATAGCATCAGACGTGCAGCATACGCAAACCAGGTCTCGAATGAAAAACTGGGCTGGCAAATGCGGCAGCAAAATGGCAAGGTCGCAAACTGGCTGCACTGTCTGACGTTGTATCATATGACTCTCTTTATTGGATATTAGACTAGAATTGCACATGAGTTTGTTTTACAGTGGCTGGCGGTTGTGTTTATTTACCATTTTTTCCATGGCACGTGTAACTATTTGAGGAATGGAAATTTAGTAACAGTTCGTAAATGAGCTATTATTTACGATCCCAGCAGTAAAGATTACAAAAAGTCAATATGTGAGGTTTAACTAATTCGTGTAAAAGGCCTGAAACACATGAAAGTATCAGTAAAACCGGTCTTCGAATGACTTCAACTTTCGGTAGAGGCTGCGTTCATTCTTCTTTTATTTACATCGTAGTGCATGACACAGCTTTTTTACTTTCTTGTAATTTTCCGGTAGTTCGAATCGGCATTTCTTCTTCAGATGAACTGCTTTCCAAACAAACATAATAATGATCACGTTATCCTCAGATATGTTTTGCTTGTTTGCCAAGTGTCAAACTTTAAGTTGAAATTTTAAATTTTTTTTATTACTCAGTATTTCATTAAAGCTGTGAATATTTAATAATTATTCCTAATTTTTTTAACAGCACACATATGAGTATAAATCAAACCCGTCTC
Source organism: Druceiella hillmani (assembly GCA_039881145.1). Taxonomy (NCBI): domain Eukaryota; kingdom Metazoa; phylum Arthropoda; class Insecta; order Lepidoptera; family Hepialidae; genus Druceiella; species Druceiella hillmani. The sequence goes on along the minus strand of JAYKKI010000007.1, from coordinate 374,252 downwards.
TCAATAATTTCTATGTAGCATTTCTAAGTTAACAGAAATGCTACATAGAAATTATTGAGAGACGGGTTTGATTTACTTCAGCACAGAATCTTAATTGAAATCACACACGAGAGTAATTAGCCAAAGCGAGGTCGGACCGAATACGTTAATGAAAATAATTGTTTTAAACAAAACCTTACTTGAAATATTCCGTGGGTTATGTTATGGCAGGTTTTCAATATTTCATTAACTTCACATTGTTGACATAACCAGGGCAAAATTTAATGAAATATTTATAATTTAATTTATGGAGTCTGCGGTACGTATTTCTAAAAATATATTTCACATTTTTTATAAAATTTAGTTTTCATGATTTTACTATTATTTCAAAAAAAATATTCCGCTCCTGCTTGCTTAATAATATATTTTAGTTATACTTTCAACTAATATTGTTTCAAGTAACATATATCAAATAAAAAAATTAATACTCACCTTCAGTCTCAATTCCGGTCTTTGTTCTTCTGAACTTATCGTAGTGTCGCTTGCTGAAATAATTCGTTATAAATTAATAATGCTAATTGTGACCCATTTTAAACTTTTTATAAAATGTAAATTTATTAGGAGATATTAATTCAAATAATTCATCGAGTTTAAATAATAGATATATAATATCATAACTGATAATTTATCGAGTTTAATTAATTAATATATATATATATATATCTCTCGTCATCATCATCGACTGTCTTAGCCCACTGTTGGATATTGGCATTTCCAAATGCACATCTTATTGAATAAAATGCCCATGATTATTGTGCTGGGTAGGCGGATTTGCACTATAGCCTTGTCCCACGAGAACCAAGATCTCGCGGTACATCGTACCTTAAAAGCCAAGGAATCAACTCAACATACCATGGTATTGGGCTGTTCTGTAACAGATGCAAATAGAAAAAAATATATATGTTGCAGAATATAGTGGACCTGTTTTCTTGATATCGTAATACAAACTTATCTGTGGTCTTCCTTTTGACCATTTCTCGTCCATGATCTCCGTTCCCTCGCTGTTTGACATCACGAGCTTTGTTTTCATGAAATATAACCAGCCCACTTTCAGTTTAATTTTGCTACCTGTTTTGTGACATCGCTAACTTTATGCGCTTCTTAACCAATCATTTCTTTTACTGTTTCTCAATGTACCACCTGACATTTTTGAAATTCAAATGCCACTCAGAGTTTGTAGAGAATCTCCTTCATGAACACTCGGATTTCCGGTCCGTATATGAGTATTGATATTATATCCTGGTCGTTATGCAAGTAGTTATTCAGCACTAATTTTTATATTGAATACAAACTCTAAAATAGGCCGTCCAGGCTAATTATTCTCACCTATTAGCATTAGCATTTTCAAAATAGAAGTACTTTTTCGCCCTTTCGATGGCAATACCATTTCCAGTAGTGTTGTTTTGGCTCTTAATCAAGACTTTGATTTTAGTAAGATTAATTTCCATATCACACTGGTCAGAGGCATGGTTAAGTTTACGTATCACTGTCTCGAGATCTCTCGGCAATGATTTTTATTGACTATATATATCACGTAACGAAAATTTCCTACAAATTAAATGAACTGTGTCACAATTCTACTCCATTAAAATATTGGACTCACATTACCCCTCCTTAAGTTTCTAAATACAGTGGTTTGAACTGTGCGTTGATTAATCAGTCATTCATAGTATATATTTACATGTAATGATTAAATACTACAAATGAATTGAAATAATCACCAAATAACTAATCAAGTTATAAAATTATATTTAATTTATATTTATATATAAAAATGAATTTTCTGATGGAGCTGCAAAAATATTTTACATTAAAAACAAATGTTATAAATTATTAGATGAAATCGGATTTGTAGAACTAATACATAGTAGACACTAATTTATATTCTCTTTACATACTCAATATGTATTTGTGAGAGGAATTTCATGCCCAATTAAATTGCAACGAATTTTCTTTTAACTGCCTGAAGTTAAAAAAATCTGCGTGCAAACAAAATGAAAATGAATTGCAAATAATTCTTTAGTATAAACACATGAGCGAACATAATCAAAAGAAATTTCTAGTATATGGGGTATAAGTTTTTAAGTATATAAAATAAAAAATTTACGGCAAGCGAAGACTTCATTAGACTTCATTTATTATTATATAAGGAGTCATGAAAAGTTACTAATTTATACGAAATTGTAAATCGTTATATCACTGTAACAAAATTGAATAAACGTAAAAACAACTATATGAGATCAGCTTGAGGCGAATAGAGGAGAAGCGCCTTTATAACGTTTACTAATGATGAAAGTTTAATTTTAGACAAATTTAGATTGTAATTTTAGACTTTTCATTTTTGATAACTAAACAAATTATGATGTTAAGAATAACAAAGTTAATATAAATTGGTATTTCTTATTACATTTTCAGTCGATAATATAATTTTATTACTAAAAGTAATTTTTTAAATTATAACACTATTTTTTTCTTTACCACGCGAGGGAATCCGCAGTTTAGAAATAGTTTGAAATATATTTTTTTTAATTCAGTGATTTTCAACAACTTTAACTTACGAGTAACCAATAAGCTAATTTGATGATTGGACAATGCATAGCCTGCTTATTGTTAACTGATTCATATTATTGGTTAAGGAGAAATCATTTTATTTACCAATTTAAATTCTAAAAGCAGAAGTCGCTTTGCATTTTAGTCATAGTAATACGAAGCATATTTCCATTTTCACATCATAGTTCGTATGGTCGCAAAATACGATAGAGTAGAAATACTAAATAGTGTTTTATAACACAGTCTGTTGCGGCTGAAGAGTACGACTTCAACGCCCCTAACAGATGTACAAAAAAATAAAGCAAAAGCCAAACAGTAAAGAACCTCAGCACAATAGCCCTAGTGATCACAAACTGGCTATTCAAATTTAAATATGTTTTATTCAAAATTAAGTTTGAAATTAAGGACCTTTGAAAAGGAAAAGGTTGCATAATAGAGGATTGCTGTGATTTTACATTTAATTTCAACAGAAATAAGCCATGTTTACATGAAGAAGGTTTCTTAATGACAAAAAGACATAAGAGCAGTTTTTAATCCCATAAAGTCGAGATATTTAATTACACTTTACATTAGTAAAAGGATGAAGTCCCTTACGCATTATAAAAGTAATTAACTCTTTGAGATTAGGTAGCATTTAATAATAATAGATGTTTTTGTATACCAGTTTAGAATAAAAAAATGGATAAAAATCATGATAATAACAATTGTATTGACTTTACTGAAAAAGGGCAATTGTTTGTTCAGGGATGAGGCTTAGTTGTGTAAGATGAGTACTATATTAGCTTTGAGCTACAAAAGTTACATTACTTTTACGGATTGTTATTAGTTTTATAATCAGAAATTGATATCTAATTCACATTGAAAGTGTAGATGTTTTTAAACTGGTATAATAAACCAGCTTCCAAGGCTTTCCGAATTCAAACGAGACGACTTATCCAACATTTTTTTTGTATTCTATCTTGTTGTCGAGATACACTATTTCAACGTTACCGCAAGCCTCAAGTCACGAGCGCCATGTGACATCACGACTCAAAGCTTCAACGTCACGAGCGCCATGTGGCAAAGCAATCTACAACGCGACCTATCAAATATTTCTTATTTCAATTTTATGTTTTGTTACTTGCGTTAAGTACTTAAGAGATTCCACAAGGTGATAAACTAATGACTGTACTCAAAAAACATTTAATCAATAAAGTGTCACTTGTTTCTTAAACACTGAATAATTCCATTTTTCCGACAAAAGTCAGCAAGTATTGACAACCGAGTTATCGCCTAAAAAGTCAGCTGTATGTGTTATGCCTTAATGTGTGTAAAATATTTTGTATGGAGCAAGATTCAGTCTTGAATATGGCTCTAATTAAACATATTATTATGCTCATAATTTACTCTTTTTCTTTCGTTTTTCTTATGTGATGGTTACCTTTATGATGACGAAACTATCAAATATACTTACGGTTGTGAAAGTACAGGAAATAAGAAAAATACATTATTAAAATAAATTGTTTCACCATCATAAATTTAAAAAATGTGGATAATTTTTCTCTACATTTTCAGAAGAAATCCAAAAATGATTTAATTAGAACTAACTTTAATTTTAATTAAAAATAACTTTAATATTCGTTCCATTTTGTACAATATTATCCTTTGGAGTTCACTTTATCCTCCAGTAAAGCTTAAATATAATGAAAATTACTTTGCAGAGTACATAAGCTGTCCACACGTTTTAGAATTATACTTTCCGATGTTCTATTGCATTTCTAATATAAGTAATAGTCATCATAGTTTTTCGTAAAAGAAAATTTGCGTATTTTTACTTATAACTTTGAGTCATTGTATTTAGTTAAATATCTTGCATTTATATATTTTGTTAGTATATACAAATATAATATGAAATAAAGTAGCTAATTCTAGGAAACATTAAATTAATTTACAAGAAAAATAAATTTAGGAAATTGTTAAAAAGTGTGATAATCATGGAATTTGTTTGTACTCAACTCAAAATTAATAGTTTATCAAAATAAATTTTCATAGTCACTACTAATAGGACAATAAATTTAATAAAATAAAAGTAAATTAGTTTAATGAGATTTTATTTATCGTAATCGGAAAAAAGAGCATTGGCTGATTTAAGTCTAAAAATTTGTAAGTTGTGTTTGACACAAAAATCAGAGAATCTATTAACTATTTGTAGACATTTTAATAGCACGAAATATTTTTGAATTTTAAAATTTATTCATTATTTAACCTAATGAGATGATTGGAAATGCCACAACAGGGAAAACCTTCTGATGCCAATAAAAAAACTCCTATTGGATACTACCAGCGACTACAAAACATTATTGTAAGCCAACTCGTTATTCCTGTATAAATCAGTATATTTATTTACAGAGCTTTTTTTCAGATAATAAGACGTTTATTTTAATTTAGTTTTCGCCACTTTACTTCTTTCATCCTGTTTTTTAAGTTTTTTTCATACAACGCACAATGCATGGCTACTCATTTATCTGGGTTTTATTATGGTAGTTCAGAAAATTCTAAAGTAATAATAGTCAACTTTTTATTACCGTACAGGGGTATTTAAATGAAATTTTATCCATTACTCAATGACAAATAATTCGATATTGACATCTACAGTTGGTACAAATATAAATGGGGCCTAAAATTTCAAATCTGTTTGTAATTAAATTGTGAAATCGCATGAAACTAGTCAAAAAAGTTTTTATTGGAGAATATTTTAAACTTGAAGCACTTTATTTATAATGGTTTTCAAAATTTACATCCAATAAAATCTTAGACCCTTTAGGATAATATGATGATAAATTAGATCGCTCATATTATATGAAACGCTTGAAATATGCCGATCTATATTCAAGATGACGACTTATTTGATTTTGCAGTTTTCCAGAAACCAGATACCTAATAACTTGACTAGAATTTGGTGAACATCTCTCACTAATAATTTATATACTAGTCAGTATCAGTTCACTGTGAATAGAGAAATAAGGGAAGTTTTAAAGGAGTAATCTAGTTCAACTTGGAATATTTTATATTGTTTATATTTTTAATTGCACTGGGAAAAGATGTATGTTTCATCATGAACTCTACACTACGGGGATATGTTTGAAAAATGTAGAAATTAATAATATATTTTGTAAAACAATAAATGACCAAGAAAGCTGTAGGATTAGATGTAATTTATATAATCATTTTATGCTAGAAATTGATACAATTGGTATGTTACATTCATATACCTCGTTCCCTGATGTTATTAATATGATAAAATTTAATTAATTACCAATTTAGTAAAATTATATGTACTCGTAAAAGAACCCAATTTCGTGAAGAAGTGTTCCAATACATAAAGACTAACTCAATTTTTTCAGAGAAATATGCTTTTAGTCAATAAAAAATTCAAGCTTCGATTGAAATTACAACATTTTCGACAAATATATTATAATGAAGAAGAATAAATGTTTCAATGAAATTACATTTAAATTTGAACTATGCAAATACCTAAAAATTATTAAATACATTACTCGTGGGTTTTTTTAGATTTTGGTAATATTTATATGGTTTTCTGAACTAATCAATTTCAGTAAATTCGAAAGTTTGAAACATTTCCTAATCTAATTTGGTTACGTCGGATTTACATGTTACTCGTTTTTTTTTAATTTTATTTAAATGCTATTACCGTTACTAAATGAAATATAGGCGAAGACTTTAAATTATTTATATATTCATTGAACAATAAAAATGACGATAGACGATCTGTTTAAATCTCTTGCGCAAATATACGTTTTCCACATTTTAACTACAATATCAAGTGAATAATCATTGATGACTTCAGGTTTATTATCATGCGTAATTGATAAACGCAAAATGATTTTTCTTAATTTTTGGTATAAAAGAAATATAGTGCAATAGCTTCGGTGTCCAACCATACCTATTTTTTTCTTAACAGACTTTACATTTGACTTTTATTCCTTCATTTTTTTTATTTTTGGGAAATATTTCTTCTGGGAAATTAGCTGGGATTCATGTCAGGTGGTTGATGTAGGTTAGGGGAAAAAATAAGTTTATGCATTATATTAAATATATCACTAAAATATTATGCGTTGTATCAGTTACTTAATTCTATTTTGAAATACATATTATTGCTTTCTCGGAACAGTACCACGTATAGACGTGTCGGTCCCTGAGACCAATGAATATCGTGAACTGAAGTATCAGAGCTCGGTACGAGTCATCGCGCCATACTAAATCATTCCTAGTAACGTATCACGGTGCTACATACATTTTCATTGCGATATTATTTTCGTTTACAGAAAGACAAGTTTAAGTTTAGCCGGTCTGAGAGACTAAAATGTGCTGATATAAGAAGTTTAATCACTTAGAACATCTTTGGTTCGCCTGTGTTCTATATTTATATAGATATTATAAAATTTTAATGTAAAATACTCGAAACTATATAATATGCAAATTACAAAAATATATTCTAATCACTTTTCAGTAAAATTTTAGAATAAAATTATAAAAGATAAGTATATAAAACATAAGAATAAAATTATAAACGTTAATTCAAAAGAAAAACACACAATTTACCGCTTTCCACTACGGCAATATTTAAACCAATTTAACCATAATATCATTTGACTTAAATCGTCGATCAGCTTTATCTTATTTATTAAGGTAAAACTAGTCGTTAATAAAATGTTATATTAATGCGAATCTCACTAAACGTACACAATAGTCACATAGCCTGTAATCAGCATCACATAACTTCCGATTTCAATTTGATTACATGTCTTATTTCGGATTTTCTGTCAAACTTTTTACAGTAATTTGCTGCAATAATAACGAACGCCGTGTCAAAAGTTTCACCTATCTACGTAATCTACGGTCGCCTTGCATAAGCTCACACATCACATAATTTTACTTCACCACCTGTACCGTTTCTTGTGTAATTTATTCACTCACAGTGAAAGAGATATTCAGACTTCGACGAAGTTCGCTCGGTTAGTAATCTCATGTGGGACAGAATGATAAATTGCAAATGAACTGTCTTTTTTAATTTGTTGTGAAACCTGATATTCATTTATTTAAGCAGCAATGGCGGTTGAATTATTTGACGTTGCTTTAACGATGGAATTAATCATTTAAGGCCGAGTTTGAAAAAATCTCCGTTTTGAACAAATTTTAGACGGGGAAATTTGCTGTAAAATGTTTTTTATAAATTTTACTCAGCAAGTCAACAATCATAATATTCGAACGTTTTTTTGTGGTTGTTTTATTTGATGTAACGCTAATGTGGGAATATGAATGCTAGTAACATAAAAGAATGGAAATTTAGTTGACAGGAATTGTCAAATTTTCGTCTTTTAAAATATTTTCCAGTTGGGAATATTTACAAAACTAAATTTTTACTTCTATTATAAATTCTTAAAAAAATTAAGAATACAAAAATATTCCAGAGAAACAAAGCACAACAAAGGTTTTCTAAAATCAAAATAATAATATCGCAAAATGTTTCACTTTAGATTGCAAAAAATATGGTTTTTACTAATAAATATTAAATGGTAAACAAAATGTTTAATATTGCATGGAAATGTCTAAATTACGCGAAATAGTTAAAAAATAAATTATTATTAATTTGGTTAATTATAAAAATTGGTTTTAAATTCCTGAATTAATTCAAATACAGTTTTTCCATTCTTCTTCATCGATATTCCCAAGCTAACATAATTGGTATGTAAATTTTTCATATGATTTCCTAGATTTATTGTATTTAATATCCATGTTTATATTATGATATGTGTAAAAGAAAAAGAACCTATTTGTTACTCGACGTCCAAACATTTGTTCTCAATTGAAAGTTTATAGTCGAGTTGAAAGCGATTGATTTAAAAAAGAGACTGACAGCAATAAATTTAGTTTCACTATATGTACTGGAAATATATTTTTTTAATGCACAATTCTCAAATTTATTTTAATATGAACATAGTTATAACAAAGTCATATTCCGGGCATAACAAATTACGAAATTAGACGGAGGCTATATGATAAACAGAAAAATTTTTTAGACAATGAGACATTTAAACTTTGCTATTAATTTCATGCTATTTGTATGAATTTTTATTCATAATAACTTAAGGAATGTTTCGGAAAAGTCACAAGCTTTCGGTTATTTTTTCGCAGGAATTCTATAAACCATAAAACAGATTATAGAATATTTTAATTTCCGTATTATTATTTCGGAACATATACACTATACAACCACGGATATTTCGATAATTTTTTTGAAACTCTATGAAAGTATGCACATTAAAAACTACATACCTAGAAAGAAATTCTGCAGCTGATAATTATTTATTATAAAAAAACTATTTCCAAAAAAATACTCACCAGAAGTATGTCGAAATTGGTACATTACATGGTTATTTCTCACTATATTCACAATTAATTTATCATTATACATTACACATTTAACACATACACAAAGGAATATGTATTAATTCCTAACGAAATTAAATCACTTAAAATTAACTTTTAAAATTACGTTAAAAAAATTTAATTTTTAGCAGTCTTAACCGTCAAATAAGAAAAATTATCAATTATACCAACTTAATATGTTTCATTATTTTTAAATCTTTAATTTATGGTTCTATTTTTTCATTTATGACTATCAACTGTTGCATTTGCCATTGTTTTAAAAATATATTTATGGTAATTAATTTTTAAGATTTGTACATATAATGTACTACGTATAAAAAACAGAGTACAAATGATATATGTAACTAAAATCACTTCGGACCGTGGCTAATGTATTAAAAAATTCTTTAAAAAATAAGTCCCATTAAAAATGAATATTTCCATAAAATATCCATATCCATGTATGCATGCCATAAAATATCCAAAATATATATATATATATATATACCATAACCTAACATAATCTAACTTAATCTAACCTAACATAACGTAACCTAACTTAATCTAACATAACCTAACCTAGCCTAACATAACCTAATCTAACCTAGCCTAACCTAATTCAACCTAACCTATCCTATCCTTGCATAACATAATCCAACCTAACCTAACATAACCTAACACACATGCAATAAAAATAATTTCTGGCCGTGGTTAATGTATTAAAAAATAATTCAAAATTAAATTCCTTAATTAATATATATTTACAAAAAACATATTTGTTATAAATATTTCGAAATAATAAGCAAAATCCCAGGGTTTAATTTATGTAATCGACAATAAATATTGTCAATTAAACGTTTTACTAGTAATAAAATGACAAAAATGAAAAAAACTAGTTTGTGAATTTCAAATATATTTAAAATTTAGATAACTACAAAGTGAAATGAATACCATAAAATATCTAAAAAAGATATATACTATAATAGATAGATTTTATTGTTTCTTGAATGTTGGCATCATTTAAGCAAAATGTAATTGTTTAAATTGAAAGATTAAAAAAAATATTAAATTTTGATAATTAATAACAAATTATCCTTTTAATTGTGTAATAAGTGGTTAGTAATAAAAGAATATGTGAAATAACTGGGAAAAATGGTTAAAATCTGTTCCATCGCAAACTTAATCGTCAGGTACAAAAATATTTCAAATTGATTATATTAAATAATCATCAGCTGCAGAATTTATTTCCAGATATGTCGTTTTTAATGTTTATACTTTCATATGATTTAAAAAAAAATGTGGAAATATGCCTGGTTGTATAGTGCATTTATACCATTATTTCTCTTTCCATATTCCAGTTATTTACCATTGCTAAAATCGTTGATTAAGTATTTCATGGCCATAAATTTCGTATATTATAATTGGAAAAATACAGTTACTGCATATTTCCTGGAATAATTCTGACACAGAGGTTTCATATATTCTTTCAGAGTTGCTTGATGACAATTATTCACAATTTTTTGTAGGGTAGTTCTAGAGTTATTGTTGAAAATGGTTGACTTTGCGAGTTTGGCAAAGATATGTTTTGCCAAACTCGCAAAGTCAACATCATAAAAAACAGATTTACTTGGAATGCAATTAAATATTATGGGTAAATATGGCTGTAGTTCTGAATTTCATAGTTTAGACAATATTTACAATATTTTTACATTGTTGAAAGGTGTATCTACATATACAAGAACTTTTTAGGGTTATAACATATAACTCAAGGAAATTTATCAGACGAGGTTTGTTTGATATTTTTATTTACATATATTTACGCAGGACGTTCATCAATAATTACTTCCTTACCTACTACGGAGCAAATACGAATAAACCTTATAACTGTCAGAAACACGTTAATAAATTACTTAATTGCGATTACTAACAATGAGATACTGAAAACCATGACTATTATTATTTGTATTATAAAATTAAACTATCAAATTGTATTTCAAAAGTGAAGCCGAAATGCTTAGTTGCAAAACGAGAAAAAGTTATTTTCGTATCGAAGAAAACTCGCGATTGAGTTCCAGATTTTCTTTTATTCCGTATACAAAGCCATCGTCTAGTGCTTTAATTGAATACCTAGATTTCGTCGATAATTTAAAAATTTTGCCAATTTTTTATTTCGTTTTTACAATATAAAAATGAGAAATACTCAGTTTTACATTTAAATACAATGTTCCATAAGCTTTATTTTCTAAAATAGTTCAATCTGTCACGAGTGCTGTTATAGCCACATGTAATTATTACCATGAAATCAATCTTTTCACTAATTGGTACTTTATAGAAAACACAAAAATATTTCATCGCATTTAGGGGATATCAAAATATTCTTTGAACAACTCAAACCCATTCTAAAATGAAATTTGTGCTTGGCTTACCCAAAAAAATATAAGTTTTATGGACGTGCAGAGCACGTTTCTGTCTGAAAATCTCACGGCGAACTATCGTTAATAATTACAAATAGATTTGCCAAAAAAAATTAATTTATTACTTATTTATATTATCTGGTTACTCAGTCTGATGACACAGATTGTGAGTGTATATTTTTTACGGGGTTGACAAATTTTTAATTTAAACAAAAATGGTAAAAATACCAAAAAAATTAAATAGGTTTCTAATTAAATTTTGTTAGAGCTTAGAGATTTTATCTAATTATAGCAATTGTTTCATCCCGATACGATGAATACGATTAAAGTTTAAGGATAACTGAATTGTAGATTTTTTTTAATTATCAATTGTATTTCTTGCATTATCCAATTGTTTTGTTTATTTTATTAAATCTCTTTTTTTAATTGTATCAAAATATATATAAAATTGTGAATATATAGAATTTTAAATCAAAAAGTCTTAGTAAATATTAAATAATAAAAATCTTTAAATATGCGGTGAAATTCCGTGATTAGTAAAAGTAGTAAGAAAATTAAGGAAAATAAAAATTTGATTTCTATATATTATAGTTCTATGTATATATTATTGTCTGTTTTCTATATATTATTGTCTCTATATATTGTCCTTTTTCGTCTTCCAGTTACTTACGATGATTAAAAACATTGATAAAAATCTCACGCTTATTTCTTGCATGTGTCATGACTTAAATTGAACAAGTACTCCATATAGCGTCTGACACAGCCGTTTTTCATCCATGACAATTTTTTTCATTATTAGAACTTTTATTATTTATTTAGAACTTAGTTTTAAACTTATATTTTCAAACATTCACAAAAACGTGTCCTGTCAAATTCCTAAAGGAAAAATTACAAAAAACAGCCTTATTAAACTGTGAAAGGTTCGTTCGGTGATATGTACAGCATTTATTTTCATTAAATAGCGTCTCGTCAATCCGCATCATAAATAGATTGGAATGCACTTATTTTTTTTAAATCACACCACTTTTTTTCTGAAATTTGAAAATTATTTTAAGTCAATAACATCAAAATGCATCAACCTATATCTCTTATTTCTATAAACGTAAGAAATATAGCAATATTTTACAAATACCTTTCATGACGCACAGTTTTAGAAAAGAAAATTTGAAAATAGAAGGTAAAGGGTAAAATAGATAAATGATCAATTTATATTAATTATTTTTTATTAATTATTTAAATATATAAAATAATTAATTATAATATAATAATTATTATAAAATAATTATAATTATATTAATTATTTAATTATTAATAAATAGCATTTGCAGAAACCTTACAATTTTAAAATAAAAAAATAAATTATTCTGGAAATGGCAATCAAAAAAGGGCAAAAAATAAATGGGATCATAATCCAAAACTAAAATGTATCTTCACAAGTACGCGTATTTTATAGTTTAGTATATCGAGAATTACTAATAAGCAATAAAAATGGGACTAAATACAAATGGATTTTTAGAAATCAATATCTACCGTTTTTAAAACGTATGCCTACAGAAATTGAAAATATATCGTTAATTGTCATTGCAGTCGTTCATTCAGTCTAATATTAACGAATTATTTTATATACAAATATAAATATTACATATATATACAATATTACATATATATATAAATATTACATATACAGGATTTTTATAGATTCTTAATAGACAAAAAGACGATTTTAAGTAAATGTTTCAGTGATTTCTTGTTTATTTTCTGTATATTTGAAGTAACATTTTTAGGGTTCCACAAAATATAGCTCAAAAAGAAAATATTTCATCTTATGCGGATTATATTTATTAGGAGAGAGCAAATTAAGAATTTTATTGTTTTTAAGTCCACATGTAGTGTGAGATAACGGTTGAAAGGACTAATTACAACGGTTTCATAAATCCATAATTTTAGGTATCTTTATGCCAAAAATATGCACTCTCCTCGCTTCCTATTCCGAGAATTATGTTAGGGGTTTTTAGATGCCCCTTAAATGGCTGTAAGAAAAGTATAGCGATGAATCTAGTCGTCGACATTTTTTTTAAATATACCCCATAATTTTACGCTTATGAAAGATATAGTAAGCAATATATTAACCATTTTCTATATTTTCAGCCGATTTTATGAGAAAACATGCGACAAAGAAATTGACATAGTAATATATCTTATTAACCTATATATTTTGTGTGAAAAAACTTTTTTCAAATTTTCATGTGGGAATTAAAGACAAGAAATAGGCCTTAATGTTTTTCTCTGAATTCTACGTATAATACGGATATCATATTATTATGAGTCATATACAAATATGTTTTGAGAATTTTAAATTTTATATTTAAACATATATTTCAAAAATATGCCCAAAACTACTGAAAATATTTACGTCATGAGAAATTAGTATTTTAAAATATCTTAATAAAAGTGCTTTGCACTGTACAATAATTATGACTAAATATTAACGAGACTCTCTCAGTGCAGGTTCTACTCGTGCTCGGCAGATTTTTTGCATTATATATAAATGAGTATACCTACACATCATATTTTATAGGCTTCATAGTCATTCGTTCCTTGTATTCATACTCAAATTGATTTCAGTCTACTTATAACTAGTTTCGTAATTAAATTTCTTACATATGCAAATGAGTAAAACATTACGCCGTTTTCTGTTTATCTTCAGAAATTTCAAATCAAGATAACATTCCAGAATAACTAATCTATTCAACGTTTGAAAATTGAAAATATCTGAAAGAGAAACCCATAATATTAGGAAATAAATAATAATTATAGTAACAAAAATGAAATTTTTCTTCACGATCAAACGAATAATTTAACAGAAAGCTTTAACTGACATAGTGGTAAATATATAGGAGGAAACTAGTTAACTTTTCTCGACTGGGAGATTGTAGATAGCGATTTTTAGTGCGTCTCAGTCAGTTTAGCGAGTGTCTCAGTCATATCGTCAAATTATTCTTTAGTTTTGCATAAATAAAAGTCAAGTTAATAATATTGTTTTTTTTTTAAACACAAATATTTAGGATAATTTTGAAAAATTTTAAAATCACCTTCCTCAGAACTATCGAAAAGCATGATAAGAGAATCCCAAAGCGGACAATATGTAAAAATCAATGTTTATTATAGAAAAAAGAGTGTATACTTTAAAAGGCAAGGTTTTCTTACATTAATTAGTGGTAAAGATGAGCGTATAGTAACCATTTTTTGCCAAATTATTAATAATTGATTGCTGCCCAAAATCCACGATCAGAATTGGTACTACATCATATATACAAATAATATATACAAAAGCTATACCTTTAAAATTTCGCGATAATTAGAGGATTATCCGAAGATACTCTAAACATGAATACATCTTTTTCCTATGCATAGACAGAAAATGAGTACGCTAAAAGAGCCAAAAGAAGAGCCTCCGCTCTTTATGATACGCTGCATAAAATGAATCTAATAATACTAATCACATATTGAATATATTTGGCGTTAATTTTGTAGAAATTCATTATTCATAATTAAATGAAACTACGTGACGTAGTATTATTTCTACTTTCTTTAAGTTCTTTACCACGACCTAGGTTTCGTTGTATTACAACATCTTCAGGTGGGCTATTAGCAAATATTCTTTGCATCTACATCACGTAGTTTCATTTAATTGTGAATACTAATCACTTCACCTTCGGATTATATTCAAATAATAGAGCAATATTCCATAGTCACCGAACTCTTAAACGTATCGGTATTCGTTTGGAAAACTATTTTTAAAAAATCTGCTTAAAAAATGGCAAAATTTCATTATAAAATATAAGATTGCAAAAGATTTATTTTAATAAAACAGAAAAATGTAGGAAATGTTTTAGAAACCTTTTTTACAGTTTAGATACGGAAACTCCGAAAAGCATGTGTAAAATCAGAAAAAGACAGAATGCCACCGCCAGCTAAAATTCGAAAATATTTAGTTTCAAATCTACTTAAACTAAGAGATTTTAATCATTTTATGAAAAAAAATGAAGACGACGAAAGTGATGTTTACCAGACAAGGGAAGAAGACGTTACTTTAAAGATTTCATTTTTGTTATAAATATTTTTAGTAATTCGAATTTATCTTAACTTGATTAAATACGTACCTAGTGACGTAACCAAATCTATTTATTGTTAGAAACAACAGTATGTATGTTCTATTTAGTAGTAATCAAAAACAACAAAGTCCACGAGTAGGTAACAAATGCAGCTAAATTAATTTAGGTGTGTCAAAAAAATAATATGTTGCAATGTGTGTATGTGCGTGGTATGCCCAGTGCTACCAACACTATTAAAACATTAAGCTCGAAAAATTTTTTGACGATATTGCTAAAATAGGAATAAACCAATTTTTCTTAGTTTTGTGAAAAAAATACTCAAATGGGGTGTCCATTTGATTATTTTTTGGGTACAATACTTAAATGGGTATAGCTACCTTTGTTTCAATATACCTTAAGTGGTAAGTTAATAAAAAGTATCTAATTAGGCAAATTATTTGAATACAATAACTATATAAATTCTAGCCAATCACTATGCATGGAGTAACTGAAGAGTGTAATTAAAAATCATAATATTTCCTGATTTGAAATAAAAAATACGCCTTGATAACAAAAATTTGATTATCTCGTTTTTATTTACGAGTTGCTTCCACTACGGAGTAAAATTTTCATACAGATTGCAAATCTCGCCAACATATAGTTACAATCAGTCTATATTAACCGCCGCGTTTATATATTCGGCCCTCTCAATATTATCAACGAATAACTCAATAAACAAAATTTATAATAAATGATTTAATATTTAAAAAGTAATATTTTATTTGTAGCAAATGTCTCGCGTCATCTCATTTCAGAAATTTCCATTTATTTAAACTCCTGTGACCATTTGTTAGAAAGGAAATTTCTTTCTTCCCAAATCCACATCAAAACAAAATACACATCAAAATTTCCGTAAGGCTGATTTTTGAACATTATTGACTAAATTAATGGGGAAATGTTTATAAAGTTAACAACCTTGATAAAGCTGTATGTTTTTATACACCTCATTAAACAATTTTTTGGCTCACTGAGTTCATAATAAGAAGCGGATCAGTGTGAACCATCGGTATCTTTGTTCAACTTGGTTTAACATTAATCTTTTCAACGATATTCGGAATAACAACATAAAAATATGTAATATGATTCAAGTTCAGATTGTAAAATATGTAATTTTTGGAGTAAATGAGTTGTATTACATGAGAGCTTTGTATTAAGTAGCAATATATATTATCTAAAAATGAGTAAAGTATTGCGTGAGGACCATCGCCGTTATGTGTTGTGTTGATTACAAGGCATACGGCCTTTAACAAGGTGGCGCAACATGGGGACAAGGAATCGATTCCCAGCCGCTCATGAACTGGTATTCTGATTGGTAGTTAGAGATTGCTCTCATAGCAATCCGCTATATGTATCAATAAAATACATTAAAGTACATAAATAAATAAATAGAGTGCGCACTTTGGGAATGTTGTTGTACTCATTTCCGCTGAAATTACTGGACCTACTTGTTGAGTACCATGATTAACCACCACTCTGTCGGGCTTTTAAACAGCAGTTATACCTGTTCCGTCATAGTTATAAATGTCTTGAGGCTCAAACTTATGACGGTCCATGACAATGGTCAAATTGACATAGAAGGAATCTACATTAATTTTGTTAAAGCTAGTCGCCCTGGAGAGGCTTGTGGCTGTGCGTAGAGATAGTTCGGGGTTTCTTCTCAAAAACATGCAAAACTATTCCTAACCTGCTAGTTTATTGTCTTATTAAATTATATTTAACTGTAAGTTCACAGGCCAATTTTCTTACCTCCTTCTTAGGTAGTCCAAAATATATATCTGCATATCAAAAAAAATACTTTGAAAGCTCTCGCTTTTGTTTCTCATTAAAAACTCGGTTGTTTGCTTTATATTCCATGTCTTGATTGTCTTTCTCGTCAGATGCATCTCACTTTTAAACATATTTTAGGAGCGAACAGTGGTTTACTCCGTGGTTCTCTGCCGCTTTTTGCAATGAATCTCCTGTATTCACCTCCTCATAAGCGTCTTTGTGCTTTGATAAGTCTATTTGTCCTCTCGAAGTATTTCTTACGCGTGCTTTCGGCGTCAATAAAACAAGAAAAAATAAATAAATGCAATGTTTCAACCGTACCCAAAAAAAATGTTTCAACCTTCTACTTTAGGTAAAAAGCAGTTATAGTAATTATGACAAAAATGATACACAAAAACTAGTCACGGTGCCATATTCTAAAACATTCATTTCAAACAAAAACACACACTCAACACTCTCACTTAAATAGAAACCATAATAATTGGAAAATTCACCCAGCAAAAATACTTACTTTTGGTTAACAAAACACAATAGGGTCTTACAAGAAGAGCTAAAGCGCGCGGAGAATGGTGCAACTCTGAGATTCGTGTTCAGATCGGTCGACCGCTTCATTCCTCCTTTGAATTCCTCACCGTCCCGCCAACGGTTTGCGAGATATTCGTGGTGTTTCAACTGTCACCCAGTCTACCCTAAATGCAGCTTTTTCTGATCTTAAAAATACATTTGATCGAGTCGCCTATGATATTCTATTAGTAAAATTGTTGGAGGCAGGAACATCTCTCGCTTTAGTGTAATTATTTGTCAATTACATTCAGGCTCGTAAACAATATATTCGGTTTAAATATTCTCAATCTTGGCCTTATGTTATTCAATCTGGAGCCAGTCAATGTTTTAATTTTGGTTCACTTCTTATTCTTATTATGATAAATTACCTGATATCAGTCATAAAAACTACTTGTTGCCTCTTATTTACCAAATATTTCAAAATTCTGCTGAGGTATCAATCATCAATCTAATAGTGAGCTGTTATAAAGTGATATCGATTCAATATTTGAATGGCATTTAAGTAAAAAGCTATATTTTTATTTTAACAAATGTGCAATTATGACATACTTCCGTTCACGTGTCCCCCTTTGCATAGTGATAAGCTGGACGGAACTCAAAAGGATTTCATCTGTGCAGAATCTCGGTGCATTTACGTATAATATTTTGAGTAACATTCACGAAATTTGTCAAAAAATCTGGAAGGCACTCGAATTTTTAATACGAAATTCCCAAAATGTTCACTATACCGCGTATCATTATTTTATTTGACTCAATTCGTAGTATTCTTGAAAGTAATGGAGTCATCTCGTCTCCACATAAAATTAATCATATATTCATGTTGAGGACATGTTGTCTTCATTGAGTCTTCCATAAATCGTAACATAAATAAAAAACCAAATTATATTTGAACTACACTGGTCAAGCAGAAAGACAGTTAAATTAGCAATACCGACTTTACAGAAATATCTAACAATGTTTGCCCATTCAAACTTTTATCCTTTAATTGCACTGATTAAATATTGCATTTATATTGAGACAGGATTTTAGAATTTGTGAGTGATTTTGAACATATTACCAAAGATTATATTAAACCTTTAATCAATAACAAGTAAAAACTCTTTGTAATACAGCCTTTTACCTAGTTTTTGGTCTGAATACTTGACGACCACTCTTTGTTATACAGAAACCTGATTCCCTTCTTAAAATCATGTTATTAATCAATTATATACCTATATTATCATCTAACTCATCACCATCAGACATATAACTATCCACTGATGAATCTAACCCTTTTTATACTGCTACATAGTCATTAATTGCAGAAGAAGTATCGGTCGACGGCACTAGAGTTCTATCAACTACACGCAAGATATAATACACTCCGCTGTTTCTGATTAATGTACCTCGCGGTGCATTTTCATAGTATACTTTGAATTTTAAATTACTTTGGTAACTGATAAATGTGACAAGTACTTGTTTATTGCTTTACCAGAAAATATTGACGAATGGATTGGAATTAAGAGTTTACCGTTGCCGCCACGTTATATTTTTATGTTTCAATTATTCAAAGACACTTGTTTTTAATTAATGACTTTATATTTTTTTAATATCATTCCCAATAAATGTAAATGTCTTCGGAAAAGCGGTACAATATTTTTACTCTTAACAAAAAATTATGAAATTAAATCACTTTAATTATAGAGTTTTTAAGTTGTTGCGCTAAATTTTATTTCTATCTCTCTTTTCCCTTTAATATTCCGTATGTAAAGAGAGAAAGAGACTTTAAGGGTCAACAAAGTTAAAAATCATTAAAAACATATAATTTACACTTGTTAAGCTTTAAACCAGTCCTGATCCTGAAACCTCAATTTTATAGTTTCATAAAGTTAGCGTTTCGTGGCCCTGTTTTAAGGTCAACTTATTATATACTCTCGTAGATACAATTTAACTAATCTTTAAAATAAGCTTCCAAGTTGTAAACCCTACAGAATTGTGGAAAAACTATATTGTGACATCTAAAATGAATTCATTTTTATTCAAAACACAAAAAAATTTCTATCAGTTAGCCCAATTTTAATTCATTAACCGTCTCTTTTTAAACAATATAGCCATATATACCTACTATTATATCTTAAGATTTCACAAACATATATTCGATAGTAGGCACTTATGAATTGGTCAGTTTTGTATTTGCTGCCTGCATACGTAAAACGGTTATATAGATTTTTAGTTGATTTTTACGGCAAGAACTTTTTCGTCTCCAAAATACAACATAAAAATAACCATTAAAAAAGTTGGTATGGAATGTTATCACGGAGATATAAATAATTTAAAAAAAAATTATATCTTCGCCTGAAGTTTTCAACATCTGGTTAAGGCATAAAGAACTGTTGAAAGAGGGTATGAGGAAAACCTACAAAATACGAAAATAATGGTTAAATTAAAATTACTATACTATGATGAAATTAATTACTAAATTATAACAAAATTAATAAACTTATTGACTACCGTAGTCTCTTTTCTCTTCAGAAATTCATGGAACACGGTTTGCTATATCAACTTAACAATTTGTTTATTAAGAAATAAAATGAGACTCTTATTCAAAATAAAATATATGCGATTGCTTCTTATTAATTACAGAATGTATAATTAAAACTAAGAGGAGGGTATAAAAGTAGAATTTTTGAATCTTCAGCGTTTAATGGAGTTGGGTCAAACTGACAATAAGATAAAAATTGTTAGCATAACAATAGCCACATTTTTATATAACAATTTATATATAAACTTTATCAATTTTAAATTATCGAAGATGTCGTCTTTTTAACTACCGAATAAAGTTTTATTGGCTCCAAAGTTAGACATAACTAATCAAGCCATTCAACTTCATCGCTCGAACAATATAACGTAGCAGTGCACGTAATTTTTATTTCTGGTTCTAGAACTTGTACTTCTAACATACTTGATACACTAGAATCTCATACTGCATCAACTTCCATAGACTAATTTATTTTACCGTGAATAGTAGATGAATGTATTCATTAAATGCAGTATTGAATGTTTACGGAAATTTATTAATAACGCAATATGTACGAAATAAATTGGTAAATTGTATGTCAAACGTTACACTCATAAGTCTTATGTCGATTTAAATAATAACATTATGTGCAATCATCACATAATATTATTATTTAAATCGACACATCTAAAGTTTTTTATAATCAATCTAGATTTTTTTAAAAATAAATACAACGATAAATGCCAAACATAACAAAAATGATGTATATTATTCACACAGGTACCTGTATTTGTGCTAAAACTGAGTCCAAAAAAAAATGTTTCTGCGAAAATCACTGTATAACTTATAATCTGATCAAAAAAATATATTTTTTTGCAGAAACATCCTTCAAATATATTTAATTTGATATCCGAATTCACCTGTATGAAATGCAGAGTATAAAACGTTGTTTGTTACACTCTGTATATGTATGTAAATGTGTATGTATGTATATGTATATATATATATATATATATATATATATTGTTATTATATCAACATCAAACAACAGACAGTCCACTTGTTCACCGTAAATTTCTTCTGAAAATGGACCCAGAAGAAAATAATTTCAGATTAAATACCTTTCAAACTGCGGTAGATATTGCTGCTTATAATAAAATCAATACTGAAAATAATGCAGATAATTCTCGTAGAAATGGAAGCACGCACATATTTTTCTTTGTGTTGCGTACATACAACTCAGCTTTGGAGAAAGCGTTGTGCATTCTACGATATTATTGACCATTACAATATTATTGATTATTATAATGCTATTACGGTAAACAGTGGATGACTATTTGCAGTAAATGCAGTATTGAAAGTTCACGGAAGTTTATTAATAAAGCAATATGTAATTAATACAACGATAAATTGTATGTCAACTTTTACATTCATAAGTCTAATGTCGATTTAAATAATATTATAATATATATTAACGGAACTACAAAATTGACCATTATAAAGCAACGGATGAACAAATATGACTTAATACAAACTATTGAAATCTTGCGTATTTACAACTTTTTCATGAGTAATATCTTTTGTAAAATTATGATGTTTTATTTGGAATAATTATATAAATGGTATATGGCTAATTTTTTAATTTGACTACGACATTAAAGTTAGAAATATTAAAATTACAATTATATTTGTAGATATAAAGTTCTATTCGAAATAAAAAAAAAATTTTTTTTTAAATATATATATATGTATATATACATATATATATATATATATATATATATATATATATATATATATATATATATATATATATATATATATATATATATATATATATATATATAAATAATATATATAGATATATATATATATATATATATATACATTTATATATCTATATATAGTACAAATCTACCTTAATTTGTTAGCAGTCTCTCATAGCTGTTGACTCAGAAAATAATTGACTCATTTAAAAACACGTTTTGTGAAAAACATATATATGGTATTTTTACTGAAGATTATAAAACTAATATCACTTAATTTCATAATTTAAAAATATTCAATTATTTGAATAAAACCCCGCTTAAATTCTTCTAATAATTGATATTAACTAATATAAGACAAAGTTTTCGTAATTCTTCATCGTCGCTATTCACGCGCTAACAAAATATGTAAATGCATGCAGATGACTTTGCAAACTGATTATCTTGAATATTGATAGACCAGTTTGGAGGGTGAGTTTAAACTCCTTTGAGAAATTTAAATTGACCGAGACCGGTTGTTACGAATAAAATAGAGTTCAATTATAAGGTTCGGGGTCATATCTGTAACATATTTAATAACGAGTAGATATTTTATCTACCTATTAAAATATTGCTATAAGTATTTCACTTAATTATATTTTAATGAATATTTTCGTGATGTATTTAACTCTTCAACAGACCAGACGATAATTAAAAAATCGACGCAGATAGTTCTTGAAATGAAATTTGCGATATCTGCGCCGCCAAAATTTAATTATCCACTAATTACGAAAATTACTGCAATAGAAACTATCTACAACCATACATTTTCCAAAAACTTATGAAATTTTCTAAATGATGAAGTAAGTTTTTTATTTATAAGTGTGTATAAAAAATAATTTAAATATTGTCAAATTTAGAGAAGACCATTTTCTAGCCCGAATTTCAATTATTTCTTAATATTTCGTGAATTTCGACATCAAATTATATATTAATTCGAATGAAATATTGATTCCTTTTGCAAAAAAAAAACTCAAATAAATTTGCAAAAGAAACGTTTAAAGTAAAATTTCGTGTCGCGCGCCATGGCCGTGGTTTGGGCGGGACCGACGGTTGGCATCATCAGCGTATCATCGTAAATTTTAATTTTGGCCGGATACGGCCGTTTGAACTGCAGTGGGGTAATGACATTATGCAAGTACACGTTGGTCTGCGTTTACCAATTTTAATAAGCGTTAAATTGCACAATACTCTTCTGCGGAATATATCGAGATTAATTTTATATCAAAAATAGACTAATTTTTCTTCACAAACTAAGATTATTAACGTTGGTCTGCGTTTACCAATTTTAAGAAGCGTTAAATTGCACAATACTCTTCTGTGGAATATATCAAGATTAATTTTCTATCAAAAATAGACTAATTTTTCTTCAGAAACTAAGATCATTAACATCAATACTAATTACACATGACAAGTTCATTTATGACATTAAATAAGTCTAAATTATTCACTTATTTGGATCTATTTTCATTCCTGTACGTTGACTTTTTGTATAAAATTATAACTGCGCTTAGATTTTATATAAAGACAAATCCTAATTTACACTATAACTCTATGAAGAAAATTTAATTACAACATTACTAATTTAAATCATAGTCAAGTAAAGATTAAACTAAGTACAAATATATACACTTGCATAAAAGGTTAAAAAATATTTACTTAATCATTTACATCTATGAAAAACTGGCAAAGTACGCGGTTGAAAAATTTAGCGGAAAGAACACGCATTGAATTTCCATTTTAAATTTAATATTTGCCAAGGCGAGAGGTAGGTGGTCTCTTAAAAAATAAAAAAAGGAAAAGAATCTTAATGTAACATTAAAAATAATTTCCAATTCACTTAATTGTATATCGAAAAAGACGCTAGTATTTTAGACATATTAATCGTATAAAATAGATATATTAAAATTAATATTAACTTATGGCATATTAAATAAAACGGTTTTTAATATTTTGCAATAAATTAATCGAGAAAGTTCTCCAAATAAAATTTATACTCGTAAAATTTCATGGATGTGGGTAAAAATTTGTAAAAAGTGTATGGTTCTTAGCAGGCAAACTTAGCGATGGAAAAAATAAAATTAATTGTTCCTTAATAATAAGAATAACTTAAAAATGAAATGTATATTGTCCAGTAAACAAATCGATTGGTTCATAATAAGGCTCAAGTTAGGTTTATTACAGTAAATAAATATTTATAAATAAAATATTTTGTGTTTGTCCCACAATTGTCTTATCCTATAATTTTCTTGCCGTATCAAGTTAATAAAGTAGATATGATACTTTTTTAATTAATTTAGGTAAATCACTAAATTTCAAACAATGACCAAACTCCAAGAACAATGTCCAACCAGAACAGCCAGATAGCGTAATGCGACCACCATCCATTCAATACAACTGACAAGTTGCCAGTGATATTTTATTAAATGGGAAACAAAAACAATTTTTTGAAAAGAGAAAGTAACATATATTTAGTTGAATATTGAGTATAAAATTGATTTTCTTTGGATCCAAAAATTTTCGTCAAGTATTTTAGGACACAGGTCTAAGTTTTAGAGGTATGTAAAATAGTCTATCCTTATAATTGTTTATGAATCCTGAAATATTTGTTATATACGTATCGCCAAGCATTGTGAAACAAAATGAGTCTCGAAATTTTCATGTACTCCATTTAATTTTAACAAGCAAATGAAAGAGCGAAAAGTATATACCCACATATAGCACGCAGAAAGATATATAGACACACATATTCAAAACCACGATGCGGTGCGTGATTATCCACAATTATCTGGCCCTAAAATATCTTCGTTATTTAATTTTTTTTATATTTTCATGATGCTAAAATAATCCTTCTTTTTCTTATGAAATCAAAACGAAACGGTAAATTTGTGCATTATAGCGAATCGTGGCATCAATACTATATATTTAAAAATTGATATTGCTCATTCCTCACCTCTATCAAAGAAGAATATTTCAAAGTCAATAATAAAGTATTTATGATGTTAAAAATGCATAGAATGTGTGGAAATGTATTAATGTCTCTAATAAAATTTAGTTCAACATGACAAATTTAATACATATATATATACATATATATATTTTTAAAATATTCATACAAAATGCTTTAAAAAATTATATTAAATAGAATACATAATTATATTAATAGAGATTTTCTCGTAATGGAAAGAATCATGAAATTATTTCAGTAGCATAAATATTTAAAAATTTTCTTAGACTATTAGCATCAGGGTAATTAATATCTTGTTATTATCAAAGCTTTTTGTAATTTTTTTAAAAGTATATGAAAATTAAATATTAAATATACTTTGGTGAAGTTTCGCCTCATTACTTTAATTTTAGCAAACCTTCATTTTTCTATTAATTAAGAGCGTCATTTGTTGTGGTTCTATTATTCGTAGTAATTTAAAGGAATCTGAACCCCGAGAGCAATAAAAGTTTATCGTGTTTATGTCATAACTGAAATAAAATAAAAACAAAACATATTTACCATAAAGCAGCTTCAATCACCTTGCAATTATTAAATACAATTAAATGAAACTACGTGATGTAGTATTATTTCTACTTTCTTTAGGTTCTTTAACTCGACCTAGATTTCGTTGTATTACAACATCTTTATTTATTTATTAATTAATTTTATGTACAGTACATATGGCGGATTTATTGCTACATGAGCAATCTCTTCCAGTCAACCATAATTTGTATTGAAATTTAGTTGGTAGACTGTAAAACATTTTACAATGAAAATTCTTCATAGCACATTAGACAAAAAAAATACAAAAGTAAATAAAAAAAGAAAACAAAATATTGACATGATTTGGGATGGGAAAGACAGGAAAGGGCAAGGACACGAAGGAAAAGGTTTCAGGAGATGCAGGACTTTTTCACTCGATCTTTGAAAATATTTAGAGACGTGATTTTCCTGATGTCAGGATCCAGGTGATTTCAAATTTTTGCTGCTTGGACAGCGAAGGATTTTTCGTAAGTGGTGGAGGTGTATTATATCTTCAGGTGGGCTATTAGCAAAGATCTTTGCTAATAATCCACCTGAAGATGTTGTAATACAACGAAACCTAGATCGAGGTAAAGAACTTAAAGAAAGTAGGAATAATACATCATGTAGTTTCATTTAATTGTGAATAATTAATTTCTACAAAATTAACGCCAAATATATTTAATTATTAAATAGACAAAAGCAAAAATGTTCATACCTCTACGGCATAATTTATTATCTGTACCGACTTGCTCCTTTTTATATCATTTTAATTCGCGCCATTTAATCATGAATGTCATAAAGATGGACATTAATAATTTCAAAAGGCTTGGTTTAAATCTTAGCGATATATGTTTTTCCAATTGGGATTAATTCAACAAAGGGAAAAAAGCAAGCAATTTTCTACTAATTATGAGTGAACATTATTTAGTATTATAAAATCCAAGTATACTAATGTGCTTTCAGTCTCTTCAAGATTTCTAACTCGCTTTTATATAAAACTTTCCACGAGAAGAAGTTTTAAAATCTAGAAATAAAAGCAAAACCAATGTCAAAGAGAAAACAGATCGTGCCTGATAATGAAATATTCCGTCAAGGTTCATTTTTTACAGTTGTACCGGCTTCTTTTCCTTTCTGCGCAGATATGACTTGAAGTATCCGTATATAATTCTTTTCTAAAAACAAAAAGTTATTTTCTAAAAAAACAACTTAAAAATCATGCGCTCTATCTCTGTTTAGAATATAGTACATACCACAATGTAATGGATAATTATAATCTAAATGATGAAACAGATTAACAAAGATATACGATGTACACAAAATATTATGCATGTATCAATAGACTACTTACGAGTTAGCTATTAAGAAAGAAATTACACATATCAAGAGCACTAAGGCAGTAACTTCTAAGCACAGTAACGAAAACTCTACAGGAAATGGAATAAACTGTCTCTCAAGGAATAAAATCAATTACTGGTATTAATAAAAAAAATGTCTAGTACACTATATTTCCTCCAACTCGGTAGAAAAAATAGTTGTGTAATAGTTGTGTGTTCGATTTTCGAAATAACTATTACATTTTGCAGTAAGAAAAAATATAATTGCGTGTCAGAAGAAAAAATCATATTAGGAGAATTACATTTTCTATTGCTTTAGTAAAAAATATACCATGGTCAAAATGCCTCTTTTTTTCAAAAAACTATTATAATCTGATTTTCATACTTCTAGCACGCAATAATCTTGCCCAACACTAGGAAACCTTGAAAAATATAATCATAGTTTAACTCTCTAATTACGCAATTCTAAATTTGATCTTAATTGTAATTATATTTATCACGCATCGTTAGAGTAAAAAATTATTTTGGTTTACCATACAGTAAATGACTAAATAATAAAAAAGTATCTTGAAAATCGACATAAGGAATCGAGTTAAGTAGTTCTATAAAAATGGCTTAATACTGCAAATGTGTCGTTGCTCAATTTCAATTTTCCTTTATGATTTTATTTGCTATATAAAATTTTAAGAAGCAAAGGTTTAAGATTTATTTAATGAAGTAATTTTAAATAAACACAAGTCATTTGTGATGTATAAGAACTTAGACTTCTTTACAGTGAGTATAAAAAAATTGCTTTATTTTTTACGAGATAAATATTTGCCGTACAGTAAAAAAAAATTTAAGACAAATTTTGATTTGGATTTAAGTAAATTAAATAATTGGTTCAAAACTAATCCTTTCAGAGTTCTATATTTGATCTCATTCACCTTTTTTCTCAAATAATTTTGAAAGGTGTGACTAAAATTTTGTGAGTCGAGTAAATGAACTTTTATCGTCAAATTATTAAAAAGAATTTCGCATCAATTTAAATACTATTCTTGCGTACATTTTGGTTTAAAAAGCCTAATTTGCTAATTTTATTTTAAATTTTGAAGTTATAGAGAGTGCAGCTTTCTTATGAAGAAACGAGGGTAAGTAATAAAAAACCAAACGACAAAGAATTTCTCCCTCACTCTTAATACGCCCACCAACAATATAGAGAAGATGTATTTTGCAACAGCAGTGATGTGCCTTTCATTCATACTCCTCATTACAAAAATGAGTAATCGTATTATAGGTACTTGAACTTAGATTCAACGGAAACGAGTTCTGATAAAACATAAACTTATCACTAGATTAACAAACCAGAGCGGTATAAGGGTGCACTTGGTCTCAAATCTTTGACACTTCCCTGGTATCTCAATAAATTTGAAAGTAATTGCTACCTAATCGTGCTAACAAAAGTGAGCTTGAGGGAAAAAGCTATTTCTGTCTTTTTCTGTTTCTGTTTTCGGTCTCCAATTTCGTTTTTTCTCCCTCAGTAATTCATTATAACAAAGAACCTCGCTTTTAAATAGGTGTTTGCTTTAAATTACTTCAGAAATTGGAAGAGAGTATATAGGTATTTAATTTCAAGATACTTTGGAAAGTAATTTTGTCTGAAAATGTTGTTCTGAAATTAAATAATGTAATTTAATGTCGCTCACGTTTTTAACAAAAACCCGCCGCAACAACGAAGTAGAATATTATAATATACAACCAAAGTTTTTTTTCGTTCTGAGTAGAATTGAATACATTTAATTTGGTAAATGTATTGAAGGATTCTAGTGTCACAATTAGTTTTTAATGCTTAACATCTCTGATAAATCAGTAAATTCAGAAATAGCCTCCATAATACATTTTAATTTATAAACATGAGAAACAAAAAGAACAAAAGGAAAATTCAATTATAATAAATGGAAAAGAGTACGTAATAAAACTTTGTTTATTTTTCACTAAGCCCTAATTAAAATTTCAAACAACATAAATTAGTAAAGACAGCATACCGACTATGTAAATGCGGAGCATTGGTTTACACAAAATGTAAATCTAAATACTATGAGAGTGTTTCACGGTAGAGATTTTTTGGTATGTTTTTATTAATATTCTCACAAATTCATTTTTATTAAAATTATTTTTAGGATATATATATATATATATATATATATATATATATATATATGTATACATATATATATATATATATATACATATGTATATATATATGTATATATATATACGTATGTATATGTATGTATATTATGCCTGTACCGAGACACATTGCCTTCATTAAGGTGTATTCAGCAGGAACCCTTATACTATTTCGATAGAAACTGAACAATCAGGTCGTTGGCGCACTCTAGCTAGACACCTAATATATTATATTCGAAGCTTCATACAAATTAGATGGAAACGTTTTAGGGAGGTGATATAAAATTGAAGTTAATATGAGCGTGTTTGAAAGGCTAACTCTTAGTAACAATTGAAAGACTTATAGTGAGTATCGATAACCTTCTATTCAATATAGCCCCATTATCACATCATCATATTTATATTAGCACGACCCTATCCCACAGGTAAAATAATAATAATAATAATATAGCCCTTTTATTCGGATCTATTACACAATTCTTTATATAACCAAATTTAAAATTCTAGAAAATATAACATAAAGTAATCCTATCTTATTAATTTAATATTTCCTGTTTCTTTATTTCCTGTGGATCCGTTTGCCAGTCGGCAAAGGCCTCTTCCAACTGTTCTTATGATTGAGGTACAGTTTATCTTTGTCTTCTTCTTATGTTGGAAGGTTGTGGTCTCTTTTCCCCACGATGACCAGTCGGCTTGGGGGGTAAAAAACTTAAATGGATGAGAGGTCAAGACAAATGGAGCAAAAGAGTGACTGTGTGGTACCCTAGAGAGGGCAAGCAATCGAGAGGCAGACCTCAAAAAAGATGGGACGATGACATCAGACGAGTGGCAGGAAGGACGTGGAACAGAGTAGCTCACGATCGACCAGAATGGAAAAGGTTGGAAGAGGCCTTTGCCGACTGGCAAACGGATCCACAGAAAATAAAGAAACAGGTAAAATAATAACAGAGTAAAAAAACGAAGACCATAATTTAATTTATTCGTAGATACCAAAGATATTCGTTGACAATATTTACTCTCTGTCTGGCGAACCAGTACTTAGCATTGTACATTCCTTAAGATCATTACTCGGCAACGACGCACGTAGAATATAGGGCCGTGTTTACATTAACCCCGCGTTTTCTTCACGCTATTACATCAAATGCATCAACCTCAAGCCGTCTGCTGTTCCCTGAAACCACACTTTGTTCTATGGCGATAAAGCGGTTGAATTTTGAGAATAAACGTGTACGTGAGATGCCAGAGACGTTTTAAAGGAAAACAAATTCTTCTATAATCAAAAGTCGACTTCAGAATTAACCTTTTCATTCTGCGTAATGACATATTTTATTGAGCTGTGTGGTTCCTGCATTCGGATAAAAGGTATCGCTTGTCCCATGTAACATTTTTTTTAAATTTATTGAAAAACAGGTAATGCAGCGGGTCTATATTACATTGTATATGGATGCCCAATTAACCGCTAAAAAGTAAGAAGGGAAATGCAAAGTCGTATAGAGAAGTTCATAATACATGCATTTAATGATAGGGTATCCAGCTAAATAAGGGGGATATTGATGTAAAATATGTGCGACTTACACTATCGTTCGTTTTTCGCTTTAATTCCGTGTTTACTTGACAATGTTATCGCCGCTAATCGTGGAAATAAATGTAAAACTTACACAATATAAATACTTTTATCTACAAAATATCGTGAAACCAGTTGCGCTCTTTCCCAGTTCGAAATGATTACGTAAGAGTAAAACGAGAAGTTTGCGTGCCATTTATTAAAATTATCATCAATTTTCATAAATAACAGTATATTGTTTTGTCATCATGAATAATGGCTTAGTCAAACCGAATGTATGTGTAACTGGGCTTCGTTGCAGCGGCCTTCTTAATGTTAGAAACGGTATGTGAGATGTCAGACCGAAGGCATTGCGTATACAATGCATAGCATCAGACGTGCAGCATACGCAAACCAGGTCTCGAATGAAAAACTGGGCTGGCGAATGCGGCAGCAAAATGGCAAGGTCGCAAACTGGCTGCACTGTCTGACGTTGTATCATATGACTCTCTTTATTGGATATTAGACTAGAATTGCACATGAGTTTGTTTTACAGTGGCTGGCGGTTGTGTTTATTTACCAATTTTTCCATGGCACGTGTAACTATTTGAAGAATTGAAATTTAGTAACAGTACGTAAATGAGCTATTATTTACGATCCCAGCAGTAAAGATTACAAAAAGTCAATATGTGAGGTTTAACTAATTCGTGTAAAAGGCCTGAAACACATGAAAGTATCAGTAAAACCGGTCTTCGAATGACTTCAACTTTCGGTAGAGGCTGCGTTCATTCTTCTTTTATTTACATCGTAGTGCATGACACAGCTTTTTTACTTTCTTGTAATTTTCCGGTAGTTCGAATCGGCATTTCTTCTTCAGATGAACTGCTTTCCAAACAAACATAATAATAATCACGTTATCCTCAGATATGTTTTGCTTGTTTGCCATGTGTCAAACTTTAAGTTGAAATTTTAACTTTTTTTTATTACTCAGTATTTCATTAAAGCTGTGAATATTTAATAATTATTCCTATTTTTTTTAACAGCACACATATGAGTATAAACCTATTATTGACAAAGCAGGAAGGTTAACTTAGAAATGCTGCATAGAAATTATTGAGAGACGGGTTTGGTTTACTTCAGCACAGAATCTTAATTGAAATCACACACGAGAGTAATTAGCCAAAGCGAGGTCGGACCGAATACGTTAATGAAAATAATTGTTTTAAACAAAACCTTACTTGAAATATTCCGTGGGTTATGTTATGGCAGGTTTTCAATATTTCATAACTTCACATTGTTTACATAACCAGGGCAAAATTTAATGAAATATTTATAATTTAATTTATGGAGTCGGCGGTACGTATTTCTAAAAATATATTTCACATTTTTTATAAAATTTAGTTTTCATGATTTTACTATTATTTTAAAAAAAATATTCCGCTCCTGCTTGCTTGATAATATATTTTAGTTATACTTTCAACTAATATTGTTTCAAGTAACATATATCAAATAAAAAAATTAATACTCACCTTCAGTCTCAATGCCGGTCTTTGTTCTTCTGAACTTATCGTAGTGTCGCTTGCTGAAATAATTCGTTATAAATTAATAATGCTAATTGTGACCCATTTTAAACTTTTTATAAAATGTAAATTTATTAGGAGATATTAATTCAAATAATTCATCGAGTTTAAATAATAGATATATAATATCATAACTGATAATTTATCGAGTTTAATTAATTAATATATAATATTCGATCTCTCGTCATCATCATCATCGACTGTCTTAGCCCACTGTTGGATATTGGCATTTCCAAATGCACATATTATTGAATAAAATGCCCATGATTATTGTGCTGGGTAGGCGGATTTGCACTGTAGCCTTGTCCCACGAGAACCAAGATCTCGCGGTACATCGTACCTTAAAAGCCAAGGAATCAACTCAACATACCATGGTATTGGGCTGATCTGTAACAGATGCAAATAGAAAAAAATATATATGTTGCAGAATATAGTAGAGCTGTTTTCTTGATATCGTCATACAAACTTATCTGTGGTCTTCCTTTTGACCATTTATCGTCCATGATCTCCGTTCCCTCGCTGTTTGACATCACGAGCTTTGTTTTCATGAAATATAACCAGCCCACTTTCAGTTTAATTTTGCTACCTGTTTGGGACATCGCTAACTTTATGCGCTTCTTAACCAATCATTTCTTTTACTGTTTCTCAATGTACCACCTGTCATTTTTGAAATTCAAATGCCACTCAGAGTTTGTAGAGAATCTCCTTCATGAACACTCGGATTTCCGGTTCGTATATGAGTATTGATATTATATCCTGGTCGTTATGCAAGTAGTTATTCAGCACTAATTTTTATATTGAATACAAACTCTAAAATAGGCCGTCCAGGCCAATTATTCTCACCTATTAGCATTAGCCGACCAAAATAGAAGTACTTTTTCGCCCTTTCGATGGCAATACCATTTCCAGTAGTGTTGTTTTGGCTCTTAATCAAGACTTTGATTTTAGTAAGATTAATTTCCATATCACACTGGTCAGAGGCATGGTTAAGTTTACGTATCACTGTCTCGAGATCTCTCGGCAATGATTTTTATTGACTATACATATCACGTAACGAAAATTTCCTAAAAATTAAATGAACTGTGTCACAATTCTACTCCATTAAAATATTGGACTCACATTACCCCTCCTTAAGTTTCTAAATACAGTGGTTTGAACTGTGCGTTGATTAATCAGTCATTCATAGTATATATTTACATGTAATGATTAAATACTACAAATGAATTGAAATAATCACCAAATAACTAATCAAGTTATAAAATTATATTTAATTTATATTTATATATAACAATGAATTTTCTGATGGAGCTGCAAAAATATTTTACATTAAAAACAAATGTTATAAATTATTAAATGAAATCGGATTTGTAGAACCTCATCACACTAATTTATATTCTCTTTACATACTCAATATGTATTTGTGAGAGGAATTTCATGCCCAATTAAATTGCAACTAATTTTCTTTTAACTGCCTGAAGTTAAAAAAATCTGCGTGCAAACAAAATGAAAATTAATTGCAAATAATTCTTTAGTATAAACACATGAGCGAACATAATCAAAAGAAATTTCTAGTATATGGGGTATAAGTTTTTAAGTATATAAAATAAAAAATTTACGGCGAGCGAAGACTTCATTAGACTTCATTTATTATTATATAAGGAGTCATGAAAAGTTACTAATTTATACGAAATTGTAAATCGTTATATCACTGTAACAAAATTGAATAAACGTAAAAACAACTATATGAGATCAGCTTGAGGCGAATAGAGGAGAAGCGCCTTTATAACGTTTACTAATGATGAAAGTTTAATTTTAGACAAATTTATATTGTAATTTTAGACTTTTCATTTTTGATAACTAAACAAATTATGATGTTAAGAATAACAAAGTTAATATAAATTGGTATTTCTTATTACATTTTCAGTCGATAATATAATTTTATTACTAAAAGTAATTTTTTAAATTATAACACTATTTTTTTCTTTACCACGCGAGGGAATCCGCAGTTTAGAAATAGTTTGAAATATATTTTTTTTAATTCAGTGATTTTCAACAACTTTAACTTACGAGTAATCAATAAGCTAATTTGATGATTGGACAATGCATAGCCTGCTTATTGTTAACTGATTCATATTATTGGTTAAGGAGAAATCATTTTATTTACCAATTTAAATTCTAAAAGCAGAAGTCGCTTTGCATTTTAGTCATAGTAATACGAAGCATATTTCCATTTTCACATCATAGTTCGTATGGTCGCAAAATACGATAGAGTAGAAATACTAAATAGTGTTTTATAACACAGTCTGTTGCGGCTGAAGAGTACGACTTCAACGCCCCTAACAGATGTACAAATCAAGCAAAAACCAAACAGTAAAGAACCTCAGCACAATAGCCCTAGTGATCACAAACTGGCTATTCAAATTTAAATATGTTTTATTCAAAATTAAGTTTGAAATTAAGGACCTTTGAAAAGGAAAAGGTTGCATAATAGAGGATTGCTGTGATTTTACATTTAATTTCAACAGAAATAAGCCATGTTTACATGGAGAAGGTTTCTTAATGACAAAAAGACATAAGAGCAGTTTTTAATCCTATAAAGTCGAGATATTTAATTACACTTTACATTAGTAAAAGGATGAAGTCCCTTACGCATTATAAAAGTAATCAACTCTTTGAGATTAGGTAGCATTTAATAATAATAGATGTTTTTGTATACCAGTTTAGAATAAAAAAATGGATAAAAATCATGATAATAACAATTGTATTGACTTTACTGAAAAAGGGCAATTGTTTGTTCAGGGATGAGGCTTAGTTGTGTAAGATGAGTACTATATTAGCTTTGAGCTACAAAAGTTACATTACTTTTACGGATTGTTATTAGTTTTATAATCAGAAATTGATATCTAATTCACATTGAAAGTGTAGATATTTTTAAACTGGTATAATAAACCAGCTTCCAAGGCTTTCCGAATTCAAACGAGACGACTTATCCAACATTTTTTTTGTATTCTATCTTGTTGTCGAGATACACTATTTCAACGTTACCGCAAGCCTCAAGTCACGAGCGCCATGTGACATCACGACTCAAAGCTTCAACGTCACGAGCGCCATGTGGCAAAGCAATCTACAACGCGACCTATCAAATACTTCTTATTTCAATTTTATGTTTTGTTACTTGCGTTAAGTACTTAAGAGATTCCACAAGGTGATAAACTAATGACTGTACTCAAAAAACATTTAATCAATAAAGTGTCACTTGTTTCTTAAACACTGAATAATTCCATTTTTCCGACAAAAGTCAGCAAGTATTGACAACCGAGTTATCGCCTAAAAAGTAAGCTGTATGTGTTATGCCTTAATGTGTGTAAAATATTTTGTATGGAGCAAGATTCAGTCTTGAATATGGCTCTAATTAAACATATTATTATGCTCATAATTTACTCTTTTTCTTTCGTTATTTTATGTGATGGTTACCTTTATGATGAAGAAACTATCAAATATACTTACGGTTGTGAAAGTACAGGAAATAAGAAAAATACATTATTAAAATAAATTGTTTCACCATCATAAATTTAAAAAATGTGGATAATTTTTCTATACATTTTCAGAAGAAATCCAAAAATGATTTAATTAGAACTAACTTTAATTTTAATTAAAAATAACTTTAATATTCGTTCCATTTTGTACAATATTATCCTTTGGAGTTCACTTTATCCTCCAGTAAAGCTTAAATATAATGAAAATTACTTTGCAGAGTACATAAGCTGTCCACACGTTTTAGAATTATACTTTCCGATGTTCTATTGCATTTCTAATATAAGTAATAGTCATCATAGTTTTTCGTAAAAGAAAATTGGCGTATTTTTACTTATAACTTTGAGTCATTGTATTTAGTTAAGTATCTTGCATTTATATATTTTGTTAGTATATACAAATATAATATGAAATAAAGTAGCTAATTCTAGGAAACATTAAATTAATTTACAAGAAAAATAAATTTAGGAAATTGTTAAAAAGTGTGATAATTATGGAATTTGTTTGTACTCAACTCAAAATTAATAGTTTATCAAAATAAATTTTCATAGTCACTACTAATAGGACAATAAATTTAATAAAATAAAAGTAAATTAGTTTAATGAGATTTTATTTATCGTAATCGGAAAAAAGAGCATTAGCTGATTTAAGTCTAAAAATTTGTACGTTGTGTTTGACACAATAATCAGAGAATCTATGAACTATTTGTAGACATTTTAATGGCCCGAAATATTTTTGAATTTTAAAATTTATTCATTATTTAACCTAATGAGATGATTGGAAATGCCACAACAGGGAAAACCTTCTGATGCCAATAAAAAAACTCCTATTGGATACTACCAGCGACTACAAAACATTATTGTAAGCCAACTCGTTATTCCTGTATAAATCAGTATATTTATTTACAGAGCTTTTTTTCAGATAATAAGACGTTTATTTTAATTTAGTTTTAGCCACTTTACTTCTTTCATCCTGTTTTTAAAGTTTTTTTCATACAACGCACAATGCATGGCTACTCATTTATCTGGGTTTTATTATGGTAGTTCAGAAAATTCTAAAGTAATAATAGTCAACTTTTTATTACCGTACAGGGGTATTTAAATGAAATTTTATCCATTACTCAATAACAAATAATTCGATATTGACATCTACAGTTGGTATAAATATAAATGGGGCCTAAAATTTCAAATCTGTTCGTAATTAAATTGTGAAATCGCATGAAACTAGTCAAAAAAGTTTTTATTGGAGAATATTTTAAACTTGAAGCACTTTATTTATAATGGTTTTCAAAATTTACATCCAATAAAATCTTAGACCCTTTAGGATAATATGATGATAAATTAGATCGCTCATATTATATGAAACGCTTGAAATATGCCGATCTATATTCAAGATGACGACTTATTTGATTTTGCAGTTTTCCAGAAACCAGATACCTAATAACTTGACTAGAATTTGGTGAACATCTCTCACTAATAATTTATATACTAGTCAGTATCAGTTCACTGTGAATAGAGAAATAAGGGAAGTTTTAAAGGAGTAATCTAGTTCAACTTGGAATATTTTATATTGTTTATATTTTTAATTGCACTGGGAAAAGATGTATGTTTCATCATGAACTCTACACTACGGGGATATGTTTGAAAAATGTAGAAATTAATAATATATTTTGTAAAACAATAAATTACCAAGAAAGCTGTAGGATTAGATGTAATTTATATAATCATTTTATGCTAGAAATTGATACAATTGGTATGTTACATTCATATACCTCGTTCCCTGATGTTATTAATATGATAAAATTTAATTAATTACCAATTTAGTAAAATTATATGTACTCGTAAAAGAACCCAATTTCGTGAAGAAGTGTTCCAATACATAAAGACTAACTCAATTTTTTCAGAGAAATATGCTTTTAGTCAATAAAAAATTCAAGCTTCGATTGAAATTACAACATTTTCGACAAATATATTATAATGAAGAAGAATAAATGTTTCAATGAAATTACATTTAAATTTGAACTATGCAAATACCTAAAAATTATTAAATACATTACTCGTGGGTTTTTTTAGATTTTGGTAATATTTATATGGTTTTCTGAACTAATCAATTTCAGTAAATTCGAAAGTTTGAAACATTTCCTAATCTAATTTGGTTACGTCGGATTTACATGTTACTCGTTTTTTTTTAATTTTATTTAAATGCTATTACCGTTACTAAATGAAATATAGGCGAAGACTTTAAATTATTTATATATTCATTGAACAATAAAAATGACGATAGACGATCTGTTTAAATCTCTTGCGCAAATATACGTTTCCCACATTTTAACTACAATATCAAGTGAATAATCATTGATGACTTCAGGTTTATTATCATGCGTAATTGATAAACGCAAAATGATTTTTCTACATTTTGGGTATAAAAGAAATATAGTGCAATAGCTTCGGTGTCCAACCATACCTATTTTTTTCTTAACAGACTTTACATTTGACTTTTATTCCTTCATTTTTTTTATTTTTGGGAAATATTTCTTCTAGGAAATTAGCTGGGATTCATGTCAGGTGGTTGATGTAGGTTAGGGGAAAAAATAAGTTTATGCATTATATTAAATATATCACTAAAATATTATGCGTTGTATCAGTTACTTAATTCTATTTTGAAATACATATTATTGCTTTCTCGGAACAGTACCACGTATAGACGTGTCGGTCCCTGAGACCAATGAATATCGTGAACTGAAGTATCAGAGC
The DNA here is from genome assembly GCA_039881145.1 of Druceiella hillmani. NCBI lineage: Eukaryota > Metazoa > Arthropoda > Insecta > Lepidoptera > Hepialidae > Druceiella > Druceiella hillmani. The sequence goes on along the minus strand of JAYKKI010000007.1, from coordinate 335,606 downwards.
TCGGTACGAGTCATCGCGCCATACTAAATCATTCCTAGTAACGTATCACGGTGCTACATACATTTTCATTGCGATATTATTTTCGTTTACAGAAAGACAAGTTTAAGTTTAGCCGGTCTGAGAGACTAAAATGTGCTGATATAAGAAGTTTAATCACTTAGAACATCTTTGGTTCGCCTGTGTTCTATATTTATATAGATATTATAAAATTTTAATGTAAAATACTCGAAACTATATAATATGCAAATTACAAAAATATATTCTAATCACTTTTCAGTAAAATTTTAGAATAAAATTATAAAAGATAAGTATATAAAACATAAGAATAAAATTATAAACGTTAATTCAAAAGAAAAACACACAATTTACCGCTTTCCACTACGGCAATATTTAAACCAATTTAACCAAAATATCATTTGACTTAAATCGTCGATCAGCTTTATCTTATTTATTAAGGTAAAACTAGTCGTTAATAAAATGTTATATTAATGCGAATCTCACTAAACGTACACAATAGTCACATAGCCTGTAATCAGCATCACATAACTTCCGATTTCAATTTGATTACATGTCTTATTTCGGATTTTCTGTCAAACTTTTTACAGTAATTTGCTGCAATAATAACGAACGCCGTGTCAAAAGTTTCACCTATCTACGTAATCTACGGTCGCCTTGCATAAGCTCACACATCACATAATTTTACTTCACCACCTGTACCGTTTCTTGTGTAATTTATTCACTCACAGTGAAAGACGAAGTTCGCTCGGTGAGTAATCTCATGTGGGACAGAATGATAAATTGCAAATGAACTGTCTTTTTTAATTTGTTGTGAAACCTGATATTCATTTATTTAAGCAGCAATGGCGGTTGAATTATTTGACGTTGCTTTAACGATGGAATTAATCATTTAAGGCCGAGTTTGAAAAAATCTCCGTTTTGAACAAATTTTAGACGGGGAAATTTGCTGTAAAATTTTTTTTATAAATTTTACTCAGCAAGTCAACAATCATAATATTCGAACGTTTTTTTGTGGTTGTTTTATTTGATGTAACGCTAATGTGGGAATATGAATGCTAGTAACATAAAAGAATGGAAATTTAGTTGACAGGAATTGTCAAATTTTCTTCTTTTAAAATATTTTCCAGTTGGGAATATTTACAAAACTAAATTTTTACTTCTATTATAAATTCTTAAAAAAATTAAGAATACAAAAATATTCCAGAGAAACAAAGCACAACAAAGGTTTTCTAAAATCAAAATAATAATATCGCAAAATGTTTCACTTTAGATTGCAAAAAATATGGTTTTTACTAATAAATATTAAATGGTAAACAAAATGTTTAATATTGCATGGAAATGTCTAAATTACGCGAAATAGTTAAAAAATAAATTACTATTAATTTGGTTAATTATAAAAATTGGTTTTAAATTCCTGAATTAATTCAAATACAGTTTTTCCATTCTTCTTCATCGATATTCCCAAGCTAACATAATTGGTATGTAAATTTTTCATATGATTTCCTAGATTTATTGTATTTAATATCCATGTTTATATTATGATATGTGTAAAAGAAAAAGAACCTATTTGTTACTCGACGTCCAAACATTTGTTCTCAATTGAAAGTTTATAGTCGAGTTGAAAGCGATTGATTTAAAAAAGAGACTGATAGCAATAAATTTAGTTTCACTATATGTACTGGAAATATTTTTTTTTAATGCACAATTCTCAAATTTATTTTAATATGAACATAGTTATAACAAAGTCATATTCCAGGCATAACAAATTACGAAATTAGACGGAGGCTATATGATAAACAGAAAAATTTTTTAGACAATGAGACATTTAAACTTTGCTATTAATTTCATGCTATTTGTATGAATTTTTATTCATAATAACTTAAGGAATGTTTCGGAAAAGTCACAAGCTTTCGGTTATTTTTTCGCAGGAATTCTATAAACCATAAAACAGATTATAGAATATATTAATTTCCGTATTATTATTTCGGAACATATACACTATACAACCACGGATATTTCGATAATTTTTTTGAAACTCTATGAAAGTATGCACATTAAAAACTACATACCTAGAAAGAAATTCTGCAGCTGATAATTATTTATTATAAAAAAACTATTTCCAAAAAAATACTCACCAGAAGTATGTCGAAATTGGTACATTACATGGTTATTTCTCACTATATTCACAATTAATTTATCATTATACATTACACATTTAACACATACACAAAGGAATATGTATTAATTCCTAACGAAATTAAATCACTTAAAATTAACTTTTAAAATTACGTTAAAAAAATTTAATTTTTAGCAGTCTTAACCGTCAAATAAGAAAAATTATCAATTATACCAACTTAATATGTTTCATTATTTTTAAATCTTTAATTTATGGTTCTATTTTTTCATTTATGACTATCAACTGTTGCATTTGCCATTGTTATAAAAATATATTTATGGTAATTAATTTTTAAGATTTGTACATATAATGTACTACGTATAAAAAACAGAGTACAAATGATATATGTAACTAAAATCACTTCGGACCGTGGCTAATGTATTAAAAAATTCTTTAAAAAATAAGTCCCATTAAAAATGAATATTTCCATAAAATATCCATATCCATGTATGCATGCCATAAAATATCCAAAATATATATATATATATATACCATAACCTAACATAATCTAACTTAATCTAACCTAACATAACGTAACCTAACTTAATCTAACATAACCTAACCTAGCCTAACATAACCTAATCTAACCTAGCCTAACCTAATTCAACCTAACCTATCCTATCCTTGCATAACATAACCCAACCTAACCTAACATAACCTAACACACATGCAATAAAAATAATTTCTGGCCGTGGTTAATGTATTAAAAAATAATTCAAAATTAAATTCCTTAATTAATATATATTTACAAAAAACATATTTGTTATAAATATTTCGAAATAATAAGCAAAATCCCAGGGTTTAATTTATGTAATCGACAATAAATATTGTCAATTAAACGTTTTATTAGTAATAAAATGACAAAAATGAAAAAAACTAGTTTGTGAATTTCAAATATATTTAAAATTTAGATAACTACAAAGTGAAATGAATACCATAAAATATCTAAAAAAGATATATACCATAATAGATAGATTTTATTGTTTCTTGAATGTTGGCATCATTTAAGCAAAATGTAATTGTTTAAATTGACAGATTAAAAAAAATATTAAATTTTGATAATTAATAACAAATTATCCTTTTAATTGTGTAATAAGTGGTTAGTAATAAAAGAATATGTGAAATAACTGGGAAAAATGGTTAAAATCTGTTCCATCGCAAACTTAATCGTCAGGTACAAAAATATTTCAAATTGATTATATTAAATAATCATCAGCTGCAGAATTTATTTCCAGATATGTCGTTTTTAATGTATATACTTTCATATGATTTAAAAAAAAAATGTGGAAATATGCCTGGTTGTATAGTGCATTTATACCATTATTTCTCTTTCCATATTCCAGTTATTTACCATTGCTAAAATCGTTGATTGGAAAAATACAGTTACTGCATATTTCCTGGAATAATTCTGACACAGAGGTTTCATATATTCTTTCAGAGTTGCTTGATGACAATTATTCACAATTTTTTGTAGGGTAGTTCTAGAGTTATTGTTGAAAATGGTTGACTTTGCGAGTTTGGCAAAGATATGTTTTGCCAAACTCGCAAAGTCAACATCATAAAAAACAGATTTACTTGGAATGCAATTAAATATTATGGGTAAATATGGCTGTAGTTCTCAATTTCATAGTTTAGACAATATTTACAATATTTTTACATTGTTGAAAGGAGCATTCGGCCATTTATGATGAAAATAAATATTTATAAATATTTAAAGACAAGTGCTATATATCATTAAAGCCTTATCAGTAACAGTCGTAGTTTTAGTACCTCTCGTACTTAACAAGATTTCAGTCGCTATTGCCCTTCTGTTGCTCTCTAATATAATTATGTACTATACCCGTATGAAGGTACTAGGCAATTCATGTCACAATATAATAGTCCATTTTTTTTAAATTTACTTATCTTTTGACTTTAAAATCTAATATCATATCATATGGTTCTTTTTGACGTATTTTTTTAAGTTGTGTCTTTGTCGATCTAATATCTACATAAACTTTAATTAAGTGAATTATAGTTTTTGGTAAACTTGGTAATGACCATTTAACTTTTGTGGTCTGATGTAAAACAACAAAGCTCATATCCATTACTACTTCACGAATCCCAATTAGTTTCTTTAACTCCTCCAGTTATAATTAATGTAATATTTTCTACTTAATTCAGACTTCTTTTTAAAATATGTTAATTAACATTTTATAAATTAGATTGAATGAGATCTCGAACAGGAGTAATTAATATATCAGTCTATAATTTTGTTATGCATATTATCTAGTACTCTTAGAATTATGAATTATCCAGGTAAAGTAGAACACTTTAAAGATTTAACACAAAAAACTTAAGCAGTTAAACATCGTTAATACATTTTTAATTTTCTAATTAATCAATCGTTATTAAGCATTTATTGTTGTATGCTGAAACCAAGCTACCTTCAAGAAAAAGGCGGATAAATAAATAATAATAACCTACTCTCTCAATTCAAGCAGTGGTACCAGAAATTTGTTTGTGAAGCATGTTTTATATACAGGGATACGAATTAATTTTCTGAAATCGCAAATCCGACTTACGTAACTGCCTTACAACGGTGTTTCACGTCCGAGAGTTAAAATGTATTACGGCAATTGGTATTTATGAAGTAATATTTTATTTCCTATTTAGCGATGTAGAGCAGACACAGCATATGTGAACCTCTGGTTAAATCTTTCTTTCGATAAGCATTTCTCCTCGGCGTTTGTTCAGCTTACTATTTTTTCTTTCGTATCTGAAATTCTTCATTTATATAACTAATTTTATATTTCAGTCATATATAACTAATTTTTCACTTGTAACCAGCCTCGTTTTGTCATTAATATGGAAACAGATTCCAATGGATTTGATTCTATTATCACCTTAATACCAGTATTTCCAATATAATTTTACAGGTAGTATTCGAACTTCCTTCAGATCTAAATGTTAAAAGCGAAAATGATTGAATCAATAAAGAATGGTGAAATCGTTTATTGTGTGTAATTACATAATCATTCAACATTCAATAAAAAATAATAAATATGAAATAAACAACTCTTTCGAAACATGAAATTTACGTTACGTTTTAAAAGAACTGACATTAGGTATAAAAAGTACACAAAAATAATTCAGTCCCTTAATATAAGGGACCGAATATATACCATAAAAACTTTAAGAACGAGAAAACTTTTATTTTCGTATCTTCAAAAAAAGTTTAATAAATCATCTTCACTTTGGCAAGTTTTTGAAATATGATAGGCACATAACTCAACGAAATAGGCAGTAAATTTCGGGAGAGGTTTTCAATTTAAGTTCATTTAGTAAAAATTGCGTGTGATAAAAATAATTCTTATTATCAAGAAAATAGAGGTAATTCGATTGTGTATACCAATCCATCCTTATAACATTTCTGTCTGAATAGAATATGGAATATTTAATCGTTATTTCTTTACAATTAAATGAAACTACGTCACGCAATCTCTATAAGAATAATACTACATCACGCAGTTTCTAATAATTCTTGAATTGCTTGAAATTTGTATTATCTTTTTTTACTTTATTTCATTGCTTAGTTAAAATAACTTTAAGAGCTAAGTCGTGTTTGTGAATATTCAAATTTTTTTGAAAATTAGCCGAGTTACAGGAGATTGAATTTGTTACTACGCAGAGAGCGATTACAAAATAATAGTATACGGCTAATTGATGAATTAGACCTGTTAAATAAATGTAACTATTCTAGTTTTTAAGGAGGAATATATTCACTTCAAGTAATTTTATAATATGGATTTAAAGATAGTACAAGTCAATGAAATTATTAATTTTTCCTTAAGGAAGGGTAAAGCGTACATCAATTTGATGTAAAATATGTTAGCAAAGTTTAAAATAATTCATCCCATACCACTACAAATATTTTCAATACCGAATAAACTAATATATAATTAATAATTGAAGAGCATACTTGTACGCACGCGCTTAATTAAATGTTTATTGTTATAAATTATTGACCAAAATATATTATATATTTCCGATAAGATATAAGGAAAGATAATTTGTCAATATAATACATATATATATATATATATATATATATATATATAGATATAGATATAAATATATATATATATATATATATATATATATATATATATATATATATATATATGTATATATATATATACATATATATATATATATATATATAGGTGTCATTTCCATTTCACGTGCAAATATAAAAAAAAATAATTTTGAATACATATTTAAATACTTCAAATTTATAAATTATGGGTTAAATTCAACTAAAACAATTTACACGATTGACATCAAGTAAACATGCTCGCAGTCGAACTAAACATCCCCGCAGGTGACACGAAAAGTAAAAGTTTCATGGTGTTCGAACATGACGTCGTAACTTAAACACTTTCCGTCGCTGGCGACCATTATTTATTCCATAGCGGACAAATTTTAAAGCAATGCGGCACTCGGATTACTGTCAAGTAGGAAACATAATTTTTTACGTTAGGATATGTAATATTTACTGCTTGTGACGTAATATTGTCCGATGTATTATAAACAAATTTTCAAAGTAACAAACAGACAAAATATTCAGTACAAATAATTTGTACTGAATATTTTGTCTGTTTTATTAATTGATATATAGGACACATTTAACCAAATTAATTCTTAAAAACGAGTGTGTACATTTTATTATGATGTTTGGCAGCATAATTAATAGTAAAAAATAAAAAGAAATAGAAGAGAAAAATGTCCAAGACTCGATGGCTACCGCTAGTCTCTATATCAGTATTTAGAAAAGCTTCATTGAGGAAAACGAGAAAAGTGTTTATTATACATGTAGGACCTATTATCTTCAGATACTCTTCAGAAACGATCAAGATGTGCGTCCTTTTGTGATCAAGTTTATTTCTCCCAGATAAAGTTAAATTCTAATATCATTTCAATTTCAACAATGCATTTTAATTTTGAAAAAAGAACGTCAGACTTCATTTAAATCAGATGTGATCAAATCACCGAATACAAATTAAGAATTTGTAATATAAGCAAAATTTAGTTAAAAATGGTTTGAAATTTTGCAGGTTTTTTAGAAAACGTTCACTATCTCATATGTTGATTTGGTTGGGTACTCAAATAATTTAAGTCGATAGCAAGTTTAAAATTTAGTTATATAAGAAAATGAATTCAAGGTGATTTGTTATAAGTAGATGAAATAAAAATTAAATAGTATTATGTGACCACCGGTATGACAGCTGATATGATATTTGATGGAACGAATTAAAAGGTGGTTCATTCTGAATTTCTGGTTCAGGAGATAAAGTTGAATAGGTTTACAATTACATGACACATAATATAATTTACAATTATATTAGAAATTGCATTTAAAGTCAAAGTAAGTAATCATTTCATGATCGTTAACATAAAGAAGGGAAACAATAGATATAATAAAGGACAACTAAATAAATATATGAAATGGAGGCAATGTACCACTTTATAGTTAACCAAGAAGCCAGTCAGTGGGAGAATAAGTAGAGTTTTATATAACCATCTCTTTTCTATTTATGTAAATCGAATAAGAATCTTATTATTTTAATTTCCATCGTACGTACTAAAATTCAAGAATTTTACGATTTTGTTTTCATTTCAAGTTAATCATGATTTGTGGAGACGATCGTAATGTTCTCGAATTCTGAATTGAAGGATGGCTGGAGACAATATACTGTCTAAATGTTTTATATATTTACCTCACGTCAATTGAGATAAAAAGTTTTTTAGAATGGAGAGATTCTTCACACAGAGATATTTTTTGCGTTTCGTTTTTCGTCACTTTGTCTTCCCATGTCTTAGCTGTATAATTGGCTCCAATAAATATTATTTATTTTTTGTCAGATTATAAATCATTTTCACGTTATATTCTCCAAAATTTGCTTTTTTTTAAAATAATGATTGGAAGAAGCCATTTGTGTCTACGACTTAAGTAAGTTCCCAAGTGAATATTTTGAGTATTCTTATAGAAAAATATTATAGTTGTTCCAACATTCATACTCGTTGTTCGCAATTGACAGTCTTATTTTAGTAGCTAATGGTCTTTTATATTGATTGAACCACTTACAGTTTTATTGTAAACTTTTGAGTTAACATCGCTTTCAATATTTAACTTATTTTTTTCGATTTACTATACTAGTACAATAATATATATATATATATATATATATATATATATATATATATATATATTTGTATATATATTTATGTGTGTGTGTGTGTGTTTGTGGATGTATATATTAGATATAACGAAATTTGTAAATGCTCCGGAAGGTAAATTTCTTGTTTAGTAGAGATGAAACTTGCGTGGATTAAATTCTTATATGGGTAAAATTAGCTCAAACCTTTCAAAATTGCAGCAGTTTAATGGGTGAAAAAAATTCGTTAAAATTAATCTTACGACCGAAGAAAACAAATGATAAAATGTCAAAAAGAACTATTAAAATACTACAACGTCAGCGTAAACAATTCAGACAAAATAAAAACGCCAAAACTTTTTACGAATTTTTATATTTGGAAATAAAAGTGCCAATCTCAAAGTTCATTCTTGGATAACTCAGGTATAAAATATTTGTCTCTCGTGCTTTGTTTCTCATTACAATTTTTTTTCTTAACAATATAAATAACGTATATAATCAAAAATTATCCGTAATTCACTTTGCCAACTGACACTCGCCATCGGGTTTTCATTTTAATTAAAAACTCGTCAAGTGTTCCGAGCCAATAAAAACTTTATTCAAAACTGTATGATATTTACTTAATTGAAAAGATTTATTTTTTATTATTGAAACGATAAGACTTAAAAATTAAATACAGTAAATTATATAATCGTAATTTTTCTACATTTTGCAATCCAAATGTGGTGAAATAATTAATGGAATTGAAGTAATTCAAGGCAGTTTCATGTCGAAGTACTAGAATCGTCCGAATTTATAAATTTTTAAACAATCTGAAATTTAATTATATAATACATACAACATTCTCAGTTTAACTCTGAGAAACTTTATGAGTAAATATTCATTCAGAAAAATCACTAAATAGGCTTGAGATTCAGATAATTATAATGCCGGTAAGTTTGTGATTTCTGTAGGCAGCTTTATATTCCATTGTAAACATTAATAGCGTAAGGTTCTTTTTAGAAATTTACATCTGATATTTGCCTTTTTCTGGCCTGTGTGTTTTGTGATTGAATAAAAATATGCCTAATTTTTTCTTAAACAGAGACCGGTGTCTTAGGATAAAATTGCATAAATAGGATAAATCCAATTCTTATTCTTCCAGTCAACCCATAATCTTCAAAGTCGGCATAATGGCGATCCCAATGCACAAGTAAAGAGGAAAATCCAATAATTAATCTCTTCTTATCACATTTTTATAATTAGTTTCGTTTTTACGAAAGATGTAGTAGGTAATACATTTGCCTTATGAAGAAAATAAAAATCCATATATATATTTATAAGTGCCTAAATGTGTACTTCACATTGGGAGTTCTACTTGTGCTTGACATGTATTTCAACAGGTTTTTTTTAAATATACGTCATTCGGGTTTTAATGTTCATTAAATAAGACAGCTAAAATTGCAATAACGTCATATATATTTCTAAGAATATAAACGGAAACTTTGAAAAAGTTTGAATACGTTTTGTTTGTTTCGTATAATAAACTTCACAAAATTTTTACTTAATAGATATTGATAATTTTTATTTAACTTTTGTGACACAGTGAAAAATTAAGTGAACGGTGAAAAAAATCACAAAAAAATGGAAAATCTATCATGAAACATTTTGTAAAAATATGAAAGATTCAACTCGTAATAAATATAATAAAATACTTCCCCACCTTTGTCCCAGGATTTTGTTTGAAATAAAAATATCAAAATAAACCACCTTCAAACTGAGAGATTTGTTTCAAATAAATCTGCACAATAAATCAAAGAAACACGTGTAAATTAATGCACTGTAATATAACCAAGGGAAATATTGAAAAATATTGTTGAACATTAAGCTCCCAGGAAATAAAAAAATATTCATTTATAATAAATTATTTACTCTGTAAATGTAGCAATGCACCAAATAAAGAATGACATAACATAGCATTCGTTCCAAAACCTTCGTTCTAGATGGCAATGAAAATGTAAAATTTCCTTTTGAAAACTCATCACAGTAATAGACTTACGGTTCACGTAGCAGCAAATATGAGGTCTGGATTATTAATGGAACTTGGAAACCAATCTCAGATAAAATAGACGATTCTCACATAATGTGTCATATTTGATTACCCTCTTGTTAATAGTGCTGAACAACAACGTAAAAAAATAGTTTTTATAAAAATTTTAATATTCTATATCTGCTGGGGAAAAATGTTTCGGTAAAGGAAAGCAACTGGTGCAGAAAACTTATTATTTCCCATTTTAATTTTGAACGTTAACTTTAAAATATGATTTATTTAGATTTAACTTGAAGCTAAGTACTGTATTGAAACAATTTAGATTTAGAAACAAAAAATCTTCAAGTCCAGCTCAAGAAAAAAATGTTGACTTTTGTGATTTAAATTTACATTAAATACAATACTCGAATGAATAGATAGTTAATAACTGTCCAAAAATTTTCACTAAAATTTAAGACATTGCCAAACATTGACATTGACCTTTGTTTTTTTTACTACCTATTGTACTAAGGCGTTGAGTATATATATATATATATATATATATATATAAATACACATACATTGAGTTTTTATGCGGGACAGTCTGAGGAAATCGGAAACGACGGCAGATAGCGGGAAATTAACAATTTTTTTTTAAATGATTCGACTCGGTTTTATGAAATATTTCTTCACTGTATGGGTGAAAAGAAATCTGCACAGAAATTGGTTAACTTTTAAATATAATTTATAAAAAAGTAATACTAAGTCTTTTTTACATAACTTATGTAAAGTTAGTAACTAAATAAAACTACTGCTTCATTAAATGTTTAATATGGATTCCATTTTGCTACATGCAGGTACAGACATGTTTCGGAGCACTTATAGTAGGTTTTGACAAATAAATGTGCTGTATGTTGTACAAATAATAATAAGCGGCATTGTTTAATTCTTGTATGGGGTTATATCGAGATTTATATACTTGACCTTCAAGATCATCCCGTATGAAAAAAATAGAAAGCGTCATATCGGCAGAACGTGGCGGCCATTTTATAGGCTTATATGTGCCCATCCAACGTTCCTGAAGATATTCATCCAACTGTTTACTTATATATGGTACAATATAGGTGAAATATATTATTTTGTGCACGTATGGAAATACTCTCATTCGTTTATTGCACGACCGTACAAAAAAATCTCTTGATTTTTTTCACCATTTAACATTTCATAGTAAATCTCCACTGTGAATATCTATCATGTAATATCGCACACCAGCCATTAAAGAAAAAACGAATTTTATTGTTGGTCTCTGTAGTTCTTTATTACTACGTGACTAGTAATGATCACTTCTCTTGTTGTACATGATGTTTTAAGAGAAATTACATTCATCAATCCAAATATTAAAATTAGTAAAAGAACGATTTTTTACAGGCCGTGCGACAAACCAACGACGAAATTCTAATCTACGATCATGAAGTAAATTCATATATGACGGTTTTTGAGGTCTTGGGCTTAAAATAACCTTCAAATCTACATTTTGAAACAAGTTATAAACTATCTCACGTGTGCGCGCGTACGTGTATAAGTGTATATGTGTGTGTGTACGTGTGTATGTGTGTGTGGGTGCGTCCGTGCATGCGAGCGAACATGCGTGCGTGCGTGCGTGGGTGCGTGCATGCGTGCATGCGTACGGGCGTTTCTGCGGGCATGCGTGCGTGCCTGCGTGCGTGAGTGCGTGCGTGCGTGCTTGTATGTGTGTATACCTATATACATATATTTATGCGTGTTTTGAAATAATGTGACTGAGTATAAACCTTTTTATTTATATAATTAAGCAGATGAAATGTTTTCACTATATTTTCGCGTTTTATGCGTAAAGGTTAACTAACGTTTTTATTAGCATTTAATTATAAATCTCCCATTTTTATCATAACACACTAATACTCTTTCCCTAAATAGGTTATCAAAAAAAAGAATTCAATGATATTCAAAACACAAAATACATGCTGATCAGTTAGCCTTTTTTCATTCCTTACTAAAACACTTCTGAATTCACTTGTGTACTTGTTGCCTATGTATAAAACGCTTATACAGGCTGTTGGTTGATTAGAATAGCAAGAATTATTGTCGGATTCTACTTCAAAATATAAAACGAAAATAATCAATAACAGTCTTTGCCCAAATGGCTTTTATTAAGGACAAATAATTTTTCATTAAAAAATATTTGGTATTTTTGTTACTTCTTTGCCAACAATTTTGAACCTCCAAGCAAAAAATACAAATTTAAAGCAACTAAATTACCAGCTTAATTGAGGTCTGTGCGCCTTCCAGCGAAATAATAGATACACACAGATCACAATTCAAGTAAGGAATGATGCAGTGTTTAAGAATGATTAATTTGTAATCAATAATACATCAATTATTAATTCCGAATGATAAAACAACGTATTGAGCCACATCACGTTTTAAAAGATAACATAGGCCGATTTGTAATAATGATAAATAAAGATTAAATTCAAATTTAGGAATTTAGAAAATCGAACTCTTAGGTAATCCATTGAAACACTTTGCTTAAACTTATTATTTTTTTTTAAATTTGACAACTCTCGACAATGACGACTTACGACAATATCGACATTGTGCAGCTCACAATAAAGACTTACAAGAGAGTGACTCATTAGCCGTTTCCGTCAAGTTTATGTATTGATATTATTCGAGTATAGAAAATTCCACAAGGACATTGAGGTGTCACGAAGCTTTATACAAGGTGCATCTTTCACGATAATCTTTCACGCCTCTATCATGGAAGTGATTGAAATAAAAGCTTTCCTTAAAATTCTGTGTGCATAAGGATAATTAAAAAAATAATATTTCAAAAGGTTTCAGTGATTATTGCCTTTAGAGATTTTCATGTATATATATAAGTATATATGAAAAATAAAAAATTCAATTTATCGTGAAAAATATTATGTGGTTTTAAGCGTTTATTAATCCCAAACAAACCTGCAAGGCAATGAAAGTATAATTTTGAATTTGTATATATGTAATAGTTTTTATTTGAGATATTTTTGGAATAATAAAAACACAAACTTTATTTTATTAAAAACACAATGACAAATTTGTCGTTCTTATATCAATTAATGATGCCATGCAGTGCTCGGTATACACATACCGATCGTTTACCTACGTAGTGACATCGATTAATCACGCCATTCCAATTCATAAAGTAGCAATGCTCGCGATTTCTGTCGCGGCCATAGAACTTATGTTTCCAACACTCAATAACTCACAACGGATCAACTGCTACCGACCGTAATTTAATCCACCGTGACGCAGTGGATGAATTTTCATAGTAAATGGAGTTCTGAAACCTTGTGCTAGTTCTATTTGTAGAGTAATCTGTACGTAATTGACTGATAAATTGCACATTAACCGTTACTCACAGAAGACAGGCGTGGATTTAAGTATTAACATATCTGTAATATCTGTTCACATCATATAAAATTCGATCATAAAATAAAGTAATATCGATAAGGTACATATTATTTTTACAAAACTTAATTGTAGTGCAAAATAACCAAATTGAGTACAACATATTGAACTGAGTAATTATTCTCAACCGTTTCTCAGTCAAAGTTGTGATTTCGAGGTAAAAAATTTCATTTATGGTACCGTAGCATGCTTATTATATACCCAGTTGATGCCCGAAATTATCAATATGAATAATAGACAGATCTTTTTCACAACATATATATGTAATGTGTGTGTTATATTCAACTTTATTTTGCATGATTATGTAACTTTTTGAATTAATTTACATTCTGCCACTGGAGCCTAACAATCTGCTTCTTTAACATAAATTTCGAAGAAGGAAGCAATGATTGACTCTCGAGGTAGTACGATAATTTTTACAAGTATTTAAGTGAAAAACTCGGGAAAATTGCTTATATTGAGTAATAATACAACTTAACTAACATATATTGAGTGGACAAAAGAAGGTTTATCCAAAGCTATCAGAAAAGAACTTCTGCGGAAAAGAATAAAATAGACAAAAAAGGTGAATTTTTCAAATCATAATTAAAACGTTTAGAAGAGTTTTAGTAATTTGAAATTTATGGTAAACTCAAAAGTAAGTAATTGCAATTCAAACACTTTTGAAACTCTAACCTGTATGCTGCATGTGTTTTCAACGAGGGATTAAAATGAAATTGAATTATAAACTTACAACTAGGGGTTAAATCTAATTTAATTTTGAACTTATTAATAGTCCCTAATAACTATTCACTCTGAAAAAAACTTATTCATTTAAATTGACCGAAAGGCACGTTTTGTATTGTAAACATTTTACTATTTTTTAAAACTATTTTAAAATCATTTTCATTAAATATTAAAAGCTATTATTCCTTTATTCCAAAAAATATTAAAATATTTCAGTGAAACCTACTTAAATTCGTCCAATAATTGAATATATATTGATTATTATATATATTCATATCCAAAACAAACTCTTGGTAATTCTTCATCGTCGCTATTCATGCGCTAACAAAATATGTAAATGCATGCCGATGACTTAGCAAACTGATTATCTTGAATATTAATAAACCAGTCAAGAGGGAGAGTTTAAAATCCTTTGAGAAAGTTTTATGGAACGAGTGCTATTATTAGGAATTCAACAGGATTCATTCATAAAGTTTAGGACGACGTCTATATAATATTTATTACCCAGCTAATATTTAACTTTATTTTATGTACCTATTCACATAATATTATAATTATTTAACTGTATTATATTTATATATTTCAACTAATATTTTTGTGATGTTTTAAAATGAAATATCTCGTGGAAGTTTGAAATACAGGTGGATGCGATTACAATAGTTCTAAAAAGCGACAAATTGTGCAAAAAGAGTTTTGCTTTTTTTTTTCTTGTGCAGTGTATATTTTAATTCTCTTTCAAATATAGTAAAATTTTTCTACGCAAACGAATAATATAATCACCAGCACTTATTACATAAATACACCAAAATCTGTTTAACTATTTCACTTTTAATGTTTGAATATCCTGATTATTTGCTAACGGATTCTTCTGTATTGATTTTGGTGTTTACTATTTCATTAGATTTGATATGAATAGAGATTTTAGTCTAAATTATACATCTATGTAGAAAAGGAAATTCTGAAATTTACTAACCATATTAGATAATAATTAAGTACCGCTAAAACTAAGTACAAATATATACACTTGCAAAAAAGTACCATTAAATTACGTTTTGAAACAACAGGGTAAACATGCTGTTCGTAAAACTTATATTTCTTGAAATTTTTTACACAATTTAACCAAAATAATTTCATTTAAAATTTTAGTCAGTTGACCGTATATTGATTTGTTTTGGATATTAAAACACGAGGTTAAAAAATAGAACAAAATCTTAAGGTCATGTTAAGAAATAATATACCACATTACCCCATTCAAATGGACACGCAAAAATATCACAATAATTTTATATATATGTAATATTAGCCAAAAGTGTTTTTAATATTTTGCTACAAGTTCGTCAAGATCTCTTTATGAAAAATGTACTTAAAACATTTATGGACACAGATGCAGAATGTGTAAAACTTTTTGACAAATGGATCGAGCGCCGAACAATATATAATTAGAATATTTCCTTATCTGGCTACAACATTTCAAAGATGAATAGGACTCGATTAGAGAATGTTGTGTTTCTTCCGCAATTAGTTTATCAAATAATTAAGGCGTTTTTATATTTATACGTAATTTCTCCTGCATTTAATTTATAAAGTTGAACTGACACTTTTAAAGGAGAAATTAATTTAATAAAATTACTAAGTCGGAAATAACAACCAAATACAAAGAACAATGTCAAACCAATACAATCACACAACCAAAATTGAAGAAGCAAATCTGGATTGTCAAACAAAAGAAGACATAGCAACGATAGGAAGCGACAGTCCTCTTTTTAATCCAATTATTTGCCTTTTTATTTTTTGCTGACCGGTTGTCAGCCGAATCTTATTATAGGGAAAAAAAGATTTTTGTCCAGATCTCTAAAACTGATTTTTCGATGTTTAACAAAAATCAAAATAACATATGTTTACATAAACAGAAAGTATGAAATGTATTCTGTTAGAATTGAAAAGGTTTTCTCGCCTTATAAAGAATCCAGATTTAAATTTCAAAGAGATAAATTTATGAATCGTGAAATACGTGGTTTTATATACGTATTGCCAAGCATTATGAAAAAAAAGTATCAAATTATCCACACACTCCAATAATTTTGACGAAATTTTGAAAGCGCGCAGAAGGTAAATAATATCCTATAAATAATATCCTAGTTTTTAATATGTATGCAAAAGGCATACATATTCAAAACTAGGATATTGATTATGATTATTCACAATTATCTTGCCCTAAAATATCCCTCTTATCTGATTTATGTCATTTTTTGGTGCTGACATAATATATCCTTCTTTCTAAAGAAAGTAACAGCAAATTTTACGCGATTTGCCTATCGACATTGTTTATTTAAACATTATTATTGTTTAATTTTTACATCAATCATAAAAAAATACTACAGTCAAAAATAAAGCGATGATAATTTTAAAATAAAATTGAACATGCAAAGTTGTATTATTGTCTCTAATGTAAATATAGTTTAAATTGAAAAAAAATATGTATTATCTAAATAATTACCAAAAATTGTACACAGCTGAAGAATGTCAGAATTATTTCAGTCGAAAATAAATATAACACTTGAAAAACACAACTTATCATTATATAAAATAATCCTTCGCTATTCTCGAATATCTAGTTTGAGACTTGAAATTTTAGATATTTTATTGACATGCGCAAATTGTTTTCAAAAGAAACATATAGTAAAAAAAACTTATCGGTGAATCAACATTAAAAAAGGTTACATTTCACATTAGTTTGAGAATCTATAACGCCTTGCAAAACAAAATGATAAAATTAAGACAACATGTAAAATTCCCATTTTTTTTAACAGAAGGAACAAATTCATTCAAATATAAAATACTTGCATTAGTATTTAAATTCTTTTTTTGATCACATTACTTAAAAGTTGTTTATTCCAAAGCGAGATTTTACCCCAAAATACTATGGAAACGATTATACCAAACCTCCATTATTCTATTAATCGATAATCTCGCTTTTCGTGGTTTTGCGATTCGTGGTAATTTTTGGGTACCTAAAACCCTAGAATAAGGATAGATTACCGTATTTGTATCATTACTGAAATAAATTAAAAACAAAATCTATCAATCAAAGCGACTTCTATTACTTTTGTAATATAATAAATACGTTAAAACAAATATCTTCATACTTCAAAATTTATTATTTACATTAACTTACTTTTTTTAAAATGGATTAATTTGCATAATATAATGTTCCATGAAGATGGAATTTGATAATACCAAATGATTTGATTTAAATGTCAGCAACATGAAGGGAAAGAAGTAAGCTATCCTCTAATAATTATGACTGAATATTGTTTTTTTTATCGTATTAATCGCAATTACGCTAACGTTTTTCCAGCCTCTCGAAGGCCTTTGATTCGCTGTCGTATAAAATTGCCGTTTATGAAGAGAAGTTTATGTACCTTGCATAACGAGTAAGAGCAGATGTAATGACAAAGAGAAAAGGGTTCGTGCCAATTAACAAAAAAATCACTCAAATGGTCTATTTGTTTTATAGTTCTATCCAACCTATTTTCTTTGTACGTAGATATGGTTTAAAGGGAATATTTGCGGATAATATGGTTCTTTTCTAGAAGCAATAATTTATTGCTAAATGACCAACATAGCAAAATATATGGGCTTTATCCCTACTTAGAACTAATTAGTACATACCATAATGTAATGAATTATTATATTATAATTAATCAAAGAGATTGATTCAAGATGCAAAATGTACATAAAGTAATACACCCGTATCAATAGAGCTTACTGCTCTTGGATTTTTTTTTCAATCCAATTTAGTCATTACAAAAGTAATGGTTCATAAGAATATCATCAATGTAATAGTTTCTAAATACAATAAAAACAAACTATACAGGAAACCTATAGGAATAATCTGCCTCTCAAGGAATAAAATTCTTTACCAAAGACTGTTTTTATTCTACTAGAATGTATGCATTACTTTGTATCGAAATTGGATATAAATCCTTTTGACTCCTACATGCAGCAACTTATATTAAAAATATCACAAGAAACACTTCCCGAAATGTATGTTATATTTTTTTAAAATAACCACAAATATTGTGGTTATGGGATTTACGATATTTAGGGCAAGGATACCAAAAGGGTAGTCCAAAACGGGCACCTTAAACGAAAGTTAAAATATCTGGTAACGAATGTGATATTCTTGTATTACTATGAAGAGCTGCAATTATCGAAGATTAGTAATAAATCAACAAGTTTTCTATAAATATTTTAACACATAAAACCTTTTGAAAATTACGAATCTCTCACAAAAGCTGGCTTTGTCAAGAGGCAGCCAAGAGTGGACACATCTTGTATTCAAAATGAGCATGCTCAGGGAAAAGCAAGCACTTTTTTCTTTTATAAATTTGTCCTAAGAACATGAATAACTTAAAACGAATAAAAATCTTAATTGCTTACAAAAAATACACACAGATAAAATACTCGTCGTGGTCTTTCAAAGACGGTTGAATTCCCGTTTCGTTCATATTACTCATACTAGGAACATCGATCTTTTTGATTTGTCATATTTATTTGACCTATAGTAAATCAAAATCTATGCAAACTTAAGGTTTATTCCATTCTTTACTTTGACTGAGGTATATTGATTCTGGTTTTGTTAAGTTTTAGTTTGGGTGTAGTACCATTCTCGAGTGGATGGATGATGATAAGATGATAGAAAACATTCTTACCTCGACTATCCATAAATGGTATCATTCATTTGAAAACGTACTCCCATGATTCTATATTTTAATATAGAGCCAAGACATCACTTAATCGTTCAAGCCTTGCAAGATTTCATCTAAAATGCATCTTTCAAGTTATCGGTTTCCACATTTAATTGGGTTGTTATTAACCTGTTTAACTCTTTAATATTTATCTCACTTTACTCATAGTATTTTTACCTTTTAGGCTTGTTTCATCTTTCTTTTATACGTATTAACCATCTCAAGAAAAAAAACAAAGAAAATATAAAGTATATTTGATATTAATGTTTTCTTTTACCAGAGTTTCTTAACAATATCGTGCCGAAAAATCCACAGAAATTTTCATTATTGCATTATTGGTATTGGGATATGAATTAACTAGAAACGGTGTACTTGTTACTCCAAAACTTTTTTGCAATGTGGTAGGTAAAGACCTAAGAAACGATTAATAACAATTTGTTCTCACAGGACGTGTATTGTATATTGACCAAGTAACATATAAAGTGTTATAAATAGATATATCACATTTTACCTGATTGATAAGAAAACCACATATCAATTTGCATCCAACAGGCGAATAATGTTTAACGATCGCCTTCGTGAGACGAAATATTTCTATATTGATATGTAAAGTTGTTTTATTTACAGTCCAAGAAAATTTGCTTTTCACTCTTTGTATCGTGTTTCGTTATAAAATCATAGGTTTCTTGAAAAATATAGATAAACATGTTTCTTAACTAAACATTCATATGTTATAGATGCTTTATTGTTAGTAGAGAATACGGTGAAAAAATTAAATAGTACATCAACTTCTAATTTTGGTTTATCTTTTGGCATCAATAAAATTTAACAGCATTGTAAAAAACAAAATATGAAATTAGTATTAATAATTGACAATAATTTCATCGGCTAACAGCAAAGAGACAAAGAAACCTACTATTTTTGATCCATTTCAATCAGACATATACTCCAAAAGACAAGAAATATTAAGTAAACTACATTTTCTGTCAGTCAGTAGAAAATATAATTTTGTAATTAAAAATATACCTTATTAATAAATTAAAATATACCTAATTACCTAAAAAATATTACACCGTAAAATGAACAATGATATTTTTTGTTGAGGTGAAAATATTTGTGAGGAGATTGTTTGTCAGAAGATAAAATAATAAAACCCTAAAAATACATAGAAAACGATATTCTCTATAACTCAGTAGAAAATAAATTTCGTTAAAATATCTCTTTGTCTAAATAAATGACTATAACCTTAATTTCATACTTCTAGCACGCTATAATATTTCCTAACACCAATCAAACTTGAAATATATAATTGTATGTTTGTGGTTTAATTCTATGATTTGTTTTTATACATCAATATTTTAATAATAATTATGTTACCGTGCATTGTTAGAATAATGAAAGGACTTTTGTTTGAAATGTAGTCAATGCCTAAATAGAATCTAGTGACGTATTCAATTTTATCTGTTTTATTAAATTATAAAAACTTATCCTCTAATACAAAATATAGTATTGGGTAATGAAGTTAAAAAACCACTTCCTGCAAACGCGGCAATACTCAACTTAATTTCTTCTTGAAGGTTAAATCGCTTACATATAGTTTCTCAAAGCAAAAGGTCGAGATTTCTGTAATAAACAGTTTTCAAATAATATAATTTTGTCTGTGATATGTGCGAAATTATTATACCTTGAAAGTGGCTCTTGAAATGTAATTTACTTTTAAAAATGACCTATGTCAAGAAAGGATTCAAGAAAACCATTGATTTTAATTCAAACTGAAATATGAACATATTGATTTGACTACTCGTTTGAAAATATCATTTTCAGTTGTCTCATTCTTCAAATAATTCTGAAATTTATGACTGAAATATTGAAAGTGGGGTGAATGAATATTATATAATATTTGTTTCAAGCTAAAACAAATTGAGTCTGAATCGTTAGACACTATGTACATCATTTTTACCACAATTTAATCGTAAGTATACAGTTTAAGTAAAATGTGCTTTATTATTAATTAATAATTCTGAAATTTATTATCAAATTTTTTATATACAATGTTTCTAATTCTTTTTTCTTCTTCTTTTTTCTCAAACAGGATTTATCTCAATCAATCTAGAACTTTGCTTACGTAAGATGTTTATCAATGAGAGGGTTAACATAATATTTTTGTTGAAGTCACTGTACCACTAGGTTTATAAAATAATTACTAGGAAACAAAGAGGGATAGAGTAAGGCATACTGATCTACCCAAACATATTCGTGGCACATGGAACATGCACTTAAATACGTCCCATCACTGACAAAAATGTGAATATGTCTGAAACATTTACTGAATAAAGTAATCATCATATAGTATTGAAACAAATTAATTTGAGTAAATACCCTTAAAATCTTATAGATAATTGGTAATGTGTAAATTAGGCCTGAGTTAAAAAGCTTAAAAAAGATAGATTATTTACGTCGATCTGTGCACTGACGCACTTGACGAAAATGAGAAAATACTCACATTAGTTCATACATATATATAAACATTTAATACGCAAGAAACTATAAATATTACGCAAGAAACATAATATTTTTATAAACTTCACGGTAAATATATTTTCATTGCCTATTTTAAAAATGTATTTAACGTTATTTCTTTATATTCTGGCGCATTGTATTGTTAAATAAATATGTCAATAATTCAGAAACGAAATCAAATAAAGATCTTCTGTCGCGAAAATGATAAAGCAGTAGTAGGGTAATGCCAAATTATAAGAAAATTTTGACGTAAATTTAAATAATATTTGTAGATATATCTTAGTTTAAAATACCAAATTCTTTAATTTTATGTAACAGTTTAGAGCTTTTAGAGAAAGCAAATTTGTCGCAAAGAAAGGTCGATAGGTAGGTATGGTTCTTACCTACCTACCCAAAGTAGGTTAGAACCAAATGGAACTATTTTTTCCCTTTACTGTTAGTAATTAAAAATACTGCCGCTGCAAAAAACACTTTTGCAGCAGCAGTATTTTGTCTTCCATTAATAATTATTTAAAAAAGAAGCAAATAGAGACTAATACTTGACGAATGTAAGGTCTGACGAAATGCGTACTGCGGTGAACTGTGGTGAGTTTAAGGAATAAAAGCAGTATGAGAGATGCCTTGGCTGATTATGTGTGTTGAGAGAGCAGGGACACAACTAACCTTAAATTTTTATTATTTTTCTAACACCTCATTAAGCTGTTGATGTTGACATGATCGTGATTTCGAATTCGATGGACATATAAAGATCATTAACTACTTCAATTGTCAGTCGCCAAATTTTTGCGAAGGTAATATTTTATCGAATCGGACAAAAAACTATATTGTTGACAGTATTTTCCTTTCTCTGGTGAGCCAGTATTTAGCCTCTAACATCCTTCATCACATTATTTAGCGCTGAAGCATGCAGAATATACGATGTCGACATTACTCCCTGCACGTTCGTATATCACATATATCAACCTCAACCCATCGACTGTTCCTTAAGACCACATTTAATTCTATAGAGGAAAAGCGGGTAAATTATCAGAATATATGTATTCATTCATATTCTGCGTAATCGATTCAACAAAATATTTTATTTTGTTGAGTCGCTTTTATATTTGTACAAAAGGGTTTCTTGTGAAATAACATATTTCTTTAAGATATTGAGAAACAGGTAATGAACGGGTATCAAAGATATTTTGTACTGAAACCTAACTCAGTAATAAAACGTGTGAAAGAGAAATACTAAATCGCATAAAGAATATCATAATATCAACAATTAGACTAAAGTGTATCGAGATGAATAAGAAAGATGCCAATATAATAATTTGTGCTACTTGAAATGTCTTCTGTTTTTTTTTATTTAATTCCGTCTTTGTTTCATAATATTTTTACATACACAGTATAAATATTTCTTATCTGCTTTGCATCGTGATCAGTAATAGTCCCATTCTTTAATTATCACAATTTTTCAGAAATAAAAACATTTGTTTTTTGTTATCATAAGTAGAAGAATTTTAAATAAAATTTAACTTTTTATGACTGCACAGATACCATTTCATTTTGCGATGGGAGTTATTTTTTTATAAATAAATAATTTGATAAAATACTCACATATCATTTTAAGTCTCTTAAAAAAATATTCCTAAACATTTTTCAATAACGTTTAGTTTTAAGTGATACTATAACAAAACAAACCTCTGATTGTATATTTTTCCTTCTATCGCATATTTGGAGTTCTAAGATAAATATTTGAATGTGTGCAAAACATTAAATTTCATATAACCCAATTGAGTATAAGATGTATTTTAAATGTTTTAGTTCTATGAAATAACGTTCCTTGACATGTTATCGTATCGAGGTTTTGCAATCTTAACGAGTTAAAATTAGAGTTTCTAAATTTTGTTAAAATGCCAAAGTATGAACAAATAAACAAAAAGCCCGAACTAAATGCGAGATTTTGGAAATTCAAGTTGTTGAAGAGTTGTCACGTAGAGTGAATACATCATGAAGTATCGCTATTGGAGATAACGTAATATAGATATATTATTAAATATTCTATTTGTGGTTGCTGATATCTTTCTCAGTGGAAGTTTGGTAACCTTTACGAAGCAGAGAAACTAACGATGAAATTTCACTTTCTAAGTAAGCTAGTAGCGGAAGTTGTTAATTATCACGGCTTCTTAAAATACATTTTATCCACATTTTCTGATCTCTTTGGATTTCAATAAGTTATTGCTAATCGTAAGTTTAAAAAACTTGATTTATAATTACTAAATGTTACGTTAATGTAAGGTTTAATCAATCGCAATATATTTTACAGTGATACTACAAATATTTTATTGAATTACGAATGTAATTCTGTTCTTGACTTGCTTTGTCTAATTGAACATTGAGAGAATTTCTTCTTAAAATATGGGAATTTTTATAAAAACGTTTTTTTAAAGCTTACAAAAACATACTTAGAAAAGTTCTTTTGTTTGAAAGGTATGTGTAATGCTAATGATGCAAAAACTTCAAATTTTATAAATATTTCTTCTTACTAATAATTATTTAAATTCCTAGGACATGTTCCGAACTAGTAAATATAGCTTTTATTAAATATTGGCTAGTTTTAAATTATTGTATGATAGTTAAGTATAAAAAGTTTACTTTTACAATTAAATTTCACATCACCGGCAAACAGCTTGATTTCAAAATTTGAAAATTAATATAATACCAATTTCAGAATTGCATTACAAAACCTTTTGCGACCAATTTTGAAAAGAGTGTTCAGAGGGAACTTCTTAAATTCTATATCCACTACAAATGGATATGGAATTTAAGAAAAATCAATTGCTTAAATTCCATATCCATTTGTATTGGATATGGAATTATATAATACTGTTCGTGGCTTGCGTTGCCAATGGAATTTAAGCAAAAACTATGGATCAATTTATTAAAAACGAATAAAAATGTCTATAAATTACGTTATAACTTTCGCTCTATTTGTTACTTTAACACTCCCTATATCCTCAAAGAATACAAAATAAGTAAGCTACTAACTTCGTCTGTACTAGTCGATTATGAGTGTTATGTTTCAAGCTAAGATGAATGGAGAAGTTTAAAATGTATATGTCGAATTTATGTGGAATAGGAGATGATGCAGGTGTTTTCTTTTAGATAATTTAAGAACGGTATAAACAAGTCGATTGAAACTCTCTATTACAAAATATGATAATATCCCTTAAGATTTCTAAATTATATTCTGAAGATATTCACATTTATTTTTTTTAAATTTTTATGATAGAAATGAAAAAATGGTCTAGAAACTCGTAAATGAACGGTAAATTTGGCAATTTTTACATCCATAATAGAAAAAAACACTTCATAGTTTTAAGAAGTCATCGCTTAGCTTGGCTAAATTAACTTATGCTATTTACCTATTATTATGTATATGTAACAGCCAAGCTAGCTTAAAAATGCAGAAACTATGTTTTGACCTTAAGCTGAAAAGACCATCAACGAAAAATGTTTTACAATTTTACACTGTGATCTTAAAAACTATAGTTCATGACTAAAAAAATTAATCGTCACCCTATATATTTGGATCAAAACAAATTATTATTTTAAGTCACAAACTCGTTTTTATGATTTCAATTTTTAAATGGTTGCTTGTGTAATAGAGATCTAAAAATTATAATAAAGTGTAATCAAGGAAGTGAAAGCATATATATTATGAAAATATATAGCTTTATTGGGCGGTTCAGTTATATAAATTAGTTTTCTTTTATCGTGAAGCTTATATTTGGTGTTTACTGATATAGCCCATATTTAGTAGTATTATTTATTTTTATCCTAGTTACCTGCACCCGGGTATCCACATTGAGAAAAGCGAAACAAGAATTGTGGTTACCTAAAGCAAAACCATATATATTAGTCTTGAGACTGAAATTAAAAGAAATTCAAGTAATTAGCTTTTCAGATTCACCAAAGTAATAGAAGAATCCTTTTCATGTGAAGCCAGATTTAAGGTTACATCCACAATTCTACAACAAAACTACCTGTGAATGACACCCACAGGCAACAACAAATACCCACATACGTGCCTGTTTGAGTTACCGTGGTGTTCAAATATTTCTTTCATACATATTAGACGTCCTTCGTAAATATTATGAA
The DNA here is from genome assembly GCA_039881145.1 of Druceiella hillmani. Lineage (NCBI taxonomy): Eukaryota > Metazoa > Arthropoda > Insecta > Lepidoptera > Hepialidae > Druceiella > Druceiella hillmani. Next base: position 309,578 of record JAYKKI010000007.1, on the reverse strand, counting down.
AGCTATCTTTCATAGCGTATTAGAAATAATTTCGGATTGATTAAGAGTGTTTCGATATAATTTGAGATTAAAATCATTGATTATATGTAGGTATTTTTAAGCATTTGTAAATATTTCATCAGTAGTGTTATAGCATTGTCGACTCCGATAATTCACTCAATGAATAAAGTTGTTTTTGAAGTTAGCCTTGTGTTATATTTTGTGTGTATATTAATGTAGTATTATATACTTAACTTTTTATTTTACTTTGGCTAAGAAATTATTAAAAAGTTTTGAAAATATTTGAGGACGAATCTGTATACTTTTATTTATGATTTAAAGAAGGGAATTCATTTGTTTAAATTATTATCGCGAATATTCATTAAATATTCGAACACGACTGGTTTTATCTCTGATTTGTTATGAACGGTTCGTTTTATTTTTTATCTTATAAGCCTAAACCATCAAAAATGGTTATCTCCTACTATCCTGTGGAGAGAACGGTGTGGTACTGAAAACTCGAAAACAAAAAAATTTCAAGGACTGCATAGATAATTTAAGAATATGGGGTGGAGATTTAAATTTGAGTCATAGTCTTAGGTCGTATTTTCTTTCAGCTATGAAGTTAAAAAAAGTGTTAAAAATCTTTGAAGATAAATTATCTTATTTTCTTGAACGATTTTAATGAGGAAATTATTTTGTTTTATTGGTTTTTATTCATTTACTATTTTTTTACTATTATTTACTATTTTTATTACTATTTTACTTATTCATTATTTTTTTTATTATTTTCAATACGGAACAATACTGGTTTTGTTCCTAATTTCTAACGTATGGTCCATTACTTTTGTTATTATATAAGTCTAAACCACAAAAAAAAGTTTCACATGATGATCCTGTTATCACGTGATGAGAAGGGCGTGGTAGAGAAAAATAATGAACCACTTTGCGTGCATGATTTAAATATATGGGTTGTAGATTTGAACGACGAATTGTAGTTTTATGTTTCAATTTTTTTAGGCCTTTCTCTATAATGGACACGCGTAACTGATTACAAATTTTTATCATGGAACTGAAAGTGTATGAGTTATAAAAAATAATAGCTATCTTGAGCGGTTCAATTCCTTGATTCTTCGTTTTATCGCGAGGTTTATGCTTGGTTTTGTTTTGGCGGAACCCATTTTATTTCTTTTAGTAATTTATTTACGCATTTAATGTATAAACTTTGTAAATACGGGCTACTACCAAAGTAATTTCTTACAGATAACCAAAACCCCACTCCGTTCTCGCTCGATGAGTGGCCGGGAATCCAACCTCAGTCTCCGCAATACACTATACCGGTAAAAATCGTATGCCCTCTGATCAACCCAACAAACTACGATGATGAACTCATAATAAATAAAAAGATTGTAAGTATCTATACAATCAAGTATCTAAATTCAGAAAAACTAAACAAGAATTTTGATAATCTAAAACTAAATCCAGTATATTATTCCTCAGACTGTGACAAAGTTTTATGCAATCAGCTATACAAAATCAAAAAAGTAATACGCCGTTCGAGTTACTCACTTAAGAGTTCCCGCACATCACGCTGCAAGTAATTTTAAACCGCACACGCAACCTGTCGCTGTGCCATGCCCCTGTGAGCTTGTGTGGATCGGCCGGCTCAGCTATAGGTTTTTATTAGGGAATGTTATTTGTAAGAGGGTTAAATAGGCGCACGGGAGAAACCAAGACACAAAAAAGAATTGAATTCATTAATCATTAAATTATTACCCGTAATAAGAGCAAATTCGTTACCCAATGATTTTTTAAATAAAGGTTGATGAATTGAAGGTTTAAAATTCGTTTATATCGCTGATAAAAGTGCAGAGCAAAACAAATTATAATAAGGTTATTTTTTCACAACTTCTGTCGCCTGCTGATATTAACGAATAATAGGTAACAACTTATTTCTTACACCTTAATTCCTAACACAAAAGTGATAAAGATTAGATTTAATTATTACATTATCAATACTTTACTTTTTAATATAATGGAAATGATTAAGGCTAATGCGGCTATTGAAATTAACACGTTAATCGGTATACAATACAAATATTAATATTTTTTGTGTCCATTTTTATTTTCACCTTTCCTTCTACAGTCATTTACTTTTGAAGAAATTTCTTCTGGTTTTAGTAGGAATATCTGATAACTTTTGTTCAGTTGTGAAATGATTATGGAGAAATTTACATTTATAATCGTAATTATTAGTGTCCTTTGTCGCCAACTGCAGAATATAAAATACTTCTGCAGATGTTATTCAGTAATATTACTTGTTTTGTTCCTCTTTCAATCAGAAAAATGTCAAAGTTTTCAGCGGTAGCGACATGAATTGTATCATTGATAAACGTAGATTAACGAAGTTATAACGTGGTTTTAGCTTTATGATGAGGAATATATAATTTTGTTATCAAGTCTATCTAACTTTTTAAAATTTTCATTTTAATTGAGTGTATATTCTTTGACATCCATAGTGTGTTTCGATTTGAACATTTGATACTCCTTCATTTTCCATGTGCTGTATTTTTGGCTAAATTAAATATTGCCATCTTGTAATTCCATCTGGTTTTCTGTAAAACAATAAACACTCTCAAGATTTAAGACTTTCAGCCATTAGGTTTCACGGAAATGGATACAAGTTTAATGGCATGGTATTAAAGAATGATTATATTTATAAATTATACCAATAAGTCACTTTCTTGCTTGTAAAAAATGAAGCTACTAGGCAGAAAGGTTAGGTAGTTCAGCGTCTCAAAATTATAAGCCATTTTCTCTTTTAAATGTAGATTTAAAATTATTCAATTTTCTTAAGACAATCAAGAAAATCTAATTTATTCAATTTAGATTAAATTTTTTTATCCTCTTCAGATATTTAAATTATAACAATGCTACAAATAATTGTGTATGTTACATCAAGTACCTGTAATTTTTTCAAGTTCATTTTATTTATTTTCTGTAGAAAAACCAAACCTCAATTACCGACGATAATAACAAGACTTTGATTTATTGGCAGTTAAGAAAAAAAACATAATAATGGGCTCCACTTTTAATGATTAAGCAAAACTTTTTAACATTATAATACATCTCCATCAGAATTGAACTCATTTCAGGGGCAGCCTCCAGATTGATATAATTCCGATAATTTTTAACACGCCATTTTCATTATTTTCCACTGCCATTGGACTTGCTTTAATGCTCTTTTCCTTACATTTGAACTATTTAATCTGAAAATAAATTAAAAATTATGTAAAATAAATTTCAGCTGAGCGATATAAACTAGCGTCCGATATTGTTGTCGAATGTGGCAAAAGAAACCGTGTTATGATATAACTTTAAAAATGGAACTATGTTATTTCGAATATAGTTCCGTGTACCTGCAATAAGCGATTGTCCGCACTTTTTGCTTCTCTTATTCGAAATCACTTCAACGTGTTCTATAAGAACACCTCTTAAAAGTTGCTGTGAACTGAAACGTGTTTCTTAATGCCATTACTAATATATAAATTATTCGTCTTACTTTGATTTCATCTTATCTTTTCTTTTTCATCCCAGTTAAGAGATTCCGTTCTTTTCTGACTTTTATTAAACATTTTAACGCATGGTTCAATCACATGGTTCAACTTAAAAATTACCAATCCCATATATCGGTCTGACAGCGGCGTTAAGCAATTCTAAGGTTGTGTACTGACGCTAGTTTTTATTTTATTATATTTGCAACGGCATAAAATCGTACATAATTGGTAATTTTACCTACCTTAAGCTATGATTAAGAATCGTATAGCTAAACAAATGTTACTCGGTGTTTATAAGTAACATTTTTAAAAGGAATTTATATCCATGTTTAGCTAGGCTTAGGTTAAGTAGTGCTTTAAGTTATTTTTATTAATAAGACCATTAGAGTTTTGTGAATCAAGTTACATTGCTTTGTTTAACATTTATTGCTCGTACTACTCGTGCCGCCTTTTAGATTATTCTCAACGATGTTGGAATGAAACCCCTAAAAATTTAGTCCAATTTTTGCAAGTGAATTTGTTAGATTCAAGAACTATCAAATATTTTTTTTTACTGTAATTGCCAATTCATACGCTAGTTTCCTTTACTTGCTCCATAGAAACCGTTTATATAAAGGAGAGTTTTTGGAAACAAAAACGTAACAGCGATGATTTTAAGACACTAGTCACGACAAAATATGGAAACATATTTTGTCGTAACTAGACAAGAATTACTGAGTATTAGAAAATATAAACATATTTATTAATCCAGCACTTAAATCCTGTACACGTAAATAGATGGTATTAAACTGCTAACAATATTGAAGCAAGAAAGAAGCAAGGAAATATTAAAAATATTGCGCAGTGGTTTAAACATGTAAAATAGTTCGTTCGTAACCTAGCTTTGTTACTTTCGTTCCCATCTCCCTTACTTTGAGTACCACCGTTCCCACTGAGACACGTAAATATTGCGATACATTGAATTGAAAGAGATATTTCGCAATTTTTTATTCTGTCACAGATGAAATTATTCATCTGAATTTCACCAACAACTCTGCACAGCCCATGTTACAAAACTAGATCCATCAATGCGTGGAGGAATAAATTACGCTTACAAGGAGCGATAAGCAAATTGAGGAATATTTACGTGATGATATATAACAAGAGTTACTTAAGTGTGGGATGCTGTTTGTTTTGATGTATAAAATAGGTATTTTTACCAAATTCTGATTCTAGTGTAATATTTCGCTTTTTATTTGGTTACTAGACAAAAATGTCAGTGATGAACGGGCACTGAAGTAATTTCATTCTTGTTCCGTTTTTTCCAAATTTTGCCATAAAATGCTAAGAAAGTAATATACTTTTAATTAGGTAACACATGTCATTGGTATTTATGTAGATAGTTTGTAACCTTAATATAAATTATTACCGTCTGTTACTTATAGTTTTAATAACACTAATACTTGATATGGGATGTTGTAATACGAATATTTTAATTCCCACAAACATATATTAAAAAATAATTTTAGATTAAAATATGATTAAAATCTACAAACATATAACAATTTATAAACCTATAAACATATATTTAATTACCTTATACCTATCCTATTATAAATACTTAGAGCTTGGAATACATAGCGTAATGAATAAATTATATTGCACCACAATAGCCTAATTTTTAGTTTTTGAATTAGAGAGCTTAAGAGGCAGATAGACGCCAGAATAAATATGCAAGTAGGCATAGAGCACGCTCCAAGCTGTTCCGAGTGGGCGAATATAACGATCACAGATCGATTCCGTAGAATACAGTCAGTTTCAGAAATCCTGCGATACCGTTAAAATATATTTATATATTCTGTATACTTTACGAATTGTATATAAGTACGTGTCAAAAAGAATTTTTCAAACATAATTATCACGGTATAAATAATTTTAAAATCTATTCACAAAGCGGTATATATATACGATATATAATATTTATAACAAGTCCCACTTTAAAAAAAATATTTGAAAGAACAGAGATTTGCGTAATTAATAAACAACTACCGTTAGTGTAGAACACATTTTTTATTTATGGTTTCCATAATAGAAAAATCACCACATATTTTATTGGTTTTGTATTAAAAAGACACATTTAAAAATCACATCCATTGGCATTATTAGGAAGCTTAGTTCCATATGAGGCTTATCATGCAACTATGTGAACAAAATAGAATAAAATTTTATAATTATTGCCCGCCAAGCGAGTGTTTAGAATTTTTAGTTAAAATTTAAATTCTAATTCTTAGCACAATAATTTAGTCAAAATTTGATTATGGGTCATCGTAGATGCATTACAATAGAAAATGTAAATAAAATGAAAAATGTCATAAAATGAGAATAAAACTTATTTACTCTATTACGTCTAACTAATCTGTAACAAATGAACTGAGAAATTAATTAGAATCAGTCATTCATTTTTAATCACAATTTGCCGTGTATCTTATTCGGAGTAAGAAAAAAAACACTTAAACAATGTTTAGAAAATAAGGAAAACAAAGGCTCTATTACCTTGAGACAAGAATCAACTTTTATCAAAAATAAATAAAACATACTAAGCGAAAACTCCATTTATCTTCCATCACAAAAATCAATGAATTATTTTCCACCTAAATTCTTGCTCGCAGTTAGGACACATGAATTCGCCGTCTTCTCTCTTTAAGCTCATACATGCTTCATAATTCTAAGCTTAGCATTCTACGTGTACTGTCTAGCAACTTTAGCATGCATTTTTGTTTAAAATAAACCATTGCAAAATTTGTTATTCGAATATCTTTGAAAAGGTAATTTTACAGTCAATTTTCCGGAATTTTTTTCTAATTTTGACAAAACAGGTTCATCTTCAGAATCGTATATTTAAATATTATAAATATATTTTTAAAACAGAGGTTATTTCTATAAAAAACTCTATCGAGGAAAGTTTTACCAATCATATTTCTGGTTAATGGATAGTAATTGACATATTATATGCTTTACATATTTTTTTTCTCCAAAAAAGAAATCGATAATTTTATGTAAAATTTTAAATCAAAAATGTTCAATTTGGGTGTAAGGCCCCCGAATAAATTATCTAAATTAAGAAAAAAGTTCAATGCATTCAAACCAAAGGTATCTTACGAGAGCCACCTTCATTTCATTCACTATCGTCACTCTATCCATCATCGAATCATTATCTCGCCGTGCTGAAGACGTCGCCTAACATGAAAATGAAAATCGCGCAAATAGTGCTTGTGAAAACAAATGGCTATTGGACACTGAGGCAGTATCGATCATTTGTCCAAACAACAGACAATATTTTATGACAAATCCATTTTATTCATCGAAAAGTGGGGCACAATACTTTGGTAAATGGTAAACCGAGCAATTTTTTTGGTAAATACTGAGGATATAAATTTAGTCTGAGGCTTAAGGTGGCATTATTTAAGACCGTTTTTTAAATCAACCGAAATTCAAATATAGTAAACATCGTTTACTTTATGTACTAAATTCAACACGGTTAAGGGTTAGCAAAGTAATATTTATAAATATTCATTTATTTTTTTACAGTTACGAAAACATTAATGTTAGTACTTTTGCGTTTCAATAATAATAACAGAACAATCAATTTAATTTGGTAACTTTCCACACATGACTTAAACACAGTTCGAAACGTTTATTCCACTTATCATAAACATGTCACACTCTAATAAAATCGCGATTAGGCATTTGAGCAATTGCATACCATGGAAAAATGTAGATGAATACCGTGGGTAAATGAAGAATTTAGATAAAACCTGGTTCTAGTTGTCGTTATTGCAATAAGATGATTATTATTGTTTTTTGAAAAACTCGTTTTTTTACGCTAATTTTCGTTACGTAAACGGAAATGGAATGGATATGAAACCAAAAGATGGCAAAGCGCTATAAAAATTGCTTACGTTTTTATCTTGGTGCAAAAGACACAAAAAAAAAATTAGTTACCATTAAAGATAATGTATGTAGAGTGCGGTGATCATAAAAAACTGCAATTTTTTTACTTTCTGTCTATTGTCATAGAATATAAAAACATATCTTATATAATATCAGATTCCTTAATGTACTTTGTAGAATTTTAACATACAGCATGTTCTTTCGTATTGCATGGGTTTAATTATTAGTCTATTTAATCGGTCTTGAATTTTCTTGTTCAAGTATATAGTAGTTCCTTTTAAAAAGAAGAAAATAGTGACTTATATTATAAAATTGCTATTAAACAACAAAGAAATAGATGCGTACAGAAATATAGACCTAATATCCACAGTAGACCATTATTCTCTTATTAACACCCAAATACTGGAAAAAAGTAATATTGAGAGAAATTTGAAGCGCTGAACGGTAGAAAGATTATTAAATTCCTTAAATAATTAAGGGTGAGTCTTGATAAAATCAACGTTTAATTTTTTAAATAACTTTTGATTAAATAAAATTCACCGCAAAATTCACCGTATTGCACCGACAAAGCAAAGGTAAGACTTAAAGGACTTTTCATAGTTAAAAACTATTGCCTTCCTCACTAATCGTCTTACGATATTGTAAAATTTGGATACACTGTCTGAGGATTAGCTTTGGATCTATTTGTGAGAGACAACTTTTTAAAGGTTTTAGTAAAATTTGCAATAATAAGAAAAATAAAACTTCATAGATAAATTATCACTATAAACATACAATCAGCGAAATTCATGTGTGTTTTAAAAATTCATAATTTTGCAAGTTCTTGAATATAAAGTTGTAACAAAAAACCTGAAACTATGTTTCAAAAAAATTTTCTGCATCACAAATTTAGTAGGAAACTTTTGACCATTTATTTTAAAATATTTAATCGAATTAAAATTTATATAATTGAAATCTTTTCGAAAATGTCTAATTTTTACTTTAAATACAGTAATTTCAATTTATATTAAATTTTTACTTAACAAGTGTAATTCAATGTACCACTGAACTGGACTCGGTGAATTGAAATTTCGGTAATATTAAAACGTGATTATTAATATAAACTAGCGTGACCCGTGCGAAGTCTTCGCATTATTTATTCCATTATGAAGCTCAGATGACAGATCAAACAAATATTTTACTAAAATTGACATATAGAGTCGCAAGTATCAAAAGCATTGAGCTAAAGCGCCACTTTATTTATACATGAGTGGATTTGAAATTAAACAAAAATTTTACCGACCGTCAATCATATTGACGTTGAGCCGTTAGATGGCAGCATTGCTGTTTTGTGTATATAATTTTAATAATTAATTAATTTGCAAAAACAATAGCAATAATACATTTTTTAGTTGTGGATGCCGGTAGAGCAAGCAATTATCTATAAAATGATATATAATTTATGTGGATTAGTTGTGAGGTTTTTTTATAAAAAGGGAGTGTAACATCTTAAAACCTATAATATTATACCTATAGTATTAATATATATACCTATAGTATAAACCTATAGTATTAATATATATGATGATGATTCCTTATATAACCTGAGCGCAACTGAAAACAAGCAAAAACAAAATTGTTTCGAGATTGTTTTATAACAAAAACGAAGGAAAGGTCGATTTCTGTTTATATTTAACTGTATATTATATTTTCTTCTGAAATAATATAAAATATAAAATATTATGTTTTCTTCTAAAATATGTATTATTGAAAAACCATTTTTTTAAATTTTAAGGACATGAAACTCATATTAAATAGAAACAAGGCTTCTTCTGCTGTTTTGCAAGCTTGAATTTTACATCACTATAAAATCGAACATATTCGCGTGGGTATTTCCCGAAATTCCAAAGAATCTTGAGTATAAAATTTCTTAAAGTTCACGTTTTGGAGATCGAGGACTGAAACTTGGGTCTCATTAGTCATCCTTCGGTCTCGCAGTGTAATTAAGCAAAACCCACTTTTTCGCGCACGAGGAAATTTTGCGAACTATGTTTTTGTGTGTGACTGAATGAATAAGTTAACCGTCCGTTTATATACACGAATAGGTCGTAATTGCCTTTTCTAATAATTTAGTAAATTCCCTCAACTTTGACAAGAAAATTATATTTATAATAATTCAACACATTAACACTTCTGATTAAAAATATAAGCGAAATACGGCGCGATAATTAATATGAAATGAATCTCTGTATACAATTATATTTAAATAACATTTATATCTCAATTGAAGTTTAAAATAAGTAAAATTATGTATATATATATATATATATATATATATATGTATATATATATATATATATATATATATATATATGTAGACACATATATTAAGTAAATAATAAATTCTCATGTCCACAACGTCGCGAAAGTTTTATTTTAAAATATTAAAAAAAGGGTGAGAGTGACAACTTAAAATCGAAATGAAGCAAACTAAACATGTGCGCCTTTATAATGTTTACGTGATAGGAATGCTTAAACGTAACTGTAAAAGATAACACATCAGTCACGTCGTCTTTCTCGGGCAGGGTTTGCGATTTTATTTTTGAATTTATTTACGGATGTGAGTAAGGTTCCGCATTAATTCCTTTATTTGTATTAATGCGCTTTTCTTGTAGGATTAAATATTTAGGAAGAAGTTTTAATCTTTTTACATATATCGGATAGATTCAAAACTATACTATATCATTTTATATAATTTAATATATCAACGTAGAGAGAATACATACGGAATATTCAGCAAGAGTTTTGTAAAATGTATTATTTTCCTGTCAGTATCCCAATGAACTATTGTAGCACCCAGTGAAGCAAATATCTCAAATTTACGCAGAAAAATACATATGTAAAGTTGTTAACAAACGTGAAAAATTTTAAAAAGTACTTTCCGTTCATTTTTAATAAAAATACATTTATTTTTAATAACGTTACATAACGATGTAGCAGAAATATAAAATACAGTTATGGATCAAATGAATGAATTTATTTACTATACTTTTTATTGACCAAAGGAAAAGAAGATACATCAGCTAGTAAACACGACCAGAACTTGCGAATTGAAAAACAAAATAATAAAAAAAACAGAGATAATAACTGTATGAAACAGTTGTCAGTTCCAAAATTCTGTGCTTTATTCAGATATGAATATTGCTCAAGAAAGATAAAAGCAAATTGAAAACAGCAAAATACATTACATTTATTTTAATATAATAGTACTGTCAAGAAAGGAAAATTCAAGACATAAATCTTGGATTTTCTAAAGAAAAGATGCGGAGCGTTTGTATGCAAGTCTTATCCGACATGTATTTACACAATATACTAAGCCACTTTTAGGATTTCACCTGCGCCACTAAATCAAAAAATTTTTGAAATTACGGAAAATTAGTAAAAAAAAATAGTGAAACCCTTTGCTTTTACGTGACATGTGGCCCTTTTTTCCGCCTCCTAGATTCAACTAAAAAGTCAATGTGAAAGATAAATATACACTATAGAGGCATTAAAATTGAAGTAACAAATAACGATTGGAGATTACAGGGAGCAAAAAAATTACCGTGAGCAGTTAAATTATAAACTTAATTGTCAGACTGAAATTTTTTTCTTACTGACATGAAAATAGTTAATGTAAACTTAAATAATACGTACATATATACATTAATAATAATATTAGCTTATCGTATTATAAATAAAAAAATACCATTTAACTAATCAATAAAGTGTGCAAAAATAACAATGTAATCAAATTAATACAACTACATTTGCAGTAATCACCGGAAAAGTAGCGATCAATAAAAGAACAAAGATAGATGATATTTAGAATATACACTGGGAAGGATATGGAATTCAGGGTAAAGTTATTAAGGAAAAAAAATCCAAGGCAACTGAATGAAGAATTTAGTTAAGATGACTGGCAGGGCTTGTCAAAAGTTCAAAAAGTAAGTATAGGATGTATACACACACAAGCCTACACGCACACACACGAACAAACAAACATACGTATAAATGCGCACACACGTGCGTTCACAGGCACACACACAAAAGAAGATTTAAAGGTATGAATAAATTCACAGTTCAACCAGAAAAACCAATTGACAAACTAAGACGATAAAATATTATAACATACAACTCTTATTTAATGTCGAATATTTTATATGTTAGTAAAATTCTCATCATGGTACAGCTCCATTTTGTATAGATACAAATCTCCTCCACATAAGTCGTATAATCTACCAATCCATGTTTATGTTAAAAAGTTGTTAAGTTTCCATATTGATTTCTCATCTTTTATTATTCTTCAGCCATTTTCGATCGCTAACATAAAGGCTTCATATATTCTTCTGGCTAACATACATTCTTCACTTTATGCCATCTGTCTCAATCTTGAGTTTCTACCCATTTCACTCCTGCTGTTTTCTTGATGTCGTCATATAAACGTAACTGTGGTCTTCCCTCTGGCCATTTCTCCCCCCATGGCGTCCATTTCCCCATTGTTTGGCATAATAAGATTTGATTGCATGCTATATCAACGGCCCACTCTCATTTCAATTTTGCTGCTCATTTCGTGTCTGCTATCTTTGCGCGCTCTTTAGCCAATCATTTCTTTTACAGTTTGTCAATGTACCACCTACCATTTTTTTCCCAATTGCTCTTTGAGCCCCTCAGAGTTTGGGAAGGATCTCTTTTGTAAAAATCCAAGTTTCCGCTACGTATGTAAGTACTGGTAGGGTATTCTGGTTATTGTGCAAGTTTTCTATTCAACACCGATTTTCATATTGAAAACAAACTCGAATATGGGGCAGGCCGCCCACGCTAATCGTTCTCAAACATTAGCATCTCCAGACAAAGATACAAACGCTTTTCCACTTTTTTGATGACAGCACCATTTACCTTGGTATCTATAGTACTATATTTACTTGATTTTCGTAAGGTTCATTTCCAAATCGCAGAGTCCAGAAGCATGATCAAATTTACTTGTCACGGTTTCGAAATCTATCGGACCATGATTTTTGTTGACTTTATTAAAAATTATCTCAATTTTGTAGACTTTGTAGGCTTGAACTGTGCGTTGAGTTGAGTAATTAATCAGTAATTTAGAGTATCATTATGCATGTAATAAATAAATACTAGATTTCAATTGAAAGAACTACTAAATTACTAATAAAATTATATCAATATATATGATTTATTTTGATACATTAATATAAATTCTGTGGTGTATAAAAATATTTTATATTACAAAGAAATATTGCCAATTATTAATTGAAATGAAATTTGAGGAATCTAACAATACTAATTTATTTTCTCTCAATATAACCCACTAGATGTTGATTTGTGAAAGACATTTCACGCACAATTTAATTGCAATGAATTTTACTTTAACTGCCTGAAATAAAAAAAAATTAAGTATAAGCAAAATGGAAATGAAATGTAAATAATTCTTCAGTAAAAGCTCATAAGCGAACATAATCGAAAAATATTTCTGGTACATATTTTTGTAAGTTTATAAAATGGAAATTTATGACAAGTAATAATTTACGATATTATCAATTTTATTAAGAATCCCATATACTTAGATAATAAGGTATAGATTTGACATAGTTATTCATTTATACAATATTTTATATCGTTACACTACTGTAACCAAACAGGATAAAGGTGAAAGCAACGATATAAGATCAGCTTGAGGCGAATGTAGCAAGTTTGCCTTTAAAGTGTTTACTAATCATGAAAATAGATTTTAATTCTACACTTTACGTTATTGGTCATTAAACAAATTACGACTATAGGAAAAACGTAATACATAATAAACAGTCATAACCTAAATATGTATTTATTATTATATCGTAAATTCATAACATCATTTTAAAACTAGAAGTCAACACAATTTTTTATTTTCCACGCAAATGAGTCCGCAGGTTATAGATCGTTTGATATATAAAACAATTTTATTTACCAACCTTAATTCTAAAACCAAAAGTGGCTTTGTATATTAGCCACAGTAATACAAAGCATATTTCCATCTTCACGTCAAAATTTGTATATTAGCAAAATTACGGTGTAACATATCTGTAAATTAGTATTTCTACCACAGATCGTATATTTTAAAGCATTTTTATATAAGTTTACGTAGAGGCAGTGAAAAGCAAACGTATAAACAGTCTAAACAAGATAGATTGGAAATACTAAACGTTGTCTCTCACTTGGGAAGAGTACGATCTTCACTCCCCCAATGGAGTCGCAAATCAAGCAAAAACCAAATCGTAAAAATGTAACCTCAGCACGATACTCCTAGTAATCACAAACAAGCTGATTGAATTGAAATATGCTCTATACAAAATTAAATTTGACATCATATTGTTTTGAAAAAAAAAAAATAATATGAAACAAAAGATCGACGTGGTTTTATACAACAGGAAAAAGCTAGGTTTACATGGAGAAGATTTCATAATGACGAACATTAGATAAGATCAGTATTTAATCCTTGAAGTTGAGATATTTAATTACACTTTATATTAATACAGGATGACATTCCTTACGCAATATAAAAATAAACAACTCTGCGAGATTTGATGGCATTTAATAATATGAAGATTTGTTCAATGTAATGTTTAATGATTTAATCCCTCAAAAGGTACCCATAAAAGAGAAGCTGTTACAAATGAAACTGTGCCATTTCAGAGGAAATACCTAGCTCTTTTTGGATAATAGGAGTTTACAGAATTATATGGTTAAAAAAGTGTTTATGAAAACATCGAGAAACAAGTGCAAAATGCACATATTTTCCAGCACATTTTTTGACCTCAAAAACCCCTTAAACAAAATCATTGTCAATTTATTTAGTTCAACGGGAAATATGAGGTTTTAAAATTAAAAAAATTGGTACTCATGGTACTCATTCTAAAAGTAAAAAAAAGGTACTCATTCTAAAAGAAACTCTTCTTTTAGAATGAGTACCATTTTAGTTGTGAGCCACAAAATTTATATTAATTTTACGGATTTTTATTAATTTTATAACAATACATAATTCACACTGGAAGTACAGATGTTGTTAAATTGGCATAACAAGCCTGCTTCCATGGGTTCATGAGTTAAAACGAGACGATTATTACCAAAATATTTTTACGTATTCTATCTCATTCTCAACATACACTAATTCAATGTTACCATAAGCGTTCAGCGTATTAGAATGGATGCACACGGGCGGCATGCGGTAAAGTGATCTGCAATGTACCAAGCACCTGAATAGGCCTTGAACATGAGTATTATTAAAAAAATTATTATACTAATAATTCGCTTCTTTTTTCTTTTTTTATATTGCGATTTTTCTCTATGACGATGAAACTGTCAGTATAATTACGGTTGTAAAAGTGTTCAAATAAAAAAAATATGAAATAAAATAATTTTCCGCAATAAGCTTAAAAGAAAGTTATGGATAATTTTTGAAATTAATTTAAAACAAAAAAACTCTTGACATACCAATTAATAAACAATCTGTACATGGTATTTTACATAACTTACAGGATTTCGTTAGAAATTATGGTTTTCGATTTCTAATTGTAGCTCCATCTAAAATAAATAATATTTACCATAGTCTTTGTTAACAGAAAATGGGCGAATTTTTCTTGCAATTATCAAAGCGTCGTATTTAGTTAAACATATTGCATTGTGTATTTACTAGTCTACAAAAATGTTGATGTAATGAAATGGGTTGATTTTAGCCTTTGTAAATTAATTGACATAAAAGGAAAAATTTGTCTAACAATAAATACTCATATAATGTAGCTAAGTTCAGGAACTATAAAATTTATTTATAGGAAGAAATATTTTAAGAAACTGAAAAAAAGCTTTCGTTGATTGAAGTTTGAAAACTTATACATCGTATTTGACACAAAATGCTTTTGCAATTTTAATTATCATATGATAACCTAATCAGATGATGGAAAATGGTACAATGGGGAAAACCTTCCTATATAACTAAGAAACTATTTAAAAAAAATATCTGAATAAAAAAGAATATATCAAATACGCCTCATTGACATTATCAGCAAATAAAACTGATAATAGAAAACCAACTCATTGATTACTTATAGATAAGTATATTTGCTTACAAACCTTTTTTCCAAATAATCCGATATTATTTGACTTTCGCCACATTAATTCTAATTTCCTATTTTTTAGGTTTTTTTATATGCAACGCACAACGCAAATCATTTATCTGGATGTTATTGAGGAACTTCTAAACTAATAATAGTCAATTTTGTACTACCGTACTAATGACATGTAAATTAAATTTTAGTCATAAACTTATGACAACTATTTCACCGAAATCGCATAAAACTAGTAACAAAACTCTTAATTAGATATTATTTTGAACTCGCGACACTTCAGTTTATAATGGTTTGAAAAATTTACATACAATAAAGAGCTTAGATTTCTTAGGATGCCGTAATATCAAATTAGATCGCTTATATTATATCAAATGCGAAAATATGCGAATTTGAATGTTTAAGATGACAACTTGTTTAATTATAAAGTTTTCCATTAACCAGTTATCTACTAACTTAATTAGAATTTGGTGAATATCTCTCACTAATAATTTATTTACTAATTTCAGTTGAGTGAATAAAGAAATAGAGAAAGATTTAAACAAGGAAAGATAAAATAGTTTAAATTTTATAATCAAATTGGAATATTTTATATTGTTTACATTTTTAACTGTATTTTAAAAAGCTACATATTTCATCATACACTATACACAACGCGGAGATGTTGGAGAAATGTAGGAATTAATAATATATTTCATGGAACAATAAATGACTAAGAAAGCTGTAGGATTAGATGTAATTTATGTAATAATTTCCTTCTAGAAATCGATACAACTGGTATCTTACATTGATATACCCTGTTCAGCGATGTTATCAATACGATAAAATTTAATTAATTACCAATATAATAAAATTATATATAAAAGAACCCAATGTTGAGACCGAGAGTGCCAATATATAAAAGTAATTCAATTTTGATTTTGATTCAAGATATACCGATATTCTGAAAAAAATTAAGTATGACTGCCGAAATTATCACAATTGAAAAATCGTTAAAGACGCTTAGGACATGCTTACTTCGTCTAAAGGACATAAACCTGTAATATTTTATAAAACTAAGCATCATTGGACAAATTCCCATAAATCCAGAATTATCAGTAACTGACATAATATTTAATAGAAAAAAAAGGTATTCATTGGAGTAAATATATTTCGCAATTTATTTCAAATTACTGATAGAAAATAAATATGTTGTGAAATACTTCATGTTCATTTTATTGTATACATTTTCTGCATTGTAAAATATTTTTAAAATACAAGAAAATATTCATATTCGATTTTAAGTTCAGAAATAATTCCTGAGTTGTTAGGCCAGTTGTATAAATACAATATTCATTAAATTAAAATGAAATCATACATTGTATATGCCACGCGTAATTTCTGTCGCGATATACATCGAAGCACAGTCGCTGTAAAATGACAATCGTATTGGATTCCTTAATTTATATTAAATCAGTTATATCTATATTTATATTTATAACAATTTATTCCAATGTAATTTCTGTTGTGTATCAGTGTAGCAATTGAATCATCTGCGTTAAATATCAACTCACGTTATATTACGACAGTATTTCTAGACCCTTTTCAATTTAAATTTTACCTGTCCGTGTAATAGCTTGATTCTCACTTAATTTTAGCCATATTGAAACTATTACTTTTATGAATGACCCACCAAAATTTAAGTAATACAATACATCAACGATTCATCATGATGTCAGTAGGTTTCCCCTGTCTGCAAAAGTCACCTGTTTCCCATAAAATCATGTATGATGTGGTTTTATCTCTTTCATATCCCTTTACAACTTTCGTAAGAGAAAAGCGACTTGCAAACTGATATTGCGACAGAAGCGTTAAAGCTTTAGTAGATCCCACGAGGAATATGATCTCGCGCGTGGGACAGTGATAAATGGCAAATTAATTATCTTATTTTTATGAACTCTGGTATTTGTGTAACCAGCAACGGCAGTCGTCTTTTCAGCCGTGGATTTTGCTATTTATTTGACAATATCTTTATGGTTTTCTGAAGAAGTAAATTTCTGTAAATATTAATGTTTTAAACATTTACTAATCTTTTTTGGTTACGTCGGAATTTTTACGTTATTCATTTTTGAAATGGAAATTTTATTTAAATGATAATGCCATTACTAAGTGTTGAATATTGTTACTACTAAATGAAAGATTGATGTAGATTTTAAATTCTTTATATGTTAATTGAACTATAAAAAACTAACATAGAGGACCTGTTTAAATCTCTTGCGCAAATATACGTTTCCGGCATTTTAATTGCAAGACTTCAGGTTTCCAGTTTTGCCCTTGATTTTGTATTATCGTGGATACTTGATAAATGTGTTTTTTTCACCTTTGGTACATAAGAAATATTGTGCAATTGCTTCGGTATCCAAATGTACCTATTTTTTCTTAACTGGCTCTATGTTTAACGTTTTCTTCCTTATTTTCCTTATTTTTGAGAAAATTACTGTTCTGGAAAATTATACAGGTTTCATGTCAATGGGTTGAAATAAGTTAGTGATATAAAATAACTTTATGAATTATATTAAATACATCAATAAAACATTATGCAATGTGTCATATAAATAATCCTGTTTCCAAAATGTATATATTACGCCATTTGCTCGAAACAGTACCACGTATTGGTCCCTGAGACCGATGAGTATCCTGAACTGAAGTAACAGCGCTGGCACAAGTACTCGCGTCGTACTAAATGGTTCCTAGTAACGTATTAGGATGGTACATAAATTCCCATCGCGATATAATTTTCTTTTACATAGAAACAAGTTTAAAAGTAATTAGCCGGTCTGATAGACCATAATGTGCTAATATAAGAAGTTTAATCACTTTGAAAATATTCGGCTTGCTGTGTTCTATATTTAAATACTACACAGTACAGTTGCAACTAATGTAATTTTTTCTTCTTAATTGAGACTTTCTTTTAAAGTAGATTTAATTCACATTTTGTAAACAAGATTAAATGAAACCTCCGACAGGAGTAATTGATGTCTTAGACTGTAATTTTTTTATCCATATTATCTAGTACTCATCGAATCATGAATTGTCAAAAGGATGTTTCAGGTGAAATGGAACACTTTAAAGGTCTAAAGAAATGTTAAACCTTTTTGCCAATCCTCGTTATGAATATATATTCAGATAAAAAACATAAGCAGTTGATCGTGGCTAATACATTTTTAGTTTCTTAATTAATTAATCATTGTTAAGCACTCAATATTGAGTTAATCATTGTTAAGCACCCAACTACCGTCAAGAAATAGGTGGATAAATAAATAACATTCAATTTTCTCAATTCAACAGTGGTATCAGACATTTGTTTGTGAAGCATGTTTTACATGAAGGAATATGAATTAATGTTCGGAAATCGCAAAGCCCACTTACGTAACTGCCTTACATCGGTCTTTCAGGTCTGAGAGTTAAACGACATTAAGGCCATTGGTATTTATGAAGTGATAGTATATTTCCAATTTAGCTATGAAGAGCAGACACTGCATATATGAACCTCTGGTTAAGTCCTTCTTTTGATAAATATTTATCGTCGGTGTTCGTTCAGCTTACTACTCTTTCTTTGATATCTGAAATTCTTCATTTATATAACTAATTTTATATTTCAGTCATAAGTGACTAAATTTATATTCGTAACCAACATCATTTTGACACTAATATTAGAACCGATCCCAATGGATTTTATTGTATAATCACTTTAATGCCAATATTTCCAATATCATTCTACAGGCTGTCCCCGAACTTCCTTGAAATCAAAACAAAATAATTGAATCAATAAAGCACGGTGAAATCATTTATTGAGTGTAATTATAATATAGTCAAAGAAATTGAAATAAATACGAATCACAAATAAATGACTGAAGTTAGAAACTGAATAGGATGAAATTAAATATACAACGAGCCGCATAAGATTCGCCACGTTATATATTGCATTTCATATTTTTGTTTTCTATTTTCGAAGTGAAATTTTTTTAGAGGCAAGAATAGTAAATTTTCAAAATATTTAGATTCGAAAAATTGATTGATTCGAAGTATACCGCGATACAAAACGAAGAAGTGGTATTTTATGAGAAATGTTTAATTGTTGCAACTTGTATATTATGCAAATAATACATGGCGCTAGATGTAAATTTTCAAGTTGACTCTGATAAATACAGCTCAGAATAAATAGTGAATATTATGCGATTACCGGAATGTTTTTATTCACTCTTCACGATTATCGTTGTAAGAAATAAAATATTTCTTCAGTAGGTTAATTTCAACTCTCTTGTTCGAAATTTTGCATGTCAATTTCAAGTCAATTGCTAATATCTGGTTAAGCTAAAAATTTGCACCTATTTGTCGTTTACCTGCCAGTATGATATAATGTTTATATCAGAGTGGACTGGTGTAGGCTCATAAGATGGTAGGCATAACTCCATGACTTTAAGTTGTTTACCATCGTGTTCGGACACATTTAATAAAGAAAGGCCAAACTTTTTGTCTCGCGTGTTGGCAATGGTCTGATGATGATGCCGAAATATAGTAATAATTTAATATTTGGTGTACCAAACGTTCTTGGTATAAGACTGGGCAAATTTAATTCGTGTGGGTAAGTTTACCAAAAATTAAATCTTTAACCTAATATGATATATGTGGCGTAATTTGAGTCAAATAGCGTAATCCACGTGGGCTAATGACAGGTTTGCTTTGTTTATAATTATCAAACTTATCCCGATGAGACCTTGGGTTAGTAGTCGGAAGGCGGTAGAGGGTACTCCATAAAGTTCCATGGCGGGTATGCCGTATTGGGTTTGTTTTATATAGCACACAGTTCTAATGATATTATCTTTGACTCTATCTCATTCTTGACTTGATATTGCAACTAGGACAGATGTGTTCAACATGAAAGTCTTCAACTGTTAATTGTAAAAATACCGTTTATTTTTTATAATCAAATGTCAAATACTGGAGCCAATATAACCATTATCCATCAAGTTCAACGGAACAGGTGACATGAAAGTTGGTCTGCAACCTGTTTATAAGATATGTAACTGTAAAACATAATCCGGAATTGGGTTTCTATTAGCCATAATTTTTTATTTTTTAATGCAAGTCTTCATTCAAATGTTGAAAAGATTTGTGGAGAGTTAGAGTTAAATCCCGAAATATTTTACATCTAACCTGTATAATACATTGCACACATTTTAATTCTAATTTAGCCATATTTTCTATGAATTGAATTAAAAAATAATAACCTTAGAACACCTTATAACGTGAAAGTTACGTTACGCTTTAAAAAAACTGATATTAGGTATAAAAAATACATAAATATAATTCGGTCCCTTAATGTAAGCAACTTCCATCACAGAGTAGCTGTTCAATACGACTTGCCCATGAAAACTTTAGGAACGGGAAACTTTCATTTTCGTATCTTCAATAAAAAGTTTAATAAATCATCTTCACTTTGGCAAGTTTTTGAAATATGATAGGCACATAACCCAATAAAAGTAAATTTTGAAAAGGATTTTCAATTAATGTTCACTTAGTAAAAATTGCGTGTGATAAAAATCATTATAACCAACAAAATAGAGGTCGGAATTCGAATTTGCATACCAATATATCCTTATAATATTTCTGTCAGAAAAGTTATTTCTTCACTAAATTGTAATACATAAATAAATTTAAACACTACATAAAGTTATAAATTATATTAGGAACATTTATTATATTTTTCATAATTACAAGATTTATAATTTTACTTGATGACTACTAATTTTAGTTTTAGCAAAATTTATATCACACAACGAAACTTGTGGTCATAACACTATGAAAAAATAAATTTTTAGAACCGAATAAAGCTATTAGCAGAATTGTAACTGAACCTATTTTGAATGTATTGAACCTATTTTCTCTGTCTGTTCTGTAAGGACTTTAGTGTAAGCCACGTCTACCATTGAGTAAAATATTTGAGTGTAAAAGCGTGAGGCGCTGTCATAAAATATAATTGAATTATTAAGCATTTTCATTCATAGATGATTAATTTGAGAAGTAAAATCTTTTTTTTTTTGAGATTCGCGCGTTATATGTGTAATGAAAAAAAAAGTTCGAGTAATGAATTTGTCACGACAAAATTTTCAAATGAATATTTTTAGGTTTTAGCTACTGTGATATATGCGAGTTAATATGTTTTATTACTCTGCCAAATTTCACGTACCTTCGTCAAGCGGCTTCTGAGAAAAATGGCTATAACGTATGGGCGGATATGTGAACGCTATTATGAGGGTTCCGTTTAACTTTTATAGTAAGGACCCCTGAAATATTGGGGGTGTATCATAAACACTTCTCAGATACGAAATATTAAGCTATAAAGTAGTAATTTTTGTTAGAGTTACATACACCTAGCAGCTTAATCGCTATTTTTGATTATCCTAAAAGTATATAAAGAAATTAAAAACAAAAATATACAGTTGTATAGGATCTGATAGTTTATGAGTAATAGTCAACTAACTTATGTACTTGGATCTGCAACAAGTACATTAAACTCCATACAAGTAACTTCAATCAACTGCAATAATAACTTATGCCTCTGATACAGTTGGCAATACACGCTCGTTGAGGAAAATTAATATTTGTGAAAAGTTTAAGAGAAAAGGTATACCTTTAAATGCTTATAAATACCAACGAACGTTAACATAAACAGACAACGTGGTATTACGTTGAAACTCGTGGTTGTGTAATAATATTTATATCTTTATTAATTCTTGCATTCCTTGAAATTCTTATTATCTTTTTTACTTTATTTCATGGCTTAGTTAAAATAACTTTAAAAGCTAAGTCGCGTTTCTGATTATTCAAACATTCTGAAAAATAGCCGAGTTATAGTAGATTGAATTTGTCACTATACAGTGAGTGACTACAAAACGATAGTATATCCGTGTCTGATGAGTTAGACCTGCTGTATCCTTAAATGTAACTATTTCAGTTTCAAAGGAATTGTATATTCGCTTCATGTAAATTTTATAATATGGAATTACATACAATAAAATCAGTAGAATTACATACAATAAAGTCGACTAAATTATTAATTTTTCCTTAAGAAATGATAAAGCATACATTAATTTGATGTAAAATATGTTAGAAAACTTTAAAACAATTCATCCCACACTATTACAAATTTTCGGGAAGATGTAAGAAAAAATACTGTTATAGACGCATCAATTCCATTTCACGTGCAAAAAAAAAATGTCTTCGAATATATATTTTAATACTTTAAATTGATAAATTATGAGTTAAATTCAACTAAAACAGTTAACACGATTGAGATCATATAAACATGCTCGCAGTCTACGGGCACTGCGAGAAGTAAGACCTTCATGACGTTTGAATATGACGTCATAGCTTAAGCCATTTCCGCTGCTGGCGACAATTATTGAGTAGCGGACAAATTTTAAAGCAATGCGGCACTTGAATTTCTGTCAAGTTGGAAACATAAATTCTTGTTAGAATATGTACTTTTATCACGAAAAATTCTAATTTTTATTTCACCATTTTGTTACATAAATATTCTTTTATTCCCTTCATATTCGATATAAGTGTGTGTATGTAATATTGACTGCTTGTGATGAAATATTTTATGATACATTATAAACGAATTTTCAAAGTTACAATTAACGACGATATATTCAGTACGAATTATTTTTATTAATTGATATAAAGGACACATTCAACCAACATAATTCTTAAAAACGAGTGTATACGTTTTATAATGATATTTGGCAGCAAAATTAATAGAGAAAATAAAATAAAAATGAAGAGAAAAATGTCTTAGACCCAATTGGTACCTTTATTCAGTATATCTATATTCAGAAAAGCTTCATTGAGGAAAAACGAGAAAAGACGTTGGTATACATGTAGGACCTTTTATCTTCAGATGCTCTCTTTTGTAATCAAGTTTATTTCTGCCTGAAAAAGTTAAACTCTAATACCTATATTTTGTATGCGTTCCAATTTTTAGAAAAGGACTTCATTTAAATCTGACGTGATCAAAACATCGAACACCAATTAATAATTTGTAATATTAGCAAAATATAGTTCAAAGTGGCTTGAAATTTCGCAGGCTTTTTAGAAAATATTCACTATCTCTTCTAACGATTTGGTCGGTTACACAAGGAAGTCGTTTCAAATTTATTTCAATAGTAAGGTTAAGACTTTAGCTATGGAAGAAAATGAATTCAAAATGATTTGTTATAAGTATATGTAAGAGAATTTAAATTATATTTTGTGACCACCAATACGACAGCTGATATTATATTAGACGTAATGTATTAAAAAGTGGTGGTTCATTTTGAATTTCTGGTTTATGAGGTAAAGTGGAATAGGTTTCCATTACATTACACACAATATATTTGTGTAATTGTATTACATTAGAAATTGCATTTAAAGTCAAAGTAGGTAATCATTTCAAGAACGTCAACATAAAAAAGGGAAACATTAGATATAATAAATGACAACTAAATAGATATATGAAATGCAGACAATGTACCACTTTATAGTTAACCAAGAAGCCGATCGATGAGAGAATAAGTAAAGTTTGATATAACCATCTCTTTTATATTTATGTAAATCGAATAAAAATCATATTATTTTAATTTCCATCGTACGTACTATTCCAGAACTTTCCAATTTAGATTTCAATTCAAGTTAAAACCATTATGATGTGTGGAAACCATCATAATATCCTCGGATTCTTAATTTAAAGATAGCTGCAGAGAAGATACTATCTTAATGTTTTATATAAACTCTTTTGCAAAAAAAACGGGCACTTATAGGAATAAATCATTTCAGAGTTATTTTATTATTATTTGGTGCATTTTATAAGTCGATATGATAAGAATATTGTTATTTATTATTGAGATGTCGTTTTTACCTACTTCAGTCATTAAAAATGCGAATAAATAAAAAAACGATGTAAAGTCCACAGACGAGCGTTTTCATACTGGTACATTAAAAATGGCTAAAGTTCATTTTTGAATATTTTTTATTAATTTAACATAAAATTTGAAAATTTAGTAACGAGTCCTCTAACTAAAATCAATGCGCTTAATATGCCAGGCATGCTTTCGACAACGTTGTTTATAATTTCTTGAGGAATACGTTACCATTCAGCGACGATAATATTTTTAGGGGTCTGAATGTTTTCTGGAGCTGGTTTTACTGCTCTGACTCGTTGTTTGAGATTATCCCGTATGTGTTCTATCGGATTGAGATCGGGACTTCTAGCTGGCTAGTCTAACCGACAAATTCCGGCCTCCTGTATATACGCATCAACGTCTCTGGAGCGGTGGACGTGAGCGTTGTCGTCCATAAAAGCGTTGTCGTCCATGGACTCGCCTCCAACTGCTATTATTGCGGGTTGGGCATGAGGAATAAGAACCTCTGTTATGTACCGTAGCCATTAAGTGTCATTTTCAATAAAAACTAACACGGTACGGTCATCTGAGTTAATACCAGCCTAAAACATTATGGAGCCTCCACCGTAAGGGGTGATTTCCCCAAAGCACACTTCTGCGAAGGGTTCTCCAGGTCTTCGTAAGAGTCGCCGACGTCGATCCTCACCACTAATCGATATTTGAGCTTCATCGGAGAATAAAACACTATTCCAGTCTTGTTAAGTCCATGACGAAAAATTTTGAGCGAATCTCAATCTGTCAACTCGATTTTCACGGAGCAATGTAGGGCCTCGAGCTGGGTGATAGCTACGTATATTGACGGCCTGAAGTCTCCTTCTGACTGTTCATAGGCTCACTCGTGTACCTCTGACATCCTCGAAGTTCTGTTTGAGATCCACGTACGTAACTTGACGATTTCGTAGCGCTTGACTGACTATGAAGCGGTCCTCCCGTGGCTCAGTGCACCGTCTTCTTCCAGAACCGGGCCTTCTGCTGATGGAGCCCGTTTCTTGGTATCGTTGCCAGGTCCTTTTGATGGTAGAACGGCTTACATTATACTGCTAAGACACATAACAATGACTACAGTCTTCTTCAAGCAGCGCAATAATTTTACTAGCTCTTATCGTTTTTTCAACCATACTGAGAACAGCAAACAGAAGTGAACTATTGCAGCAAGCAGCAGAAATTTAATTGAAATTTATTCGTTAAAATAAAAAACGTAACAAATGAAAAAGATCTTAATAAGAGTTGGTTTTCATTTACCGCCAAAAAATACGTTTTTGTTAGTGAAAGAGAATTTTCATTCAAAAAGAATAAATTTCAAATTTAGAACGTTTGTTTTCATGTGCCAGAATACACTATACCCGCCAGTAAAAATTACAATTAATACAACCTCTTAATAAATAATATTTTGTTAATAATATGACAAAATCAAAACCACCCGTTTTTTATGCAAAAGAGTATATTTACCTCACATCAATTGAGGTAAAACATTTTTTTGGATGAAAATCTTCTTCGCATAGAAATATAGTAAACAGACTGATTATTTACTTTTTCTCAGATTATAAATCATTTTCATGTTTTATTCTCCGAAACTTAATTTTTTTTTTATGAATACAATAACCGGAAGAAGCCATTTGTGTCTACGACTTAAGTAAGATCCCAAGTAGAAAAATATTATAGTCGATTGGATTTCCCAATATAGAAAAAATAATAGTTGTTCCAACATTCATACTCGTTAGTCTCAATTGACAGTTTTATTTTAGTGGGTAATGGTTTTTTATATTGATTGACAAACTTAAATATTTATTGTAAACTTTTGAGTTAACATCACATTGAATACGTGTGACTTACTTTTTTCAATTTATTACGAAAATATTACGGACATACAGCAAATTATATAATCGTAATTTTTCCTATATTTTGGAAGCAAAATCTTCTGGTGAAATGATTGATGAAATTGAAGCAATTCAAGGCAGCTACATATCGAAGTATTAGAATTATCAGAATTTGAAAATTTTGATACCATCTGAAATTTATTCATGTAATACATAGAAAATTCTCAGTTTAAATCTGGGAAAGTTTATGAGTAAATATTCATTCTGAAATATTGTAAACATTAACACTTTTTAAAAATTTACATTTAAAATTTGCCTTTCTCTGGTCTGTGTGTTTTGTGATTAAATAAAAATATGCTTAAACCTTTTTTTAAAGAGAGACATGTGTTCTAGGATAAAATAGGACAAATAAGCTAAATCCAATTCTTACACTTCCAGTCGATCGATAATCATGAAAGTCGGTGTAATGGGTGGCTTCAAGGTACAAGTAGAGGGAAAAATCCAATAATTATTTACTTCTAGTTCTATGTGGAATTTTTATAATTAGTTTCGTTTACGAAAGATATAGTAGATAATATTTTTACCATGTGAAGAATGTATATGTGAATTAGAAGTTCCAACTACTCTTAAATATTTATAAGTGCCTGACATTGCGAGTTCTACTCATGCTTGATATGTTTTTCAACAGGTTTTTTTTAAATATACGTCATTTGAGTTTTCCTGTTCATGAAAAAAGACAGTTAAAATGGTAATAATATCTTAAACAATTTTAAAAATATAAATGGGAACTTTGAAAAAGTTTGGATATATTTTTTTTGTTCGTATAATAAACTTCACAAAATATTTACCAAATAGATATTAATAACTTTTACTTTAATTTTGTGATAAAGTAGAACATTAATTGAGCGGTGAAATAAGTCAAAATACCCTAAAAAAAATTAGAAAACTTGGTACAAACATTTTGTAAAGATATGAAGCATTCAACTCATAATAAATATAACAAAATACTTCCACACTTTTAGCCTCGGATTTTTTTTTTAAATAAAAATATCGAAATAACCCACCTGCAAGCTGGATGACTTGTTTCAAATAAATCTGGATTATAAATTACGTAAATTAATGCACTGTATAAAAACCAAAGAAAACATTCAAAAATATTTTTGAATATTAACCTCCCAGGAAATTAAAAAACATTAATTTATAAGAAATTATTTATGTTGTAAATATAGCACGGTTCTAAATAACAAAGTAAATAGCATAGCATTCGTTTCAAAACCTTCGTTCTAGATGGCAATGAAAATGTAAAATTTCTTTTTAACAATTCGTCTCAGATAAACCTAAGGTTCACGTAGCAATGATGATGAAATTCGGATAATTAATGAAAGATGGAAACCAATTTGAGATAAAATAGTATTATATTTGGTTACCCGCTTGTTAATAAAGCTGAAAAATAACGTAAAAAACATTCTTCAATCTTAACTTGAACATTATAATATTTAATTTCTGCTAAGGAAAAATACTCCAGTAAATGAAAAAAACTAGTGCGGAAAATTTATTACTTCCTGTTTAAATTTTGTAAGTTAAATTTAAAATGTGATTTATTTTTTGATGCTGATGTAATACATTTAACTTGAAGCTAAGTACTGTAATGAAAAAATGTAAATTTATATGTAAAATATTTTACGATTAATTAACTCAAGGTCAGAATACTGTTTTCTTTACGATTTTAAAGCATTATTTGGACTTCGATATTTACAAAAATACGCTTCGATTGAACCAACTTTATGCTTCTTATATAACGCCATGACGAATTAAAGGTTATAAACTGATTACGACAAGTAACTGCCATAATTACCAATGTAAATTTTTTATTTGAATTGTTTTTTTGGTATTTTAATTCAAATAGTTCATGAATAGCATACAGATAGTAACTCTGCCAGCAAACACATTTCTGGCATTACAAAAACTGTTCGCTATTTGAATTTCTTTTAGTATCGACAAATTACATTATTTTCTGTGGATACTTTATAATTGACAATTAATAATAATAACTAACTAATCCGTAAAATTCTAATAAATAACTAATCCTCTACACAACATAATATTAATGTATCGTGTACCTCTACTAAATTTACATCGCAATACTAAAATCGATAGCCATATATGTGTGTTTGTGTTCTGTATGTTTGGTGTGTATGTGCGCGCACGTGCGTGCGTGCATGCGAGCGTGCGTGCGGTCGTACGGGCATGCGTGTGAGCGAGCGTGCGTGCGCGCGTGCGAGTGAACGCGCATGCGGTCGTGCAGGAGTGCAGGCGTGCACGCTTGCGCATGTGCGCGCATTCGCATGTGCCTGCGTGCGTGCATGCAGGGTTGCGTGCGTACGTGCGTGCTGGCTCACGCGTGTGCTCGCGTGCGTGCGTGCGGGCGTGCGCGAGTACTCACGTGCATGCGAACGGGCGTGCGCGCGTGCGTGTGGGCGTGCGCGTAATTTTTGGGCGTGTAAAATTTATGCGTGTTTTGAAATTAAGATGTGACTAAGTAAAAACCTTTTTATTTATATAAATAGTTCACAACATTATATTTCATAGCCGCCATATTGTTTTTTCTGTGACGTCATATACTCTACGACTTTCTGCACAATATCTGGATTATATCGTTACCCCATTTATAAAGATATATAATTTATTTACTTCTTTATTGAAAACCCCAAGCCCAACTTACACAATTACCCAAAGCACTGAGCATGTGGAAGAACATAAGAACCTTTAGAGACCTTCTTATTCGTTGTTTGTTTAAAATATACAAACAATAACGGAAAAAAATAGAAAAGTAGTAGCAATAATAAACAAGAGAGAAATATACGGCAATTCAATGAAACATTACCCGTAACGATTAGTAGTGAACCACCAACAAACCCGTTCCTGAAGTGATCAATGGACCAACCAATAGCAAGAATTATTGTCAAGTGCTTCTTCAAAATATAACACGAAAATAATAAATAACCGTCTTTGATATGGGTTTTTATTACTGAGAAATAATTTTCCATCAAAAAATATTTTGTATTTTGCATGCTTCTTTGCCGGCATTTTTGAACTTCCAAGAAAAAATACTTATCAAAAGCACCAAAATTACTAATATAATTGCGGTCTGTAAGTCTTCCTGCGAAATAATAGATACTCGTACAGATCGCAATTCAAGGTCATGTAAGATATTAGGTGTGTCGTACCTTATATCATTTGAATGATGCCATGCTGTGCTCGGTATGCGTACACTGACCCTACTGTGGTGACATTGAAATAGTGTTCGAATACCTCGAAAACCGTATAAAATACGAATACGAAAAAAGCATTGATAATTATATATCGTTTCATTTTTGAACCTATAGAATCTGTTGCGATATTAAATTTTCTGAGATATTAATAGACATGCAACTTTTAAAATTAGAATGAAATGTGATTGGAATGGGATTTATTGAGATTAATCGCGCCCTTCCATTTTATAATGCAGCAGTGTACGTGATTTCTATGGCGGCCCTAGAACTTATGTTTCCAACACGCTTCATATATCACGTAATAGCTCACACCGTATCAACTGCTACCAACCGTAATTTATTCCGCCGTGACACAGTGGATGAATTTTCATAGTAAACGGGATTCTGAAACCTCGCGCAAGTTCTATTTATAGAGTAATCTGTACGTAACCGACTGATAAATTGCGTATTAACACTTACACACATTTTGTGCTTTAGAATCTTGTTTTTTTTAAATGAGGTTATATCTGCTCACATTGTATAAAATACGATGATAAAATAAAGTAATGTCAATAAAGTATAAATTTTTTTACAATACGTAATATACAGGCGGTAAAATTGAGCACAAAATATTAAGGAACTGTGTAATTATTCTCAATCGTTTCTGAAAGAAATCTTAGTCAAAGTTGTGATTTCAACGAAACATTTTTTATTTTTTTTACTAAAACACGCTCATAATATATTCAGTTTGGTGGACAAAATGACCAGCATGAATGAAAGACAGATCTCTTTCACAACATATGTTTGTAATGTGTGTGTTATGTTCAACTTTATTTTGCATGATTATATAATTTTTCAAATTAATTTACATTCTGCCACTCGAGCTGAACAATCTGCTTCTTTGACGTAAATTTCAAGTAATGAAGCAATTTTTGAGTCACGAGGTAGTTCGATGATTTTTACAAAAAGAATTTAAGTGAAAGACTCTGAAAAAATTGTCCCGTCTTAGATACATTGAGTAGAGAGACAAAGGTTTATCCAAAGTTAACAAAAAAAACTTCCGCAGAAAAGTATGCGACAGCCAAAAAAAGTAAAATTTTTCAAATAATAATTAGTGTTTAATGCAAAGTTACAAGAGTTTTAGTAATTTAAAATTTAAAATAAATTCAAAACTAAGTTGTTGCACTTTTGAAACTGTGACATATATCGCTGCATGTGTCGTCAACGATGGAATAAATTTCAATTTAATTGCAGTTGAAAATATTGCATATAATTCAAAGGGAATTGGGAGTTTGCGCATATCAGTATGCTTTATACGATTATCAACGACGCCTGCAGACACAGGATATTAATTGCGGAACGCATTACCACGGTGATACCAGGATATTTTAAAGAATTAAAAGGGAACTTATTTCCGTTCCGCATTTATTTAATACAAAATTATGTTATCAATTAAATAAAATTACGTGATGTAGTATTATTTCTTACTTTCTTTAAGTTCTTTACCGCGACCTAGGTTTCGTTGTATTACAACATCTTCTGGTGGACTATTAGCAAAGAATCTTTGCTAATGACCCACCTGAAGATGTTAATATAGAAATAATACTACATCGCGTAGTTTCATTTAATTGTGAATAATGAATTTCTACAAAATTAACGTCAAATATGTTCAATACAAAATTATATATTTTTGATTCAGCAAATTGTTCTGCAAATATCTCTTAAAGACTAATTTAGTGTTTATTTGATTTCCTTTAATGCTTAAATATTTTACAATATTAACTTCAAAGTTTAATTAGACCGAAAACTGAGAAACGCTAGACATCAATAAATTTATAAATCAGAGTTTTGAATCAAACACATGTTTTCATTTGTAAAAAACTTAGGGGTGAAACGACGAAGTTATGAAAAATAAATCACAATATTATTAACGATTTCAATAAAGCAATAGGTGATCCAATTTTAGTCGTTTCAAATCAGTGAAATATTATTTACATTTAATTTTTTTCTTGAATAATATTCCACTGTTCGTGTTTAATTTAAAACAATAAAATTATTTGTGTGAAGTTAACTTCAGGATTTAACTACGGGGGATTTAACGTTTAAAATTATTATTATTTCCTTTTTCGTTTCGACATACATAACTCTGTTACTAATAAAAAATATTTCTGTTTTATTTCATAATTTTTTTACAAACTTATAACTAGGGTTTAAATCTACTTTAACTTTGAATTTATTAACAGTCTTTTATAAATATTTACTCTGATAGTAATTGAATCTTTTATATTGAGCGAAAGACACGTTTTGTACTATAAAAATCTTACTATTTTATTAAAAGTGCTTCAGTTTAAAAAATATGATATTTTCATTAAAGATTACAAACTATTATATCTTTGTTCCAAAAAATATTAAAATATTTCAGCGAACCCTGCTTAAATTCGTCCAATAATTGAATAAATATTCATTAACTAATCCAAAACAAAGTCTTGGTAATTCTTCATCGTCGCTATTCATGCGCTAACAAAATATGTAAATGCATGCCGATAACTTTGCAAACTGATTATCTTGAATATTGATAAACCAGTCCAGAAGGCGAGTTTAAACTCCTTTGAGAAAGTTGAATTGAACGAGTGCTGTTATTGCGAATATAATAGGATTCAATTATAAATTTCGGGACAATGTCTATGTAATATTTATTACCTTGCAAATATTTAATTTTGTGTTGTTATATTTACTGTTTTATATTTTTATATTTAAATTAATAATTTCTAAAGAAAATATCTCATGGAAGTACACGTGGATCTGATTACAATAATTCTAAGAAACACCAAATGGCACAAAACTCTTTCCTGTGCAGTATATGTTGGAATTCTCTTTCAAGCACCGTCAAATTTTCCTAAGAAAACAAATATTATAATTACCAACACTTATTCCATATGCAATACAGCAAAATAAGTTGAACTACTTTATTTTTTAAATATTTTTGGTCATTCGCTTACGGATTGCTTTGTGTTGATTTTGGTGTTTAAAATAATTACTTCATTAGATTTTATATGAATACAGATTTAATCTAAACTATACAACTATGAAGAAAAGGGAGTCATGAATTTTACTAACTATATTAGATCATAATTAAGTACTGCTAAAACTAAGTACAAATATAAACTTTTGCAAAAAATTCGAAACAATTGTTAAGTAATTAATATTAATTTAAAGTTTCAAAGTACGTTCGAAACAGCAGGGTAAATAGAGAGATGTATCTCTTGAAATTTTTTATCCAATAAATTTTTTAACCAAAAATAATTTAATTTCAAATTATAATCAGCTGGTCGCATATTTGTTTGTTTTTGGATATTAAAACACAAGGTTAAAATATTAGCCGTACGAAAAACAATCGCATTTCAATTTGCAATTTAATATTCGGCAAGGAGAGGGGGGATGTTTTAAAAATAAAAAAGGACGAACAAAACCTAAAGTTATTTTATGAAATAACATCCCGCACTATCCCACTGAAATGGATGCGCGAAAAAAATTACAATAATTTTACATATATGTAATATTAAACAAAATCATTTTTGATATTTTGCCACAAGTTCGTCAAGACCTCTTTTTGAAAAATGTACTTAAAACATTTATGGTTAAATGTGTACATCTACAGAAGACTTTTTGACAAATGAACGGAGCGCCGAACAAGTAATAATTAGAATATTTCCTGTCTGGTTACAAAATTTTAAAACTGAATTGGATTCGGTAAGAAAATCTTGCGTTTCTTCCGCAATTAGTTTATCACATAAATCAGGCGTTTTCATTTTTGTACGTAATTTCTCCCGCATCTAGTTTATAAAATTAAAAATAACACTTTTAAAGGGGAAATTAATTTACTAAATCGCAAATAACTACCAAATATAAAAAAACGATGTACAACAAAAACAATTATACAACCAAAATTTAACAAGCAAATCGGAATTGTCGAACTAAAAAACATAGCAATGTCAGTAAAGCGACTCTTCTCTTTTTAATGCAATTATTTGGCTTTTTATTTATTGGTGACCGGTTGCCAGCCGTATCTTATTAAAGAGAAAATAAATTTTTTTTCCAGATCTCTAAAACTAATTTTCCGATGTTTACCAAAAATGAAAGGAACATATGTTTACGTGAGTATAAAATTTATTCTCTTTAAATTGAAAAAGTTTTCTCGACTTATAAAGAACACGGGTTCAAATTTTAAAGATTTATAAAATGGTAATATCCTAGTATTAAATTGTGAATGGTGAAATACGTGGTTTTATATAAGTTTCACCAAGTATTATGAAAAAAATAAGTGTCAATTTATCCATACACTCCAATAATTTTGACAAAACTTTGATAGCGTGCAGAAGGTAAATAATCATGTAAAGCGCGCGGAAGGTACTTCCGTACATACATACAGACATACATATTCAAAACTATGGTATGGATATAATTATTCACGATTATCTTGCCCTAAGATATTCTACTTATCTGATTTTTATATTATTTTGGTGCTGACGTAATATTTCCTGTTTACAATGAAAGTAATAGAGAATTTTAGGCGATTTGCCTAACCCTTGATCTCGCTATTATTTATATAAAAATTATTATTGTTTAGTTCAGTCAATCATAGAAAATTCACTCATTCAATTCACAATTCAGTCAATCATAGAAAAATACTGCAGTCAAAAATAAAGCAATGGTAATTTCAAAATAAAATAGAATATTCAAATTTGTATTAATGTCTCTAATGTAAATACGTTTTAAGTAGAAAGAAAATATGAATTATGTACATAATTACTAAAAATTATGCGCATTTGAAAGATGTCAGAATTATTTCAGTTATTTTTCATTAATCGAAAATAAATATAACACTTGAAAATCACAACTTATTATTAAATAAAATAATCCTTCGCCGTTCTCGAATATCTACTTTGCGATTTGAAATTTTAGATATTCTAATGACATGTTTTCAAAAGAAAATCAATCATTGTTTTCAAAAGAAACTTATGGCAAAAATAACTTATCAGTGACTCAGCATCAAAAAAGGTTACATTTCACATTGTTTTTCTAATTTTAAATAAAGTATTGAAAAATAAAAGGCATAAACAATTAAAGCATGCTTCAAAACATTGTGAAGAGAAAATATTATTACTAGACTAGAAAGAAGTATAAATTATAACATAGAGTTTGAGAATCTATAACGCCTTTCAAAACAAAAAGATAAAAATAAGAAACAATGAAAAATCGTAACTTTTCTTTGAACAGAATGAACTAATTCCTTCAAATATAAAATACTTGCATTAGTACTTAAATTCTTTTTTTGATCACGTTATTTAAAATTTGTTTATTCCATAGCTTATTTGAGATTTTACGCCAAAAATACTATGGAAACGATTCTCGATTATATTCTGTTGATCGAGAATCTCGCTTTTCGTGATTTTGCGATTCGTGGTAATCTTTTTGGGAACATAAAACCCTAGAGTAACGAGGGATTACCGTATTTGTATCATTACTGAAATAAAATAAAAACAAAATCTATCAATTAAGGAGCAGCTTCGAACATTTTTGTAATACAATAAATACGTTAAAACAAATGTTTTCATGATTCTGTAGCAACATTTATTATTTATATTAACTTACTTTTTTTAACAATGGTTTATTTCTCATAATATAACGTGCCATGGAGACAGAAAGTAGAAATAATACTACATCACGAAGTTTCATTTAATTGTGTCTAACGTTTATCTCGCTTTCTTCATTGGACTTTTATCTTGTACGCTTGTTTCATCTTTCTTTTGTATATGTTAACCATCTCAAAAAAAAAACAAACAAAATAGAAAATTATTATCAATTCGCTGAGTTTCCTACAATAATTATTTTTGGTTATGACACAAAACACATATTAAAAGTCACAGTACAATGTACATACCTTGCTTTTTCTTAAAAAATTGAAATTGTTTTTTTTTTGCAAAAAAATTGCGTCTACATCATGGGTAGGCTGGACAACTACTACAATTTGTGCGAAGTAGGAGGAATGCACACGCTGTGCAACGTTTGAAAGGTTTGAAACGACAGTTTTAAGTTTGGGGCTTGCTTTTTGGACCTATTCCTCCTAAATATTAAATGAAAATAAATTTCGTAAGTAGACTGAAAATCAGTGGCTGTTTTAACAAATTAATAAGAATGACTTTAAATTTAGTACTGATGTTCCTTTTCTTTTTTAAATTAATTGCTGACTTATTTCAAAATTTTGCTTAAAAATTACATATTGCAATCTAAATAATTGCATTGCAAAAAAACTGAATTTTAACAATATGTAAGAATATGGCCTGAATGAATATTTATTAATTTTAATACTTACCAGCACATTTCTACATCCAACGTTACAATAGAATAAAGCATTCTTTTTTATATTCAAGTGTCTCATAAATAACATGCTGATACATAAATCTTATCTTCAACTATTTTGGCAAAATGAGAGTTTCAATTATTTTGAATGTTTTATATAAATTCATAGCAATATGTTTAATTTAATAAAGAGTCAAATTTTACGTTAAATTGAAGTTGATTAATCATTAGCTTAATCATATAAATACACTTTCACCTGAGACAATAAAAATATAGATTTAAAAAAAAATTTCTGCTATCCTTTATTACTCTCAGTGCCTATTATAACTTCATTAACTGATTCGATAATAAAAAAAATAAATTCCGTGAAGTTATACATGTGCAAATTAAAAATTAGATTTTGATCCATAAAATTTCATTTCTACCTTTTTAATTATTATGATAATTTTCATTTAGTTCTGCTTTAGGATCGTATTATTTTGTGAGTTAACAACTTTCAATTGAAGCAAACACAAGGTTTCAGTATACAAAAAAGAAAACGGAAAAACCCATCGCAACAATATTTATTCAAAGTTACGGTCATTGGAAAGTAAATAAATTGATGTTATATTAATAATTGATGTGTTATAAATTTAACGAGGAAATAATAAAAAATGAATGTATACAATATCTAATAAATTTATACCGAGAAAACGATATTCGAGAACGATATTCGTAAACAATATCGAGAAAACGATATTCTCTATTTTTCAGTGGAAAATAAACTTCGTTAAAATATCTCTTTGCCTAAATAAGTGACTATAATCCAATTTTCATACTTCTAGCATGCAACAATTTTTCTTAATACCAACAAAACTTAAAAATTATAATTGTATGTTTGTGGTTGAATTCTAAGATTTATTTTTTGTACATTCATATTTTAATAATAATTATATTATCATGTATCGTCAATGCTTAAATATAGTCTAGCGACATATTCAATATTATCTGTTTTATTAAGTTGTAAAACATTTATCCTCTAATATAAAATATGGTATTGAGTAAAGAGGTTGAAAAACGATTTCATATCATGGCAAATCCAGCAAGACTCAACTTAATTCCTTCTTTAAAATTAAATCGCTTACACATAGAGTTTTTCGAAGCAAAAGTTTTTTATTAAACATCTTTAAATAATACCATTTTGTCTGTGATATGTGCAAAATTATTTTAGCTTGAAAGTGGTTCTTAAAATGTAATTTACTTTTAAAAATTACCTATGGCAAGTAAGGATTCAAGAAAATCATTGATTTGAATTCAAATTCAAATATCAACATGTTGCTTTGACTATTTGTTTGAAAATATCACTTTCATTATTTCATACTTCAAATAATTCTGAAATTTATGACTGAAATATTAAGAGTGGGGGGAATGAACATTATGTCATATTTGTTTCAAGCTAAAACAAATTGAGTCTGTATCGTTTGACACTATGTGCAAATGTGGTACATAATTTTTACCACAATTTAATCGTAATCTACCAATAGAATTTAGGTAAAATATGCTTTATTATTAATTAATAATTCAGAAATTA
Source organism: Druceiella hillmani (assembly GCA_039881145.1). Lineage (NCBI taxonomy): Eukaryota > Metazoa > Arthropoda > Insecta > Lepidoptera > Hepialidae > Druceiella > Druceiella hillmani. The sequence continues at coordinate 271,995 of JAYKKI010000007.1, read as the reverse complement.
ATGTTTAAATTGTTTATACACAATGTTTCTAAATATATTTTATCTATTCCTTTACTCAAAATAATATCGTCTTAGAACTAATACAGGTTTCATAACAATTTAATAGTCTTAGAACTAATACAGATTTCATAACAATTTCTCTATTCTCTTTCATAATACATTTGGATAAAATAATTTGGGGGTTTTTTTCTATGAACAAGCTTGATCTCAATCAATCTAGAACTTTGATTTGCTTTTATATTTTTATCAATGAGAGGGTTAACATAATATCAATAATACATTTTTGTTTAAGTCACTGTACTACTAGATTTATAAAATAATTACTAGGAAACAAATAGGCATAGAGTAAGGTATACTGATCTACCCAAATGTATATATGGTATATGTAATATGCACTTGGTTTTAAATACGTCACATCACTGAGCAAAATGTTAATATGTCTGAAACCTTTACAGAATAAAAAATCATCATACAGTATTGAAAAAAAAATCATTGGAGTCGACAGCCTTAAAACCTTACACTTAATTGGTAATGAGCCAATTAAGTCTGAGTTAAGAAGCTTAAATAAGATACAATTTTACTTACGTCGATCTGTGCATTGAAGCACTTGAAAAAAATTAGAAAATACTTATATTAACTCATATATATGTGTATACATTTACACGTTAACCTTCCTGAAAAGCAAAAAGTAATAAAAAAGAAGACTAATATAATAAAAGAAAAATAAAAACTGTAATAAAAATTAAAATAGTTTCCATTTTTTTTCGTTTTTAAAGACGATGTTAATATCGGGATAACTTCTTGTATAATCTTATGATACGATTCATCAAGGAATGTAATTGCTTCACGGTAAATATTTTTTCATTGTCTATCGTCAAATGGTATTAAACGTTATTTCTATATATAGTGGCGCATTATATTGTTAAATAAATACGACCATAATTCAGAAACGAAATCAAATCGAAATCTTCTGTCGCAAAAATAATACAGCAGTGGTAGGGTAATGCCAAATTATAAGAAAATTTTAACGTAAATTTGAATAATTTTAAGTTATATCCTGGTTTAAAATACCAAATTCTTTAATTTTACGTAACCGTTAAAATCTTTAGGGAAAGCATATTTGTCGCAGTGAAAGGTGGGTAGGAAGGTAAGAACCTTACCTACCTACCCAAATTACTGTTAATAAGCACTTCTACAAAAATATCTAGAAAAAAATATTTTTGCAGCAGCAGTATTTTGTCTTCCATTCATATTAATTTTAATAAGGAGTAAATGTAGACTGATATTGAACAAAAGTATGTTCTGAGGAAATGCGTACTGCGGTGAAGTATGATAAGTTTTAGAATTAAAAGCAGTATGAGAGATGCCTTGGCTGATTTGTCGCGGCAAAATGTGGGCTTGGCTGATTATGTGTGTTGAGAGAGCAGGGACACAACTCACCTTAAATTTTTATTATTTTGCTAACACCTCATTCAGTTTTTAATGTTGTCGCGCTAATTAGAATGAATTCTATGGACGAATAAAGATCATTAAATATTTCAATTGTCAGTCGCTAATTTTGGTAATTCGTGCATCAATGATTCATGGTTATCGAGCAACCATGCATATATATATATATAGCTATAATCTTTTCCATAAATTGGAAAAATTTAGGTTCACAATATATTAGAAAGGAATTTTATCAGAATTCCGTTAAGAATGTGAAATAAAATAATTATTTTTGCTCACGTTTTATTCAAAAGGCTGGTGTAATTGCGAAGCAGAAAATAAAAACAATACTTTTTAGCCTGAGTTAAATTGGATACACTTAATTTATTTCTGTAATTAATTTTCAATCCTTAACATCCTTGAAACATTGGTTAATTCTGAAATAGCCTTAATAAAACATTCTACTTTGTAAAAAAGAGAAACATAAACATGAACTGAAAATTTAATTATAGTGAAAAGGAAATGAATAGGTAATCAAATTTAATAATCCCTAAGACCTAAGTAAAACTCTAAAGAACATTTTTCAACAAAGATTGTATGGAATTGTATTATTTTAACCGAAGTGTAACTCTAAATACTATGAGAGTGCTTCAAGATAGAATCGATTTTAATTAAGGCACTTAAGCTGATACAACCAGGATTGAGTTATAAGAAAATAATTACCGACGAAGTTCAATATTAGATGAAGGAAGGCACATATTTGGGTATGAATATTGATTGTTAGGTATATTTGAATAAAAGTGGAGAATAGTCGGCTTCTGCCAAAATTTGTGCCAGGTTTTTGTTAATTTTTGTTACTTGTTTTTTATTAATTGTTTCACGTAAATAATGTTTCTGACAATTAACCATCGTATAGTTCATTTGTACCTCTTTGTTAAGAATATGCAAATCACATATCACGGAATATTTTTTAATTCCTTAAGTATAAAAAAGATGACAGAGAAATGTAACATAAAATAATTGGTAAATAATTTTTGCGGATAGTTAATCCTTTTCTAAACATTTAGATCTAAGTGTGTGAGGATAAAAGTATGATATCACTTTCTCAGCTATGTAATAGAATTAACAGCTTAATATGATATTTTCAACAAAATGATGTAGAATGGAAAGCCTCAAAATAATCAGATATTTGAATCGAATCAAGATCGGATCGGCACGATTTATTGAGTCGGGGAGAAAAGTAAAAAGAGCATGGTCAAAAGGTAACAATTCTAATGAAAATTGAAAACGATATTCCGCGAGTGCAAAAACCTTCTATCTAAAACAGCTTAACTATGATGTTAATTTAAATTAGAACCATTCATTCGTGCAGGAAAAATACAACATACACAAACAACAACACTAGAACGAGGAACTAAAAAAAGCAATTTTATTTATTCGCAGATATTTAAATTGTTTGTTGGTAGCGTTTTCCTTTCTCTGGTGAACCCGTACTTAGCCACTAACATCCCTTATCACATTATTCAGCGCTAAGACATGCCGAATATACAACCATGTCTACATTACCCCCTACACGCTCGTATATCACATGTATCAACCTTAACCCATCGCCTGTTCCTTGAGACCACATTTTATTATATCGAGAAAAAGCGGGTAAATTCTGAGAATAAATGTGTTCGTGAGACATCAGAATTTTTTTAGAGAAACAATAATCTCCTGTGTAATAAAAAAATGAGCTTTAACATTATATTCTGCATAATGATATATTTTATTTTGTTGAGTCGCTATTGTAACTGTATAAAAGTGTTGCTTATCCTATAATATATTTTTTTAAGATATTGAGAAACAGGTAATGAACGGGTATCAAAGATATTTTGTACTGAAACCTAACTCAGTAATAAAACGTGTGAAAGAGAAATACTGAATCGCATAAAGAATATCATAATATCAACAATTAGACTAAAGCGTATCGAGATGAATAAGAAAGATGCCAATATAATAATTTGTGCTACTTGACTTATCTATACGTGGTTGATTATATCCTGATGATGATGATTGCTACGTGCGAAGGTGTGGGAAATACAGTGTGGGAAAAACAAGTTATATGTAAATTTTCGAGGAATCTCCATGCATATGTTGTTGAGGAGATGTCACGTAGTGTGACTACGTCATAAAGTATGACTATTTGAGATAACGTAATATAGATATATTTTTAAATATTCTATACGTGATTGATGATGTCTGTGTCAATGGAAGTTTTGTAACGTTTAGTAAGCAGAGAAACTAACGATGAAATTTCACTTTCTAAGTAAGCCCTTTAGGAAGTGGAAGTTCTTAATTATCTTGGCTTCGGTAAAATGGCTTTTATCCAAATTTTCTTGCCTTTTTGGACTTTAATAAGTCATTACTAAGTGTAAGTTTAAAGCATTTGGTTTATAATTTCTAAATGTTACATGGCTTAATCATTCGCAATATATTTTATAGTAATACTATAGGGAATCATGAAAACTTGATTTCAACATTTGAACGTTGATATTATTCCGATTTCAGAATTGCGTTATTAAATCTTTTGCGACAAATTATGAAAAGAATGTTTAGAAGGAACTGCTTAAATTCCATATCCATTGCTTCCGTAGGTCAATACTATTTACATTTGCAAGGCATACTTACATCAGAATTACAATTTTTCTCACTAATCTCTAAATTAAGTTACACTGAAAAATATTGAAATAAAACATACATTCTATATTATCTCAGATGAATGATGCGCAAAAATATTGTTTTTAAAATTTCGTGGGCTAGTCACAAAAGTAAAGTTTAAAATTCGTTAAATTTCCATTTTATAAATAACCATGAATCAATTTATTAAAAACGAATAAAGATATATATATATATATATATATATATATAAATTACCTTATAACTTCCGTTCTATACGTTACTTTAACACTCAATATATCCTTCCCGAATACAAAATATGTAAGGTATACTATATTGATGATTAGCAAACACGTATGGACGAGTGGTAAATTCGTTTGTACTAAACGATTATGATGATTATGTGTAAAGTTAAAGTAAATGGGGAAATTATAAATTTTATATAATGAATTTATGTGAAATAGAAGGTAGGTAAGATGTTTTTTTTTAGATAATTTAATATAGGTATAAACAAGTTGATTGATACTCTCTCCATTTCAGAATATGATATTAAGTTTGAATAAGAAATTCCATTCTGTAGACATCCTCATATACACACTTATTTTTATTTTCATGAATCAAATAAAAAAATGGCCAAGAAAACGATAAATTAACGGTAAATTTTGCAATTTTTCCATGCAGAACAGAAATAATACTTCATAATTTAAAGAAGTCATCACTTAGCTTTTGGGCTAAAAAAAACAATTATCTCCATCCTATGTATTTAGATCAACATAAACGATTTGTTTGGGCACAAACTCTAGTTTTTATGATTTAAATTTTAAAAGTTTTGCTGTATAATTGAGATGTAACAAATATTATAAAGTGTAATCAAGGAACCGGAAGTGTACATATTATAAAAATATTTAGCTTTATTGGACGGTTCAGCTCTTTAAATTAGTTTTTTCTATCGTGGAGTTCATACTTGGTGTAGCCCATATTTTTCCTATTACTCTAGGTACCTACACAACCGGTTATCCACATTGCGAAAAGCGAAACAAGAATTGCGGTAACCTAAAGCCAAACCATATATATTAGTCCTAAGACTGAATTAAAAAGAAATTCAAGTAATTAGCTTTTCAGCATCATCAAAGCAACACAGGAATCCTATTTGTGTGAAGCCAGATTCATTTAATATTTCCTGGAATTAAGATTACATTCACAATTCTAGAACAAAAATACCGTTTAAAGACACCCACTCGCAACAACGTATACCCTCACACATGGCTGTTTGCGTTACACAAGTGTGCAAATATTTCTTTCATACGTATTAGACGTTCTTTGTAAATATTATGGAAGCTATCTTTCATAGCGTATAGAAACCATTTCAGATTGGTGAAGAATATTTCGATATAATTCTAGATTTAAGTTATTGATTATATATAGGTAATTTTAAGCATTTGTATATATATAGCATCAATAGTGTTAAAGCATTGTCAGCTCCGATAACTCAGTGAATGAATAAAGTTGTTTCTGAAGACAGCTTTAGGTTGTATTTTGTGTGTTTATCAGTGTCGTATTTTATATTTAATGTCGTATTTTGCTTTGGCTAAGAAGTTAATACAAAGTTTTAACAATCTTTTAGGATGAATCCTAAGTAAGGAAATTAATCTATTTAAATTATTATCATGAATATTCATTACATATTCGGACACGAACGGTTTTATCACTAATTTGTTAGGAAAGGTTTGTTATATTTTTTATCTTGTAAGCCTAAACCATCGAAAATGATTACCTTCTGTTATCATATTGTAAGTACGATGTGGTATAGAAAAAGAAAAAAAAATATTAAATTATAATTTAAGAGTATGGGTTGGAGATTAAAATTTCAAACGTAGTCTTATGTCGTATTTTATTTTAAGTAAGAAGTTAACAAAAAGTTTTGAAAATCTGTAAAGACGAATTAGTTTATTTTTCTGCACGATTTTAAAGAGGATATAAATCTCTTTAAAGCTTGTTATGAATATTTATAAATATTGGAACAGGACCGGTATTTTCCCTATTTTCTTACGAACGGTCCATTATTTTTTTCATTACATAAGTCTAAATCATCAAAATTCGTTTATCTTCTGTTATCATGTGGCGAGACCGGCGTGGTATAGAAAAATATAAAATGAAAAATATTTAGCCATTTTGTGTGGATGATTTACTCGTAAATAGATGGGTTGGAGATTTAAATTTGAGTCACATGTTCTTTTTTTATTTTTTAAGTGACAAAATATAATTTTGTCGCTTCGATTTTTTAGGCTTTTCTTTATAATGGACACGTGCGAATTATTATTAATTTTTATCATGGAATTGAAAGTGTGTGAGTTACAAAAATTATAGCTCTCTTGAGGGGTTCAATTCCTTGAATCTTTATTTTATCGCAAGGTTCATGCTTGATTTCTTTTAACAGGACCCATTATATTTCTTGTGTTAATTTATTTATGCGTTTAATGTACAAATTTTGTAAATACGGGCGACTACCAAAGTAATATCTTATAGACAATCAGAACCCAAGTCCAGTCTCGCTAGATGAGTTGCCGGGAATCCAACCCGAGTCTCCGCGATGCGATATACCGTTAAAAGCCGTAAGCCCTGTGATCAACCCAACAAATTACGATAACCACCTCATTATAAGTACAAATATTATAAGCACTTACACAACCAAGTATCAAAAATCAGAAAAGGAAAACTTCTGATAACCTAAAACTAAATCCAATATATTATTCTTACGACTGTAACAAAGTTTCATGCTGTCAGCTATACAAAATCAAAAAAGCAGTACGCCGTTCGAGTCACTCGCTTAAGTGGTCTCGCACTTCACGGTGCTAGTAATATTAAACCGCACCCGCAACCTGTTGCTGTCCCGTGCCTCTGTGAACTTGTATGCGATCGGCTGGCTAAACTACAGATATTTATTAGCATTAAAGTTACCTGTAAGAGGGTCAAATATTTGCATGGGAGAAATCCAGATACAAAATAGATTTGAATTCATTACTCACTAAATTACTATCTGTAATAAAAGCAAATACATTACCCAATTATTTTTTAAAAAAGGTTAATAAATTGAAGGATTAATATTCGTTTATATCACCGACAAAAGGCAGAATAGAATAAATAATAATAAGGTTGTTCTTGCACAACTTCTATTGCCTGCGTAATTTAACGAAAAATAAGTAACACCTAATTATTGCAATTTATCGTGTATATATCTAATATTAAAAAAGGCAGCGTGGTGAATTAGATGTCAAATAAGACAAACCAGAAAAATTACGGAATTTTAATGCCAATTTTCTATAACAATCATATTTATTAATGGATGCAAGGGATAAAAGTAAATAAAAATGTTCGCTACCGATATCTTTTGAGTACTTGGCATTATGAGAACTATTATTTTATTATAATATATTGAAGAAACCTGTTTTTGATAAATTTTGATTTCTCAGAAGCTTTAATTTTATTATTATCAATTTTCTTCTGAAAAAGAATATCCAAGACGAGTTTTTTAACACTACGCATAATAATGAGCACAACGAGACATAGATATAGTTGAAATATAGGAAGCAGACAGGAAACACTGGCAGGATCAAACTTGAAATGATTATAGAGAAAATTCAATTTTTAAACATAGTTATTGTTATTGAATTCTCATTCTAGTGTAATATTTTGCGTTTTATAAAGCCAAGAAAGGAAATAATTCTAATTGTAATTGAACCCTAGTTTTTAAGTTAATACTAACATTAACATTTAGCGTTGTGTAATCCTTTTTTATATAACGCATAGATTGATATAAAGTAGTTTGTTTTTATTATTTTAACAACGATATTATTTAAAGGTTGCACATATTTAAAAAAAAAATCGATCTTTCAAAAATTATATTCACACAATTAATATTGCATGTCATCAACTCCACTTAAATATTAATAATAATCCAATCCGGCTATATGAGTAACAGGCACCCGTCTGTTAAATCGCTTATTCGCGGAGCTGATGGCAGCGTCTCTACTGAACAAACTTAATTCATTTATTTTAAAAACGTGTAAGTGCCAAAAGTTATTACTTATATCGGGAGAAAACATTTTGTTACAAACTTTTTTTTAAACTAGTGGTTTAGCAGTTATAAGTAAATAAAAAATTAATTCTTTTTAGCATTCAATCACGGTAGTATTTTAATCTGGATAATTTTGATTCAATTTATTACCTTATTTTCAACATGGATGATTTTTTAATATTTTTTGAGCTATTTTATTAACAGTATTGTACAAAAATTTTGTGAGCGTTTTCTCGCAATATATTTAAATTAATTCATAGAAAATCCTTCATATTTTTAATGCGTACTTCAATAACTTTTCATTTAACCGCCTACACAATAAACTTGAAATCACTTCCCTATTTACCCATTAAAATTAATTCCAAAATCTAAATTAATTTTTGATGCTATACTTCAACTGTGTACTACATTTTAAACTTTTACGTCGAATAATTTCTGAGAAAAATACCAGTGATGGATGGGCCCGAAGTAATTTCATTCTTGTTCCGATTTTGCAAATTTTGCCACCAAATGCTGAGAAAGTAATATACTTTTAATCAGGTAACACATGTCATTGGTATTTATGTAGATAGTTTGTAATCCTAATTAATAATCAATAAAAAATGTGTATTACCGTCTGTTATTTACAGTTTTAATAACACTAATATTTGAAATGGGATGTCGTAATACGAATATTTTAATTACCCCAAATATATATTATAATACTATTTTAGATCAAAGTATGATTAAAATCGACACAATATCACAAGCTCATAAATAATTTAGAAATCTATATACATATATTTTAATTACTTTATACCTATCTTATTGGAAGACATAGCGCGATGAATAATTTGTATCGCACCGTAACAGTCTCATTTTTAGTTTTCAAATTAGAGAGCTTAAGAGGCAAATAGACGCCAGAATAAATACAGGTAAATCTACTGTTGTCGATCCCGTAGAATCCAGTCAGTTTCTGAAAGGTATATGGGGATTATAATCCTGCAATGTCGATAAAATATATTTACATATTCAGTGAACTGCACGAATTTTATGTAAGGACGTCTAAAAATAATTTTTCAAACATAAATATGACGGTGTAAACAATTTTAAAAGCTATCCACAAAGAGGTATATGTGTGTATATATATATATATATATATATATACACACACACACATATATATATATATATATATATACACTTATATGTATAAATATATGTATATGTATATATTTGAAAAACGAAACATATTTTCCCTGCTAGGGCTAACTAATCTGTAACAAATGATAAATTTCTCATCAGAAATTAATTAGAATCAGTCATTCATTTTTAATCACAATTTGCCACGTGTCTTATTCGGAATACGAAAAAAAACTTAAACAAACTTTATAAAGAAAGAAAAAAGGCTCTATTGCCTTAAGACAAGAATCAACTTTTATTAAAAAATATCAAACATACTAAGGGAAAACCTCCATTTATCTTCCATCACAAAAATCAACGAATTATTCTCCGCCTAAATTCTTCCTCGCAGTTAGGACAAATAAAATCCTTTAAGTTAAATTACCTTTAAGAGCATTAAATAAAACTTTAGTAATCCACTGGGTAATGTAATACAAAGCGTTGCATTTTTTTTAAAAATAAATATTTTCAAAATTTTTAGTTCGAAATAGTCCTTGATAGGTTGTTTTTACAGTTAATTTTCAAGAATTTTTTTCTAATTTTAATTAAACAGGTTCTCCTTCACAATCATGTATTTATTTAAAAAATATATATTATGAAAATAGAGGTTATTTCAGCAACAAATTCTATCGAGGAAAGCTTTACCTATCATATTTCTTGACATATACTCTTTACATATTTTTTTTCTCCAAAAAAAATCGATAATTTTTACATAAAATTTAAAATCGAAAATGTTCAATTTGGTTTTAATGGCCTCTGAATAAATTATCTAAATTAAGAAAAAGTTCAATGCATTCAAACCAAAGACATCTTACGGGAGTCTCCTTCATTTCATTCGCTATCATCATTCCATACATTATCAAAATATTATCTCGCCATGCTGAAGACGCTACCTAGCATTACGGACGCCCGGAAAAGTGATAAAATTTAGGAAATGAAAATCGCCCAAAAAGTGTATGTGAAAACAAATGGCTATTGGACACTGAAGCAGTGTCGATCATCTGTCCAGACAACAAAAAAATATTTCGTGACAAATCCATTTTATTTGTCTAGAAGTGAGGCAAAATACTTTTGGAAATGGTAAACCAAGCAACTTCTTTGTTAAATAGTGAGGATATAAATTTGGTCTGAAAACTAAGGTGGCATTATTTAATACAGTATTTTTTTTAAATCGGCGGAAATTCGAATATAGTAAACATCGTTTATTTTATGTAATAAAATCAACACGGTTAAGGGTTAGCAAAGTAATATTGATAAATATTCATTTATTTACTTACAGTTACGAAAACGTTTTAGTACTTTTGCGTTTCAATAATAATAACAGGACAACTAATTTAATTCGGTAACTTCACAACATATGACATAAACATAGTTCAAAAAGTTTATTCCACTCATCACAAACACGTCACACTCTGATAAAATCGGGATTAGGCATTTAAGCAATTGCATACCGTGAAAGACTTGTTTTTTATACTGAGTTAGTTAGTAGCTTGGTTCTAGATGTTGATTATTGTTTTTCGAATAACTTCTTTTTTTTTACGCTGAGTTTTGTTACGTTAACAGAACTGGAATGGGCATGGAACTGGGAGATGGTAAAGCGCTATAAAAATCCCTTACGTTATAACCTTGGTACAAACAAAGGTTGACAAAGAAGTACATTTTTTTCCTCTCTGCGTATTACATATATAGATATATTTCATAGAATTTTAACATACAGTAGTTCTTTCATAAAGCATGGGTTTAATTATTAATCTTGTATTTAATCGTACCAGAATTTTCTATTCAAGTATATAGTAGTGCCTTTTAAACATAAGATAATAGTGACTTATAATTTAAAATTGCTATTAAACAACAAAGAAATATAATATGTGTATTGAAATGTAGACATAATATACATAGCAGACCATTATTCTCTTATTAAAACCCAAATACCGGAAATAATAAAAATTGAGAGAGTTATGAAGGATTATTGACATTGCTTTCATCCAATTCTCGTATTTAATTAGTAATTACTGACCTCAGTATTAGGATAAAAAGAGTCAAAAATAGCATTAAAAAATATGGCAAAATAGAAATTAAATATGTCATAACCATCAGCTGGAAAACATCCACCACTGAAAAAAGGTTTCTTCTATAGATTCCCAGAAACACAGACAGATTACATACTGCTTGCATCCAGCAGCTTCCTGTGACATTTACCATGTCACCGGTTCACTTAGCGGAGAATCGTACCACTCTATGTATTTAGCCATCTTATATTTTTTAAATCGTTTTTAAACGTATGTTTGGTTTAAGGAAAATAACTAAAAAAAATTGTTTTGAAATATGATTTCAGAGCAATGACACGTACATAAAATATAGAAATATGGTTTGTATTATGTATTTATAATTTGATCTTCTTACAAATATACATCCCGGAGGGTGAGTCTAAAGTTAATATTTTTAACACTTGAGTGTATATAAATTTATAAATTCTGAATAACTGAAAGTTATCATAGTTTGGATAATTAAGAATAAATAGAGAAAAAATACGTAGATATAAGATAACAATCGAGTAACATCGTTGTTCACTTATAAAACGAAATGATATCAACAAATATCAGCAAAAATATTATATCCGCAGTGATTTAAAAACCCGGTATTGCACCGACAAAGCAGAGGTAAGACTTAAAGAATCCATCCTCATTGAGCATCTTACGGTACTGTAAAAGTTGATACATTGTCTGAGGATTAGCTTGGGATTTGTTTGTGAGAGATAACTTTTCAAAGGTTTTAGTAAAATTTGTAATAATAAGAAAAAGACAATTTTACAGAAATTTTTTTAGAGAAGTATATAAATCGTCACTAAAACATACAGTCGGCGAAATTCATATGTGTCATATTTTTGCAAGTCCTTGAATATAAAGTTGCACAAAAAACTTAAAACAATGTTTCAAAAAATTTTCTGCATCACAAACTGTAAACGATTTTCCAATAAAAAATTCATGCTTAATCGTTGAATAATTATTTTTAAACCAAAAAAAGAGACGATAGCTTGTAGAGAAAGGGACTACAAGAATTTAAATATGAATTAAGAACTGTTGCGATATAACCAAGTAATCTGTCTAGAGCGACAAATATAATATAGTTTCTAGAAAAAATATTTTAAAGTTTATTGCGAATCGATATGTACTTACGGTTAGTCTCCCATTCCAGTTTCGTCCTATATACATATCTAGTCTTGCATATTGGTCGTCTTCCATGGTTTTATGCATTTTTCTATAGCTCAGGCCTGAAAATAAATTATTGAAACATCAATTTCTTTTAAAATTGTAAGGATATGTAACTTTTATTAAATAAAAGCAAGTTATCTCTTCGGCTGTATTGCAAGCTTAGATTTTGTATTACTATTAAAATACACATTTAGAATATTCGCATGAGTACTTCACGAAATTCCAAAGAGTCTTGAGTATCAAATCTCGTAAAGTTCTTGTTTTACAGACAGAGGATTGACACTTCGGTCTCATTTGAGCACTCGCAGTGTAATTAATGAAAACCCACTTTTTCGCTTACGAAGAAATTTCGCCTATACTATTAATTTACACACTTGCTTGAAGGAAAGTAAATTATTGAAGTAATTTCCCTCAACATTGACAGAAACGTTACTTTTATAATAATTCAACACATTATCACTTTTCATTAAAAATATAATAGCGAAACATGTCGGGATCATCAATACAAAATGGATCTCTCTCTCTCTCTCTCTCTCTATATATATATATATATATATATATATATATATATATATATACATATATATATTTATTTTTATTATTATTTTGCTTTTTTTAAATATATGTACATATATTTAGAGTAAATCATGGATTCTCATGTATACAACATCGCGAAAGTTTTATTTTAATATATCAAAAAAGGGGTGGGAGTGACAATGTAAAATCGATATGAGGCAAACTAAACATTTTTTATAGTATTTCCGTGATGGGAAAGCTTAAACGTAACCGTAAAAGACAACTCATCAGTCACGTCGTCTTTCTCGGGCAGAGTTTGCGATTTTATCGTTTGAATTTCCGCATTATTTCTTTTTTTTAATAATGCACTTTTCTTGTAGGATTTAATATTTAGATACACATTTGAATATTTATCTTTTGCATGTATCGAATGGATTCAAAATTATTCAGTATCATTTTATCACATATCTCAATATTTCAACATATAAAAAGTACATACAGAGTACTCAGCCACAGTTTTGTAAAATGTATCATTTTTCTAGCAGAATATAATCCCAATGAATTGTTGTAGTATCCAGAGAAGCAAATATCTCGTAAAATTGTTAATAAATTTGAAAAAATAAAGAAATATTTACCCTTAATTTTTAATAAAAATACCTTTTAATAATAATTACCCTTATATAAAGATACATAGTGATAAAGCAGAAATAAAGAATGCAATCATGGAGTAAATGAATGAATTAATTTATTTACTTTACTTATTCTTGGCAAAAGAAAAGGAAGATACATCTGCTAATAAAGAACGACCAGCATTTACGTATCGAAAAACAAAGTATTTTAAAAACTAGAAAGAATAAATATATGAAACGTTTGTAAGCACCATGGTATCAAGCGTACATATTGCTCAAGATAGATGAAAGCAAATTAGAAAGCTCAAAACAAAGTCATTATAGAAAATAAGGACAAAAATTTAAAAAACGATTTCTTTAAAATGTATAATTCCACTCAAAAAATATGGTAGTTCATATAATAAAACTGATGTTAAGATAATTTAGTCTCAACAAATAATATCGCGGTACCAGAGTAAGAAAGAGACAGAAAAATATACAAATTAATGTACAAAAAAGGAGGAATATTTAAAAGAGAAAGGGGAAACGAGAAATGTCCAAAAACGCAGAAATATAGAAAGAAATATGTGAAATTTAATAGACATATGTGAAGAAAGTAGGAATTATATAAAGAAAAAATTAATACATTGCTCTTACTATCTAAAAAAAGGTAAGAAAGGACCTAAAAGTACTAATTGATGAATGATAACATATTTAATTTTGGTTAAAATTGGTCTGAATTCACCAAATTAAAATTTGTTAATGATAATAATAGCGTAGGGTCGAAATTGAAAATCTTCTGCCTGAAGATCAATATTCTTTTTAAATTGCAGTCTTGGTCCTTTATTTTAGGGTTGTTTTTTACAGTATGTTAATCATATATTGCAAAATAATAATCCTAAAATAAATTAAAATTAACAAAAGACTAATCACGACTTTTCAAAGTTGGGACTAATGAAATTATCAATTTAATAAAACGTATTATGGTTTTGCTATTTATTAAAAAATAAAAATAACACACAAATTTTTTGACAAAAATTTAAATCAATTTGTATTGAAGATTTTGGCTTCAAGCCAGTCAGCATAGCAAAATGTTTGTTCAGATATATTTTCAAAATGTTTGCAGTTCCGAGAGAGTGTTTTGACAAGATAATACAGAGAGTAATTGTTAAGACAGTACAATTTTTAATAAATTAAAAAAAAAGACGATTGAGAAAGTATTTTTAAATTTTTTAATTGAATATCAATGTTGCAATTTTTTTTTTTTCTCCAGTGATTAATAGCAACTTAATATGTTTTTTGATGTAGTAATAAGAGTATATTTTAGCCTTGGTAACTAGTCGACTATCATAAGTTAACCCAATTACATAGTAGGAAATGTCACAATAGGGAAAACCTTAAGATATATATATATATATATATATATATATATATATATATATATATTTATATGAATAAAATGAATATTTAAAATATGCATATTTGACATTACGAGCGACTAAAAATGATGATTGAAAGCCAGTTCTTTATTCACGTATAAATCAGTATATTTGCTTACATAGTTTTTTTCCAAATAATACGACGTTTATTTTATTTTGTTTTCGTCATTTTACATTTGTAATTACGATACGCAAAGAAGAGAGATTAAATTTGTTGGCATGGAGCAAAGTATGAGCATGTGGCATTTTCTTGAGTAAAAGAACCAAGAATCTTGGAAATATTTCTATTTTTTAAGTTTTTTGTATGCAACGCACACATATCTATTCATTTGCCTTGGTATGATTCAGCAACTTCTAAAGTACTAATAGTTAACTTTTCACTACAGTACCAATGAAATATGAATGAAATTTTAGTCATAAATTTGTAACAACTAATTACGATATCAACATATAGAGTTGACATAAAATTGTGTCTGCAGTTTCAAATTTGTTAAATAATTAATTTGTAAAATCGTATGAAACTAGCCGAAAAGTTTTAATTAGAGATTATTTTGAACTAGCGATAATAAAGCGTAAATAAAGAGTAATTTGGCGTCATTATATCCCAAGAAGTGTAAGTCTTAGGATATCATGATGCCAAATTAGATCGCTTATATTATATCAAATGCAAAAATATATAAATTTGAATATTCAAGATGATGATTTATTTAATTTTGCCGTTTTCCACTAACCAATTTTCTAATAACATGATTAGAATTTGGTGAATATGTCGCACTAATAATTTATTTACTGACTTCAGCTGAGCGAATAGAGAAACAAGGAAAGTTTTAAAAGAGTAAATTTCTTCATATTGGAATATTTTGTAATGTTTATATTTGTAATTGAGCTTTGAAAAGTTGTATATTTCAACACAATATCTACACTACGCCAAGATCTTGGAGTAATGTAGGAATTAATAATATATTTTACAGAACAATAAATGACCAAGAGGGCTGTAGAATTAGATGTAATTTATTGAATAATTATCTTCTAGAAATCAATACAACTGGGATGTCAGTTCATAGACCTCAATCGGAAATATTATCAATAAGATAAAATTTTATTTAATAAAATTGTATATAAAAAACTTAATTTCGAGAACATGATTACCAATATAACAAAACACACTCACCTTTTTCGAGAAATATGCTTTTAATTGATGAAAAACTCATGTTCTGTATAATGTATAAAATCTTATTAATTGAATATTGCATGTGGCATTTTCTTGAGTTCAAAAGCCATTTTTGAATAATATTAAAATTAGGTCAATGTAAATTAAACAAAGAACTACGTTTCAACTGACATAGTTGAAATGTAGTTCTTTTTTTAAATTTGTAATTAAACAGTCATCTATATACATTATTGAACTTCTTCATTGTCGTTTCATTTTTTGTACTAACTTGTAAATAAAGTTACTAATAATTTTGAGGTCAACCTGATATAATTCATACCAAGTTGATCGAGTTTAACTAAATGAACTTAATAAAAATTATTAATTTATGTTAAACATATAAAACGATATTATACCAGAATATATTTTATTGGAACTCAACGCTTCATAACTTTTAATGTCTCAAATCCTTCAATACTTGAACTGTTTGAGTCGCATGTTGGTAAAATCAGAAATTAATGAATTTATTTCAAGGTGAAATTACAAAATATCCCATACTGTGTCAAATGTTAGCATTATTAACAATTGAACTCTCACATGGAATCACATTTTGCTAGTTTCATTCAACTTGCGTGAACTCCCAAGTTATTCCGATATTCTGAAAAAAATTAAATATGACTGTCAAAATTATCACAATTGGAAAATAATTAACGACGTTTTTGACATACTCACCTCGTCTTAAGGATATAAACCTGTAATATTTGATAAAACTATGCATAATTGTGCAAATTCTCATAAATTCAGATTTATCAGTAACTGACATAATATTGAAAAGAAAATAAAGATATTCGTTGAAGTAAATATATTTCGAAAACTATTTTGAATTACTGATTAAAAATCAAAATTTATTATCGAATACTTCATACTTATTTTCTTATGTATATTTTATACAATGTAAAATATGTTTAAAATTATAAAAAATATTCATATTCGATTTCAAGTTAAGAATTCATATTCGATTTTAAGTAAGTGTTAGGTCAATTGAATAAATACAATATTTTTTAAATTAACATAAAATCACACATCGAAATTACAATAGGTTATATCTGTTACATTGAAGCACAGTGGCTGCAAAATAACATAACATATTAAATCAGTCGTCTCTATCTTTTATTTATAACTTAAACAGTTAATGCAATTTCTTTTATACATCACTGAAGCAATTGAAACACCTGCGGTAGATATCGGCACACTAAATATTCTGACAGTATTTCTAGCCCTTTCTAAATTTAAATATTACGTATCGTACGTTTTATGAATGACCCACCAAAATTTAAGTAATACAATACCGCAACGATTCATTACGATATCAAGAGTTTCCCGTATCTGTATAAGTCACTTGTTTCCCATAAAATTATGTATGACGTAATTTTGTCTCTTATCTTCTACCACTTTCATAAGTACATAAAGAGACTTGCTAACGAATTGACAGCGACAGAAGCGTTGAGGCCTTGTTAGGTCCCGCACGGAATATAACCTAGCGCAAGATAAAGTGATAAATTGAAAATAAATTTTCTTATTTATATCAACCCTGGTATTTGTGTAACCAGCAATGTCACTCGTCATGTCACCCGTAAATTTTGGTAATATTTATATGGTTTTCTGAACCGGTCAATTTCAATAAATATGAATATTTACTAATCTAATTTGTTTACGTCGGAATTTTTACCTTACTCGTTTTCTGAAATGGTAATTTTATTTAAATGGTAATGCCATTACCAACTTTTGAATATTGTTACTATTAAACGAAAGGTTGAATAAAATTTTACATTCTTGATGTATTCATTGAATTAGGAAAACAAACATAGACGATCTGTATAAATCTCTTGCGCAAATATACGTTTCTTATATTTTAACTGCAATACCTAAGTTCCGGTGGCATTGTAATCATTAATGACTTCATGTTTATCGTGATTTTCGTGCATACTTGATAAGAGTCAAATGCATTTTTTTAACCTTTGGTACACAAGAAATATAATGCAATTGCTTCGGTGTCCAAACATACCCTTTTTTTCTTTTTAATTTTCTACATTTAACGTTTTTTCCCTAATTTTTTTTTTATTTTTGGGAAATTTCTGTCCTGAGAAATTAGCTGGGACTCATGTCGATTGGTTCATCAGGTTGAAGTAGGTCAGTGATAAAGCAATAATTTTATGAATTTTATTAAATACATCAATAAAATATTACGCATTATATCAGTTACATAATCCTATCTTTGAAATCTAAATTATGTCGCTTGCCCGAAACAGTACTACTTATAGACGTCTCGGTCCCTGAGATCAATGAGTATCGTGAACAAAAGTATCAGCGCTCGGCACGAGTGCTCGCTCCATACTAAATCATTCCTAGTAACTTATTTCGATGCCACATATATTCTCACTGCGATATTATTTTCGTTTACAGAGAAACAAATTTAAAAGTAATTAGCCAGTCTAAAAGACCAAAATGCGCTGATATAAGAAATTTAATCACTTCGAATAACTTAGGATCGCCTGTGTTCTATAAATATATTATATAACCGTTACTAGAAAAGATTTAGTATTGGCGCGAGCACTCGTGCCGAACGCTGATTCATGATACCGACACGTCTATAAGTGGTATTATTTTGGACAAGCGACCTAATTTATATTTCAAAAATAGGATTATATAACTGATATAATGAGTAACGTTTTAAATATAATTCATAAACTTATATTATAAATAATTTTAATACCTTTATTGTTATATACATATTATAAAATTACAATGTTAAATATTTGAAACTATATTATAACTAAATTTCAAAAATGTTTTCCAATGACTTTTCAGTATAATTTCAGAATAAAATTACATAACATAAATACGTTAATTCAAAGAAAAACGAACAATTTACCGCTTTCAACTACGGTAGTATTTAGACCAATGTTACATAAATGTAATTTCATTTAAATTACATTTCTATTTTTGGATTAAAAAGGTAGTCGAAAGTTGGACTTATCTTATTACCACTCATACACAACCTACGTCGAGTAAAATAAAAAAAAAACAAATTTAAGTTTAATCGTTTCCTATTTATTCCTTTATTTTGCTTCTTCTCACCCATTGAAAAAATGCCACACTACATTTAGGGAATTATTTGGCGTAACATGTCGTCACAAAATATAAGTAAATATTTTGACCCTTAACTAGAGTACTACGCAATCAGATTTATCTTATTTATTAAGGTAAAACTAGTCGTTAATAAAACGTTCCATTAATGCGAATCTTGCTAGACGTACACAATATAAAGATAATCACATAACTTTTTCAAATTGAGTTTGATTACATTTTTTTTTCGTATTTTTCTATGTTAAACTTTTTGCGATAATTTGCTGCAATACTTACGAATGCTGTATCAAAATTTTCACACATCTACATAAGCTCCGGTCGCCTTGCATAAGATCCATACATCACATAAATTTACTTCACGACGTCTACCGGTTCTTGTGTGAATAATTTATTCTAACACGACTTAAGGGACAAGATCTCACAGTAAAAGAGATATTCAGACTTCGACGAAGTTTGCTCTGTGTGTAATCTTGTGTGTGGCAGAATGATAAATTGCAAATTAACCGTCTTTTGCATTTGTTGAGAAACCTGATATTTATTTGTTTAAACAGCAATTGCGGTCGAATTGTTTGAAGGTGTTTTAGCAATGGAATTAACAATTTAATGCAGAGTTTAAAAAGTCTCGGTTTTGAACAAATTTAAATCGCATGATTTGCGGTACCAAGTTTTTTATAGATTTTACTTGGCAAGTTAACAATAATATTATCCGAACGCGGAGTGTTTTGTGTTAGTTTTATTTGATATAACGCTAATGTAGAAAAATAAATGCTAGTAACATATAAAAGAATGGAAATTTAGTTGAGAGTAATTGTTAAATTTTCAATGTTAATAACCATGAAAGGATTTTGGTTTAAACATATTTTCCTGGTATTTGCAAAATTTAGATTTTGGTTTTATTTTAAATTCATAAAAAACTATTTAAAATAAAGTTAAAGTAAAAATAATATTTACGCAAAATGTATGACTTCAGATTGTAAAAAATATTGCTTTCATTAAGGTGATTAAATAATTTATTTATATTAAAGTAATTGATTAACAAACAATAATTCAGAAGTCTTTAACAAAAATAATTAACAGGTAGTGGAATATCTGCTGCGTAATATAACTAATTATAAAGTATGCCCTAACGAAGATTTTTTTCGTTTTTTCTTTAATTTTGTTTATTTACGTTAATGACAGTCAACATAAAAGTACTGATAATGTGTAAAAGTTAGATATTTTATAAAATTGAGGAATAAATTAAAAATAACATTTTAGGGAAGTTATGTAAGCAAGTAAGTATTAACAAGCGAATCAAATATTATCAAAACTAAAATTGTAGCAAAAAATTTAAATTTCTTTAAATATATATTTATCATTATATTTAATAGCATCATTATTATCTATTAATAAATTATTTTTATTAATATGACATGAGGAAATGAAGGAGCCCTTATTGAAATTAAAATGTCATTAAAGGGGAATTAAAACATGTAACATTACAATCGAAATAACTCTACTGCTTAAAAGAAATGTGAAATATTTACAGTCGTAGAGTAGTTATCAAAATGAATTATCAAAAAATTTACACCTTTTCAAATTTACACCTTATGAACTGTTGGTGTTCATTGACATATTCAATACATTCGTTTCTGTCTCTCAAGAAATATTTCTGTGACTTAATGAAGGTACGTATGTTATACGTAGGATTTTGGACACACCGATGATAATATGAAAATACATATACTTAGATGCTGCATGGTACAAGGGAGAGTACACTTTCTTTGTTATGTAATTTGACCATAAAACTAGGAAAATATATGGTTCACCTTAAGGCGTGTAAACCAAAAATTTACAAAAATATCGTGAAATCTGTAAATTATTTGAATCAATGTAATACAATCTTTACATAACAGTAGCTTACAACTTTTCTAATTATGGAATAAAGTTTCAATGATATTGAATTTCAGTTAGGTCGGCATAGTAAATTTAAAATACTAAACAAAATAAATGTCCAATATTGCATGAAAATGTTTAAATTACATTATATTTAATTTTTTATCAAATTAATAATAAACTATTGTTTTGTTAAAAAATATTTTATTATTAATTTGATAAAAAATTTAAGTTAATTCAAATTGCTAAAATAATTCAAATACAGTTTTTACATTATGATGTGTGTGGAAGAAAAAAATTAAATCTGACTAGACGTTCAAACATTTGTTTTTTATTAAAAATTTGTAGACTC
Source organism: Druceiella hillmani (assembly GCA_039881145.1). NCBI lineage: Eukaryota > Metazoa > Arthropoda > Insecta > Lepidoptera > Hepialidae > Druceiella > Druceiella hillmani. Next base: position 250,374 of record JAYKKI010000007.1, on the reverse strand, counting down.
GAGTTGAAAGAAATTCATTTTAAAGAGACATGTGGCAAAAAAATTAGTTTTCTTTTATAAATATTATTTTCAATTTTTTTAAATATTAACAAGGTCGTCGCAAAGTTGTCAGGCATAATACAATTACGAAACCAGAGATATGCTAGGTGAAAACAGTGATTTTTTATACAATGGAAATATTTAAACTTTTCTCTTAAATTCATGTTATTTGCATGTATTTTATTTATAATAACATAAGGAATATTTTAGAAAAGTCGGAAGCTTTCCGTTACTTTTTTTTTATTTCCGTAATATTAAATCTTTTTCCATCTTCCAATTATTTATCATTGCTAAAATCGTTAATTAAATATTTGCTGACCATGGAATTCACTTATTATAATTGAAAAGATACAATGGTATCAATTTTCCCGAAATAATTCTGACACAAGCCTTTTCATATATTCTTCGAGAGTCGCTTGATGGAAATTGTTCAAAAATGTTTGTATGGTAGTTCTAGAGTTATTGTTGAAAATGGTCACAAAGATACGTTTAGCCAAACTCCCAAAGTTAAAATCATAAAAAACAGCGTCAGGTGGAATTCACCTAAATATTATGTGTAAAATATGGCGGTAATTCCGAATTTTATAGTTTTGAAAATATTGAAGATATTTTTATATTGGTGAAAGATACATTCGGCAATATAACTATTGATGAAAATTAATATTCATAGTAGAAAACTGTTATATATACTTAAGAGTCCTTAATAGCAACACTCCAATGCGAATACCACTCGTACTTATCTAGATTTCAGTTGCTATTACCGTTCTGTTGCTCCCTAATATCCTTATATACTATACACATATGAAGGTACTAGGCCATGCACGTCACTATGTATGTTTTTTATCGCCATGTAATAGTATTTCATTATCTTTTGAGCTTAAAATGTAACTACATGGCACTTTGTCATCTCCATGATATTTTGGTTCCCTTTAACTTCTTTCTTAAGTTGTGTCTTTCTCGATCTAATATCTACATCAGATGTAATTAAGTGAATAGAATTTTTGGTAAAATTGATAATAATGACCATTTAACTTTTGTGGTTTGATTACTTAAAACAACAAAGCTCATATCCATTACCGCGTCCGAAGATGCAATTTTTTCTGTTTCTTTAGATCCTCCGGTTGAAACTAATGTAATATTTTCTTCTTAATTGAGACTTCCTTTTAAAACATATTAATTAACATTTTGTAAACAAGATTAAATGTAACCTCCAACATGAGTAATTGATATCTTAGGCTATAGGTTTTTTATGCATATTATCTAGTGCTCATAGAATAATGAATTGTCAATAGGATTGTTCAGGTAAAGTGCAATATTTTAAAGGTTTAAACAAATGTTAAAACTTTTTGACATATACTCATTAACACGATACGATATATACAGTATACACTGGTTAAGTCATCCTTTCGACAAGGATTTGTTGTTGGTGTTCGTTAATGTTATATATTGCATTTTATGTTATTTGTCTTCTATTTTTGAAATGAAATTTCTTTATAGGCAATGACAGTAAATTTTCAATTGATTCAAAAAATGCTGCGTTACAAAACTAAGAAGTTTTATTTTATAAGAAATGTCTTGTTGTTGCAATATATATATATATATATATATATATATATATATATATATATATATATATACATACATATATATATATATATATGAACTATAATAATATGTAACTAATAAACGATGCTAGATGTGTATTTTCGAGTTGACTTTGATAAGTACAGTTCATTAATAGTGAATTTTACGCGATTGAAGGAATGTTTTTATCTACTCTTCACGTTAATCATTGTGAAAAATTAAACATTTCTTCATTAGGTTAATTTTGATGGGCTAATAAAATCTTGCAAATATATTTCAATCCAATTGCCGATATCTGATTAAGCTAAAATTTTCATCTATTTGTTGTTTAGACACCAGTTTGATATAATATTTATATCAGAGTGGACTGTGGGCTCAAAAGAGGGTCACAATAACTCCATGACTGCGAGAAGATTCCCATAGTGTCTGGACATATTTAATTAACACAGGCAAAACCTTGGATCTTCTGTGGCGCGTATGGTTTAACGATGGGGCCGAAAAATAGTAGTATTTTATATTTGTAGCAGCAAACCCTGTTTGGTATATGACTGGGAAAATTTAATTCGTGTGGGTAACATTTACCAAAAATGAATCCTTTGATCTAATAAGATCTACATGGCGTAATTATTGAGTCAAAAAGTGGTTTCACGAACTCCACATGAGCTAATAACAGGTTTGCTTTATTTGGAATTATCCTATTTGTCTCAATGAGACCTTGGATTAGGAGTAAGAAGGTGATTGAGGGTACTCCATAAAGTTCAATGGCAGACATGGCATAATGGGTTTATTTTATATCACACACAGTAATGTCATTATTCCTGTTCATATGCGGAACTTAATATTGCAACTAGGAGAGACCAGTTCAACAAGAAAGTCCTCAAGTGTTAATTTTAAAAATAGCGTGTTTGTTTTGATATTTAAATGTCAAATACGGAAGCAAAGATAAACATTGACCAACAAGTTCAGCGGAACAGGCATCATTAAAATTTGACTGCAACCTGTTTATAAGATGTTTAGTTATAAAACATAACAGGAATTGGGCTTTTATTAGCCATTAGAATTTTTTAACTAATGTAATTCTTCATAAAAATGTTCAAGAGTTAGAGATAAGTTCCAAAATAATCAACTTCCATTCTGTATATTACATTGTAAACATTTCAATTCGAATTTAGCCATATTTTGAATGAAGCGTAATAAAAATAATAAATATATGACTTATAAATATGAAAACTACGTTATTTTTTAAAAGAAGTGATATTAAGTACAAAAACTACACAAAAATAATTCGGTCCTCTAATAAAAGCAACTTCCATGACAGAATAGCCGTTCGATACAACTTGGCCATGAAAACTTTAAGAACGAGAAAATTCTTATTTTTGTATCTTCAAAAGTTTAATAAATCATTTTCACTTTGGCAAGTTTATGAAATATGATCGGCAGATAACTCAACGGAATAGGCAATAAATTGCGAAAAGAATTTCAGTTTATGTTCATTTAGTTTATGTGTGATAATAATAGTTATGTTTACCAACAAAATAAAAATAATTGTAACCTTATAATATTTCGGTCTGAAAAAAATATGGAGTATTTAAGCATTATTTCTTCATTAAAATATATTTAAACACAATTTATAAATCCAGTAAGTTATAAATTACATTAGGAACGTTTGTTATATTTTTCATAATTAAAAGGTCTATCTTTTTGCATTATGAACATTAATTTTAGTTTTAACTCTACTTGTATCACATAATAAAACTTGTGGAAATAACACTCTTTGAAAAAATTAAAATTGGCTATTTTAAGAACGGTAAAACTATTAGCAGAATTGCAGATACAAAATAATCTAAGGAAGTTAACAAAAAATAATTGTTTGTCCGCTATATTTGATTTAAACAAATATATATATTGCAAACCTTATTACAATTTTAAAAAATTAATAATGAATACAGCAGCTAGTTTGACTATAGATAAATTAATAGTTTAAAACACTGAAAAAGGCATGTTTCATGAATACACCACCAAAAAGCAGAAAATAATTATAAAATTCTCTGTCTGTTCTGTAAAGATTTGGCGTTAGCCATGTTTATTATTGAGTATAATATTTGAGTGTAAAAGCGGGGAATACTTTGTAATGAAATTTAATGTCAAGCATTTTCATCCATATAATATAATTTAAGAGGAAAATCCATTTTTTTAGAGTCTCAAACTATATATGAAATGAAAATTAAAATTTCGAGTAACTAATTCATCGCCACAAAATTCCCAAACGAATATTTTTAAGTTTTGGCTATTGTTATAGGTGTGAGTTAACATGTTTTATTACTGTACCAGATTTCAAGTTTCTTCGTCAAGAGCTGTCTGAGAAAAACGGCTGTGATGACAGTTATAGGGACCAAGACGTGAAAGATATTATGAGGGTTTCGTTTGCCTTTTATGGAAAGGAACCCTGAAAATATTGGGGGTATGTCATAAACACTTCTTAGATACAGAAATCCGCTTGCGAAATATTAAGCTTAAAATTAGTCATTTTTTTAGAGTTACATATTCCCACCCTTTAAGCTAAATCGCTATTATGGAATATTAGAAAAGTATTTACAGTAATATGTTTTAAGAAATTAATACGAAAAATCTCACAGTTGAGTAAAATCTAATAATTTATGAGTAAGAGTCAACCAACTCATGTACTTGGATATGTAATAAGTTCATTAAGTTCCATACAAATGACCGAAATCAACCGCGGAACTTTGGATTTTAAAATATATATTTATAATGTCTGATATACACTATAATATATATAAACCTATACATATATATAAACCTAATTATATATAAACCTATACGTGTAATAAAATTTAACCGAGTGAATTCTGTACATTGAAGACATTTTAAAAAGTGATTGTTTTAGCGCATAGAATTAAAATACAAATCAGGAAATCTATTTCGAAAAATTTTTGTGTTTTCGTCTGTATGTTAATTTGAGCGCGTATCATGTAAAATGTACTAGACGGATTTTAATGAAATTTGGTATGGTAATAGTATATCTCCAGGAGCAACGTATAAGAGGAACGAAGGAAATCGTAAGCGCAGCTAGTATATTGGTATACTGAGAAATATTATATTTTTACGCCTCTGAAAGGTATAGTTGGCAATGCACGTACCTTGAGAAAAAATAATATTTGTGAATATTTAATGGAAATAATATGTACCCTTAAATGTTTAGAAGTGCCTAAATATAAACAGAAGACGTAATTTTATGTGAAAACTTTTGGTTGCATAATAATATTTATACCTTTTGTAATTCTTGCATTGCATGACATTTTAATTTTTTTATTTTGTTTCATGGTTTAGATAAAAGAATTTTAAAGTCTAAGTCAAGTTTCTGATTATTCAAATATTTTAAAAATTAGGCGAGGAATATCAGTTTGAATTTACAAAACGAGAATATATACCTCTCTTGATGAATTGGACCCTTTTCATTCTTGAATGTAACTATTCCTGTTTTTAAGTAGGGTGGTTTTGACTAAAATAAATTTTATAATATGTATTTATTTACAGTACAAGTCTGTAAGTGTTCTGTACTCCAAGTTGAAATAAACCTCAATTTGACATAAAATATATTAGAAAAGTTTGAAAAATTGGCACTCACAGTTCAAATATTTTCAGTACCGAATAAAGTACTATATGAATAAAAATTCAACAGCTAAAGTAAATGCACGCGGTTAATATAATGGTTTAGGATAATAAGCTAATAATCAAAATATATTACATATTTCTGGTCAGATATGATAAGGAAAAATATGTTTTAAAAGGCGTCACTCCCGTTTTACGTGCAAATGTAAAAAATACATATATTCGAATACATATTTAAATACTTGAAATTTTAAATTCTGGGTTAAATTCGACAGATTTGAAATCAAGTAAACATATTGTTTTAAATTCCATCTTCTTTTATACACCTATCTGTTCATTGCTAGATATAATGCACAGCTCACAATATAGTCTATTACTGAAATGATTATATTAGTTTATTTTAGACTAAGAAAAAATTAAATGAATTAGTGATTCATGAATTTTATTTATCATTGACTGCTAACGTTTTTATTTACATAAACATGTTAAACACCAGCTTAGTGTAAGTTTGCCTTTATGCACTTACTTCTGATAGAGGATGAAACTACTCGTAGTCTCTGGGTGCTACGAAAAGTAAGAGCTTTTTATTGCTGAAATATGATGTCGTAGCTCAAACCATTTCCGCTGCTGGCAACTATTCTTTATTACGTTGCGGACAAATTTTAAAGTAATGCGAAACTTGGATTTCTGTCAAGTTGGAAACAAAAATTCTTATGTTGGAATATATACGTTTATTGTGATGAGTTCTAACTGTTATATGATCATTTTGTTATAAAAATAATATTTTCGTATTTTCAAAGTAACAATTAATAGGCGAAATTTTTGGCATCACTTTTTTTTTAAGTAATTAATGAAAAATAACAATTAATGAACTTAATTCTTAGAAACGAGTGTACATTTCAAAATGACGTTTGGGGAAAAAAGTAATAGTGACAAGTTGAAAGAAAGAGAGGAGAAAAATATCTTTGGCACAATGGCTACAGTTAGTCACTATATTCACATTGAGAAAAGCTTCATTGAGGAAAAACGAGAAAAGATTTTGGTCATATATATAGGACTTATTATCTTTAGATACTGTTCAGAAACATTAAGGATATGAATTTTTTTTGATCAAGTTCATTCTTTCGATTAATAGTTACACTTTAATATCTATATTTTATATGCATTCCAATTTTTAAAAAGGACTTCATTTAAATCGGACGTAATCAAAACATCGAATACGTATTAAAAATTTGTATCATAAGAAAGGTTTAGATTAAAGTGGTTTGCAATTTTGCAAGCTTTTTAGAAAACGTACACTACCAAATATTATAACGACTTAGTTTGTTACTCAAGAAAATCGTTTGAAGTTTACGTCAGTAGTAAGACTAAAATTTAGCTATGGAAGCAAATGAATTTAAGATGATTTTCTGTAAGTAAAGAGTATGTGACTATCGTTACGATAGCTCTGTTGTGATATTTGATAGAATTTATTAAAAGATGCATTTAAAATTTTTGGCCCAAATGATAAAGTCGAATAGGTTTACAATTCTATTACGTATAACATATTTAACAATTGCATTTGAAATTGCATTTAAAATTAAAGTAAACAATCATTTAATGGTCGTCAGCTTAAAAATGGGAAACTTTAGATCTAACAAAGGAAAATTAGAAACAAGTGTGAAATGGAGACAATATACCACCTTATAGTTAATGAAGAAGAGGATCAGTGAGAGAACAAGTTTCGTTTCATTTAACCACCTTATTTCCATTTACGTACACCAAACAAGAATAATATTAATACGATAACCATAATACGTACTAAAATTCCAGAACTTCACGATTTTCTTTTCATTTCAAATTAAAACCATATCGTAATGTTCTGGAATACTGAATTTAACGTTGGCTGCTGACAAGATACAATCAATGAAGGTAAAAAAATTATCAAAATAAAGAACTTTTGCGCATAGAAATATTTTTCTTCATTTGTTTCTCCTTTTTTTCCCTCGCCATATCTTATTCATACAACTAGATTAAATAAATTTATGTTTAATAAACAGAATAATAATCTATTTTTTGTAAGTTTATAAATAATTTTCACATTTTATTCTTCTATATTGTGTTTTTTAATATTAATATAATGATGTGGAGAAGCCATTTTTGTCTACGAAATAAGTTCCCAAGTTAATGGTTAAAAAATATTGTGAAGAAAAATATTATAATTGTTTCACCATTCATGCACGTTGATCTCCTTTGTTTATTATATTGACTGGACAATTAACATTGTTATTGTGAGCTTTTGCGTGCATCAATTTCAATACATGTGACTAATTTTTTCGATTTACTATAGTGAATTACATAATCTTTATTTTCCATACATTTTGCAAACCAAATCTTATGCCAATATAATTAAAAAAATTAAACCAATTTAAGATAGCTTCATATTGACTTACTAGAATTGAGAGAATTTGCAACTTTTAATAGAACCTGAAATAAATGAATAAAATATAAAATTTTAAGTTTAAGCCCATGAAAGTCTATCAACAGATATTCATTCAGTCTTATGATCAGATAGACTTGAGATTTAAATGAATAAAATGTAACTAAGTTTATAATTTGCGTAGGTAGGTTATTTTCCATTGTAAATATTAATATTCTAAGATAATTTTTTAGAAATTAAGATTTGAATTATTTTAAAAAGGGGAAAATCCAATAATCAATTATTTCTAATTCTATGTGGAAACACACATTTTTATAATTAGTGTTATTATTTTAAATATATAGCAGGTAATATATTTGCATTGTGAAAAGTTTATGTATTAGTTAGAAATGCTATGTACCCTTAAAGATTTATAGTTTCTAAATGGATACGGAACCCTCGCAGTGCGAGTTCTTCCTGTCAATGACATGTGTTTTTAACATATTTTTAATATTTATTTATTTACGTACGTTTATCAATTCATTAGAGGAACCTATTAGTAACTATAAGCAATTAATGGTTCAACAAATTAAAACAGAAGTTAAAAATTAAGTATGAATATAAAATACACAAATAATACAAAATATAACGACGACACATTTAGACAAATTTATTTTCATCGATCATAAACATATCACATTCTGGTGCGACCACGATAAGATGAATGAGCAAATTAGTATTGCAGAAAACAGGAGAGTTACAATATAATTAGGTTCTGGAGGGTGGCAGAGCAGATAACAATTGCGTAAACGCAAGAAATTGTTCAGTACTAAGAAAGAAAGTTTACTCTATAAATGCGATGTCCTTTCTGAGTCACAAGGAATGGAAACCTGGCATACCCAAGAGGAAATCGGTAGGAAATAAAAAGAAAAAATCAAAATATTTCCACCAGAATTAAAAAAGTTCTAGTTTCGATATTTTATATCTAAAGGTTCAATATTTTTTATCTATTTGATATCTGATTATAATTGTATCTGAGGAAGAGATCAACTGAAGATTGGCAGAGTCGTAGATATTGACAAGAACTTTTTGGTGTTTGCTTACTACTTTGTGTACCATATGTTGAGTAAAAAGGCAAGCCCTTCCACAATCTATACAAATAATCTACGATTTTGTTAACATAATCTTTTTGAAATTTCAGGGTATTCATTTTATATGATACACAATAATTTATAAATTGAATAGAATTTTGGTACACAAATCGGTACAAGCTGAAATTTTATTATTTATATTTCTGTAAGTGTGCCACTATTTGTGTTGTTTTTAGTAAAAAACACATACTTAAATTACATTTTAAACTAGCAGAGCACTTTCGTTTTATCACTCCACGTTATATATATATATATATATATATATATATATATATATGTATATATATATATATATATATATATATATATATATGTGTGTGTGTGTGTGTGTGTGTTTCCAGTCTAAGGATGAAAACTCTCCTATATTGCTCATTTACTGCTATGTTTCGCGAAATCTTTTTGTTTTCATCTAACGGCGGCGAAGCCTAAAGGAAGATGTTGTTTTTGATCATTAGTTAGGTACATGTGTGTATATATGTATCTAAACCACTCATTAATCCTCGAAGAGTGAACGGAGTTTAATGAATAAGATTCGTCTTAACGTCATAACATATAAAAGAATCACTTTATAAGTAAAGCGTAAAAGTATAAGAAGGATGACACAAAGTTATTAGGTAAAAAATGTGACAAGCAATACATTTAAATTCTCATTTCTTGCTTTAGTACTCATCGAAATCTATTGGAACTCTTTGTCATGCTATTCAAATGTAATATTTTCTATAAAACTGTATAATCAACGATTCTTTGCATTATTTTAATACCCCTATATTCACATGCGACGGATTATGTCATAATTGTACTTCATATGCCATTACTCTTCCTTAGTGTACTTTGCTTACAGAGGCGTTGGTAGAGCTAAATTATTGTATTGAATTTGTATATATTCCCTCTTTCTTTCAAATGTTCTGATCTCTAAGTTTCGTCGTGGTTTTTTCGTGGTGACAGAAGTTTCTGTTTCTCATCAATACTTTAAATGGACAAATATTAACTCAAATGTTATATTCTATTCATAGAAATGCTTGAGTTAAAGAACCGCTAAGATGGCAAAAAGAGCTAAAGTTCATTGTTTCATGACACAGCTTTTATAATGTGAAATTGCAGATATATATGGATATGAATAAATTTTGCAAAATATGTTGTGAGTGCAAAATCTTCTTCATTTCTTACGTCTATTCGATATAAATTATTTAAAACATAGTCAAACTTTCCTACGCAAACGAATATTACGAATATCAATACTCATTACACATATATAGCCAAATTAGTTTAACGACATTACTTCTAACTTCTTGCTTATGATTTTGGTGTCATTAGATTTGATAAGTATACAGATTCTTGTCTACACTACATTAAATGTTAGAGTTATGAAATTTGCTATATTATATTGTAGTCGAATGAAGCTTAAACTATTTTTGAGTACAAATATATTTCCACTTGCTAAAGAAACTCGATGCAATTAATAAATAATTTAATATAATAAAATATTGGCAAAATACGTTTTGAAATACCTATTTCTTTTGATTCTTTTGACGCTAGTTAACTAAAGTAATTTCATTTAAACATCTTGAATTGTCAAAGAAAAGAAAATATAGCAATTACGAGAGCAATAAGAGATTACCGTTTTCGAGAGCAATAAGAGATTACCGTGTTTGCATTATAACTGAAATAAAATAAAAACAAAATCGATGTACCATAAATCAGCCTCAATCACCTTTTTAATTACTAAATAGACAAAAAGAAAAAAAAATACTTCTAGATTTCTTCTTGTCTTCTTTAAAAACCATTTCGTTCGCGTAATTCAATCACGAGTGTCGTGAAGATAGATTTGAATAATTTCAAATGACTTGATTTCAATTTTAGCGACGTGTATTTTGCTAAATTATATGAATTCAACACGACAAAAGAAGGAAGAAATTATTTAATTAGGACTAAACATTATTTTGTATTCTAAAACACAAGTTTACTAACGTTTTTTTGCCTCTCTACAGCCTTTGATTTAAAACTTGTCCTCGCTCTTATTTAAACCTTATTTTTCGAGAGAAGAAATTTATAAGCCTTGCATAAGAAACAAAATCTATACTTATGTCAAAGAGAAAACAGATTGTGCCAATTAACGCAATTTGAATTTTTTCAAAGTTTCTGTATTTCACAATTGTATCTACTCTTTTTCTATTCTACGCAGATATAACTTGAAGGGAGTATTCGCGGATAACAAGGTTCTTTTCTAGAAAAAAATAACTTATTGCTTTCAGCAACAACTTCACAAAAACCATGCGCTCAATCCCTTTATTCAATTTGGAAAAAATTAATAAGCACCACGTCCCCAATCTATTTAGTAAAAAATAGTAAGTACCACGATGTAATGGATAATCCTAATATAATTAATGAAACAGAATAATTCCAGATAATCAATGTACACAAAATGCTTTACATGTATTCCTAGAGCTTGCTACCACTTGCAACAACTCACGACTTGTTACTAGAAAATAAACCATACATATTAAGAGCACAAACACAGTAGCTTATAAGCACAATAATAAAATTTTGCAGAAAACAAAGTAACTTGCCTTTCAAGGAATAAAATTCATTACTGGTATTTGTGTTTATATTTTATAACAATATATGCATTAATTCGTGTCGACATCGAATAGATATTATTTTTTTCGCTCAATAACATTTATTAAAAATGTATGGAAGATTCTTCTTGAAAAGTGTATTACTTAATATAAAATAGTCTCCCTGATACAACAGATATATAAATATTAAAAAAGAGGAAATTTGTTTATATAGATTAACAGAAAGTCATCGCTGTGTAATATAAATGAAAAATAAATCAAAATTAAGTACTCAAGTTATGTTTTGTTTTTCAAAATTTGTTTCTGACTCATTTCAAAATTAGCAATAAAATATAATATGACAGCCTCAATACGAGCATTGGAATAACATATATATGAATATGGTAGATAATGAATAATAAAAATATAAAAAAATATATTTATATATATTTAATATTGTACACTAGATTTGTTATTTTCATTAATGCTTTTTTGTTGCAAACTGATATTATGAGACATTAATTCCTTTAAATATTAAACAAAAAACATTCAAGTACACACAGTTTCTTCATTGAAGGAGATAGTAATACGTATAAGTAAATGATAAACAAATTTGAGACCAGGTTTTCAGCACATTAATATATAAATAAAGGAGGATTGTGTAAAATAATTTACAAATACTAAATTTAACATTGTAGACCTATGTAGAACACGTGACATAAGTGGAAATTACTACATACTTTTGTATGAATACTAGTATATCCTTACGTATGTCCACGTTAGAAGTTATTCACTGTGTGAAATTAATATATTTATATATATATATATATATATATATATATATATATATGTATGTATATACACAGACACATACGTATACATGTATACGTACAGAATCAAGAACTTGACTCAAGCAGAAATTCGTAACAAAACCTAAATATAGAAACTCGGTGTGTCATTCTATATTTATATTATTCCATAATTATATTTATACACTTAATTTAATGCATCCTATGCTAAAATTACGAGTTTTAAGTGTGTTTATAAGTTATACCCGAAAATTAATTGTAAAATTAAAATTGTTGAAAATATGTGTCTTTGAAATTAATATTTTCTATTTTCAGAATTTCTAAGCAACTGAATTTAAAAATGTTCATAGAAATTTGCATTATTGCATCATTAACAGCAAGTATACACATATGAACCTATCACTTTTGATCGATCTGACATGTACTTTAAGAAGTAAGAAGTGTTGAGTAAACTATATTTTCTACTACTGTAGAAAAAAATAATTGTGTAACTATATACGTGGAACAAATATTACTTCGCAGAAATCAGTCCGCAGAAATAACAGTGATATTTTCTGCTAAAGAGAAAATATAATTGCATTTCAGCAGAAATAATAATATCGGAAAAATTACATTTTCTATTTCTTTAACAGAAAATGTAATTTGATCAAAATCGTTCTTTGCTTCAAAAAGTGATTGTTTTCTGATTTCACACTTTAGCACGTTTAGCTGGGAAAGGTATTATTTTTCCCAACACCTGCAAAACTTCAAAAGTATAATTATATATAATTATGTAATGCTATATTCGTATATCAAATATAATTGAATTTACCACGAATAGTTAGAATAAAGAAACACTTTTTTCTACCATACATTAAATGCTTAAATAATAAGAATTATCTTTAAAAACAATATACAGAATCAAGTTAGTAGTTATACAAAAATAACTTAGTATCACTGCTAATGTGGCATTGCTCAATTTCATTTTTCCTTTTATAATGAATTTTCTATATAGAGCTTTTTCGAAGAAAACATTCAGATTTTTTTAAAAACCTATTATTATTTATTAAACACAATAAATAAATAGATATTTAAAAAGTAGAACAAACTCGCTTTCAAGCAGGTAATTTCTTTAACCTGTTTCAGAAATTGGAACAGCGTAAATGGGTATAATTAGCATCGTAGATTCCTTAAGAACATTATTCGGCGGTGACGCATATTGTATATATGGCCGTGTCTACATTACCCCTGCGTTTTCTGCATGCTCGTATATTGAATGAATCAACCTCAAGCCGTCCGCTATTCCCTGAAACATTTTATTCTTCCGAGATGAATCGAGTGAATTTTGAGAATAAATGTATTCGTGAGATGCCAGAGACGTTTTAGAGGTAAAATAAGTTCCCATGAAGTAAAAGGTTACATTCAGTGTTGACAATTTGATTGTGTGTAGTGACATATTATATTGGAACGAGCGGTTATTGCATTTTAATAAAAGGTTTTGCTTGTCTTATGTAATATATTTTTTTAAATCCATCAAAAAATAGTTAACGGGGCGGGGATATATTATATTGTGTATGGAATACAAACTGGCCGCTAAGACTTAAGAAGAGAAGGGAAATACAAAGTCGCACAAAGAATTTCATAATATAAGTATATACATACCGGGGTATCCAGCTAATAAGAGAGATCGCTATATAATAATATGTGCTACTTATACTATCGTGCGTTTTTCGTTTTAATTTCGTGTTTTTGATAATGTTACCACATGTCAATAAATCAAATATTTAAGCCAAATAAATATTTTTTAACTACCGGATATAGCGAGCAGACAGTCGCGTTTTTTCCTAAAACGAAATGATAACGTAAGGGAGAGAAGAAGTTTATAGACGATTTGTTAAAATTGTAACGAATTTTCATAGTTCCTTTTTATCTTGTTTTATATTATTTTGCTTTTTATCATGAATAATGGCTGGGTCACACCGAATGAATGTATAGAACATATGCATTATAACAGCTTTATTACTAACATTATCAACATTATGTGAAATGTCGGTCCAGAGGTATTGCGTATACAATGTGTAGCAGCAGACGTACAGTAAACAAGTACCAGGTCTCGGATGAAAAACTAGGCGCGCTAGTGGGGCAGCGGAATGGCAACTTCGCAAACGCCCCGCCCTTTGATAACGTTGTATCGCATGAATTTCTCTCTATTGGATGTCAGAATGAATTGGTACATGCGCTTGTTGTGCAGCACCATTGTAACAAAAAACTGACAGTTGTTACAACATTTTCTATGGCACGTGTAACAATTTGAAATTTTGACCCGGAAATTCAGGGAAAGTTAAAAGAAAAAGTTCTTAAAGGTGATATGATTTAAGAAACCAGCAACAAAAATTACAAACATACACTTTTTGAGGTTTAACTAATTCGTGTAAAAAGGGCTGAGATTTATGAAAGTGCTAATAAGACCGGGTTTCAATCGGTAATGATTCCAGCTCTCGTTCCGTCTTTGATTTATATCATGGTGCACAACCCGTTTTTTTTTCTTCGCTATAATTCTCCGAAACTTAGAATAAAAATCAGTTTTTCAGATGATCTGTTTTCTAACAAATTTTTGTCATATTGAAAATGGTCGCCACTCAGGACATTGCATATGTAGCACAGGTGTTACATATGCAATGCCCTGTATAGCGCATAATTTATTCTCATATCACTTGAATCTCTAATACCGAAAACTAATGCTAATAAAATTAAAAGTAAAAGCCCTCGAATAAAAGTACTCTGAATTAACAAAAAAATGTTTTGTTCTATCATGAGAATGCTCCATTTGAGCATCAAAATTTACAACTTCACAATGAAGAAATTTAGGTGGAAAGGTGGGAAATGCTATTATTATATTTCTTTTTATTGATCACTGTTTATTCCTCTACTTAAGAATTTATTTAAATAAAATTCATTCGAACACGCCTTTCAAAAAACATGAAATTTGCATAGTGATCTCGAAATAACTGCCAAAATATATTCAAAATTACTAAAAAAATTGGCTTTAAATATTAATCTAACATTATAGATTCGGTAGAATAATCATATTTCACATTTAAAATTTTGTTGACTATATTTGACCGTATTTACACAAAGTTGTTTCATATTTTTCAAATAATTTCATTTTCATAAGAAATATTTGACTGGCATTTCTAAAAAAAATATCATCATCCTGCTTGCTTCATGATTATATTCTTCAGTTTTAACTTCAATTTGAGAAAAAAATGAATTTTTTCTTAAATTGGATAATATCAGATAAAAAAAAACTATGACTAGCCTTCAGTCTAAAAGCGTTTACTGTTTCTTGCTGAAATAATAAGTAATATATTAAATTTGACCCATTTATAAATTTTTGATATAATGCGAATTGACCGGGGGATTCTCTCAGCACAATGTTGGAAATAAGTCTTTACAGATGCGCATATTATTAAACGTAATGCCCGTAATTATTACGCTGGGTATGCGGGTTGACACTCTAGCCTTGTCCGACAAACATTTAGGAATCGAAACCAAGTCACTCGTGGTATATCAAATCTTCAAAAGCTGTAAGCCTTGGAATCAACACAATATACCATGGCGTTGAGTTAATCTGTAACAGATGCAAATAAAAAAATTGTGAATGAACAAAATTTTTACCCTTACTTTTTTTTAAATACTGTTAAAGCACAGGAATTAACAAAACTAAGGCACACAGAGATAGTTGAAATACAGAAAATAGACGCGAAAGGCTGGTAAGTTAATTTATTATGGGTCTTTTTACTCCTTTCATTTCAGTGTCATCTTACCTCATAACACATAAGTGATAAATAATATATTTAATTTGTACATTATTAATTACGTCGTTCTTTGATTAGATGAAAAAATATGGCAAATATAAATTTTGAAATTAATGGGTCGGTATATATTCTGTAAAAAAAAAGATATTTTTGTGTCTCGTTTTTATCTCCAATTTCTCTCTTTTCTTTGTACAATAATTTATCTTTAAAAGAACCTCTTCTGACTTAATATTTGCTCAATCCATAGAACATTTACTTTCATTATTTTGAGATGACACGGGCCAGTAAAAAGTTGGTTTCAGTGAATTAATCATGTTCATAAATATAATATTAAAACCATCTGATAAATAAATCTAAATAGTAGTCTAATGGCACAATACCTTAATGGCTTATGGGATATAAGGGTAGTATTATACCTTATGGAATTTCGATGCAAAGTAAAGTCTTGTAATAACTTATTTGTTACTCAGCTGGGTCAAAGATCTATTTCTGTAAATATCAGTATTTACTGTCCATTTTCCTATGTAAATGAAACCTGCGATAGCTGTTCGTCGTACGAAATTAGGTTTTATAAGCCTTTTATCATTAAAATGAAATTGTAGGGATTTTTTAAAATCTAGTTCTCGCAGTGAGTTTTTCGTAACGCCTAAATATGCTGTGACTTAGTTTTCTAAGTTTATGGGCGTGGTTATATGGAAATTTTAGCAAAATTTGAAAAGAAGTTACAACCGGTTTTAACACCAAAGGTATTTCTAATAGACGCTTTTGCTTTTGGCGCTAATTTTGGATTGGATCCTAGAATAGTTTAAAAGAGTTAAAAATAAGAGACTTTTAAACTACTATCATTCATTTGCTATCATTAGCATCCACATCTAATCACTATTGATCTGTCCTGAAATTAATATGGAAAAAATTTAATTTTTAACAGTAATTATTACATTGCGTTTTTCATCAAATACAAAATGTAAAATATGTTCTGCAGGTATCATTCAATACAATTATTTTGTTTTACCACCTTTAATCAGATTATTTTTAAAGTTTTATTGCAAAGAAATAAAATTTTATCCTCTTTAGAGTATAAAATATATAAATAATTTAACGTTGCTTTGTTTAAAATTTATATCTCTTTCTACCTATTGCGCCTTTAAGATTTTTCTTAATAATCTTGCATCGCCTCTTATGCAAATTTAATCCAATCTTTGCAGCGTCATTAGATCTAGAAGGGAGAAAATATTTTTTTTTATTTTCGTTGTCAATTTATACCCTTATTGTCTTTATTTACTGTCATGCTGCTTTACTTTAGATACATTTAAGTAAGTAAAACGTTTTTTTCTTCTTTCTGCAAAATTTACTGTTGATAAAAAATATTCTACTTTAAGGGGCTTCCCCTTTTACCACATTTTAAATTTTTTTTTTTTTATTTACAAGTGGTACGAAGGTGGCCAAAATTTTTGTTACGTTACTTTTATAATTAGATCTTTGCAGCTAGTTTGATATTCTGAATAGTAAAGCGCATATTATTTTTTTTGTATTAGATGTTTTACAATGAATATAAAAGAGATCCTCCTTTTCTCATAATTAGCAATGTAAACGACTCTACTGAAACCGCTTATATAAAGTACGGTTTTTGAGACAGAAGCGTAATAACGATCGTTTTAATACAATAGTAATGACAGATACAGAAAATAGCACATGTAAGACAAGAAATAGTAAGCTTGGAAAATTATCAAAATATATCTTCAAACTATTTTTCCCGCATTTATTTCCTGTATATATAAATAGTTGGCAAAAACTTCCAACATCATTAAAGTAAGATAGAGCAAGAAAATATGTGAAAAAATAGTGGAGTGGTTAATACGAGCAATCACCCTTTCTTACTTTTATCCCTAGCATCCCTTACTTTGAATACCGCCGGTACTACTGAGACACGGAAATATGACAATACACGTGAATGAAATGGACAATTCCCAATTTATTATTCTGTCGCAGGTGAAATCATTCACCGGAATTTCGCCGACATCTCAGCACTGCACTTGTAATGAAAATAGGTCCGTAAGTCGTGGAGAAAAAAAATACCGTTACAAAGAGGGATAGACAATTTGAGGAATATTTACGTGATATATGATCATACAATATATAACGAGACTTATTCAGATGTGGGATAATGTATATACTGATTCACAATATGGGTACTGTTACCGAATTTTGGTTCTAATATTATAATAATGAAATTGATAGGAACGAAATATATATACATAACATATATAAATACACACACACACATACACACTTATATATATATATATATATATATATATATATATATATATATATAGGAAGAGATTAACAGAAAATGTTTTTTTTTATTATTTTAAAAACGATATTTCTTGTGAACTTTGCGCATATTTTAAGAAAAAAATCGGTTGCATGCAAGCTATATTTATACATTTAATATTCCATATCACCAGCCCACACTTACATATTAATAATAATGAACTCCAACTGTGTATTAAAAACAGCCGTCTGTTAATTCGCTTGTTCACGGAATTTAGGGGAGCGTCTCGACTGAGCTTATTTAATTTTTTTAAAAACATATAAGGATGACAAGTTATTCCTTATATCGCGAGAGATATTTTTGTTGAAAATCTTTTTTTCTTAATCGACTGGCTTAACAGCTATAAGGAAACAATCAATGTAATTTGTTCACCAATTAATCGCGCAAGTATTTTTCAATCCTGATAATTTTGATTCAATCTATACCTATTTTCAACACGCGTGATATTTTCAATGTCCAGTAGCAGATTTCAATGTTCGAAAAATTAAAAAAAAAAACTACACCTCTAATACAAAGTAGGTTTATTTTAACTTTATGACAAATGCGGATTTAATTTTTTGAAAACCACTTTTTCCAAATGGCGGCCATCGAGTCTGACACACTCTTCGAGTCTAGCACGCATGTTTTCAAAAACGCGTTTGCAGAGCGACTGGGGTATCCTACTGACTTCGGCTCGAATATTTTCTTTAAGTTGTGTCACAGTGCTCGGATTTGTTTTGTAAACAACGAATTTTAAGTATAAGAAAAAGTTACATGGGCTTCAATCGGGTGACCTAGGTGGCCACGGTACGGTACCGTTTCGGGATATGTTTTTTTCTGGAAATGACTACCGCACTGCATTCATAGACACATTAGCAGTGTGAGCTGTGGCCCCGTCCTGCTGGAACCATGTGTTTTGGTTGAAGAATGGACTATTCTATAGTTCTACCCTGAAAAAGTCATTTAACATCTAGGCATATCTCTCCGAATTCACAGTTACAGTTTGGCCACGTTGATTTTCAAAGAAATAAGGCCCTATGATTGCAGATGCAAACATGGCACACCAGACTGTTACTTTAGGCTTATGTAAAGGCTCTTGATGCATTTGTCTTGGGTTGTGGACATCCCAGTAACGAAAGTTCTGCTTATTCACATATCCTCCAATGTGAAAGTGAGCTTCGTCACTAAAGAATATGTTGCCCATCCGGGTATCAGTACGAAATCTCAACAACATCACCTCCGCGTAAGTTTTTCTTAATTCAAAGTCGTGTAAATCTTGAACAATTTGAATTTTATATGGATGGAACTTGAGCTTTTTCCGCATTATTACCTGCAAAGTTGATTTCGGAATTACCAATATCGATGAACGTGTACGCAGTGATAAACGGGGATTTTCAACGACAGAAACCATAACACGCTCGAAATTTTCATCCGTGGCTACCAATGGTGTAGGTCCTGGCCTGGGCCTATTTAATGTTGATCCTGTAGCTCTGAACCTTGCTATCCATGACTGAATGAGGTTCATCGATGGTCCATCATGTAATCGACGAATACTGTAACGATTATTAAATCGACGGCGTGCTACAGACAGTGAACATCCACTCGAAATGTACGCCTCGACGGCAAAAGCGCGGTGGTCTCCACTCCACTGTTCCATGACTACTAAAACATCCGCACCGCTTGCGCTTCTAACGACGCCCCCCGCGCCCTTCTTATGTGTTGCATTCAGAAACTATGTTTGTTCAAACTTTGAAATCTGCCACTGGACACCCTGCACAATAATTTATAATCGTTTTCCCGCAAAATCTTTAATTTAATTTGTAAAAAAACTTTATACGCAGTTGGATTCGTACTTCAATCAATTTTCGTTTGACCGCCTACACAAGGAACTTGAAATGATATTTTTTTATTTGCCTATTTATTGACTCAAATTAATTAGAGAATCTTAACTTAACGTTTTATGTTTCGGATCTATGACTCTATCGCCGTACTCTACCTCTGTGCTAAATTTTAAATTTCACCTCAAATAATGTCAAAGAAAATTTCCTATGACAGACGAAAAAACGAACAAGGGAGTTATTGTCCCATTATTGTCCCGTTTTCTAAACTTTTGCCGTGAAATGCTATAAACTATAATATACTTTTAATCAAAATGGATTTATAGTTGTTAATAATGTAAATGGTGTGTAATGTTTTAAATAAATGTTTATTGTCGATGACTTACTGGTTTAATGCTCTTTTGACATTTATAGTTGAAATGGTATTTTCGTAATGCGAATACTTTAATTAACACAAATATATATAGCGAAATAATTTTTATAATTAAATAATTAATTATTTATTTTTATATTTAAATAATTAATTGGCGCGCGTGCGTGCGTGCGCCTGTGTGTAATATACATCATAAATTCTTATGTGCACAACGTCGCCAAAGCTTTATTTTAATATATTAAAAAAAGGGTGGGAGTGACAACGTGAGATCGAAATGAAGCAAACTTACAGCGTTTACGTGATGGGAAAGCTTAAACGTAACCGTAAAAGACAACATATTAGTCACGTCGCCTTTCCCGGCCAGTATTTGCGATTATATCGTTTGAATTTATTTACGGATGTAAGTGCGGTTCCGCATTATGTCTTTCCTTTTTATTAATGTGCTTTTCTTGAAGGATTTTACATTAGGATACACGTTTGAATATTTATCTTTACATATATATATATATATCGAATGGATTGAAAACTATTCCATGTCATTTTCTCGTATAATTTAATAAATCTATGTATAAAGGTACATACAGAATACCCAGTTATAATTTTGTAAAATGTGTTATTTTTAATATAACTTTATTGAATAGTTGTAGCAACCAGAGAAGCAAGTATCTTAATTTTACTCAGAAAATAATCTATGTAAAATTATTAATAAATCTGAAGTCATCTGTTGGAAATTTTTTCCTTTAATTTTTAATAAATATACATTAACTTTTTATAAAGATACATAATGATAAAGTAGAAATATAAAATGTAGTTATATAGCAAGTGAATGAATTAATTTACTTACTATACTTATTGGCGGCAAAAGAGAAGGAAGATACATATGCTAGTAAAGAACGGCCAGAACTTACGTATTGAAAAACAAAATAATTTAAAAAAAACAGAGAGAATAGGCACTATATGAAACGATTGTCAGTTCCAACATTTTGTATGTTATTCATATTGCTCAAGAAAAATAAACGTAAATTTAAAAGATGAAAATACGGACGAAGATCCAGAAGTTTCCATAAGAACATGAGGAAAAAACTTTACAAAAAACAATTACTTTAAACGGCATAATTACACTCGAAAAAATGAGGTTGTGAACATAATGGAACTAAAATTAAAATAATTTTGACTCGGTAAATACTTCCGCGATATTATGGTAAGAAATTAAAGTCAAAGAAATATATGATTATACAAAACGGACGGAATATTTAAAAGAGAAAAGGTAAATGAGAAATATCTTAAAAGGCAGAAAGGCAGAAAGTGATATGTGAAAGGATATGTGGGAATTGTTTAAAGAGAAAAGTTAATATGACGTTTTATTAACAATGCTTTTACTATCTAGCTAAGAAAGGGTTTGAAAATATTAATTCACGAATGACAACATATTTAATTTTGGTCACAATTAGTTTGAATTAATCAAACTGAAGTTTATTAATGTTATTAATAGTTACGGGTAAAAATTTAAAATCTCCTAGTTAAAGACCAATATTTTATTATTAAATTTTGGTCTTAGTCCTTTATTTTACGGTTGTCACTTTGTAGTGTACTAATTGACATACTATACGATAATAACCCTAAAATAAATTCAAATTAATAAAATAAAAGACTAGTCACAACTTTTCGAAGTTGCGACTAGTGAAATCAAATTATTATTTAGTAAAACGTTATGTTGCCTAGCTATTTATTAAGAAATAAAAAAAACACAAAAATTTTTTGATAAAAATGTATACTGATTATTATAGAAGATTTTTCGAAGAGTCTTTAATCCAATAAGCGTAGAAATATGTTTATTCAGATATATTTTTGAAATGCGTTTACTGTTCCGAGGGAGTGTATTGACAAAATAATACACAGAGTAATTGTTAAGATAGTACAGTTTTTGATCTAGATCTTAATCCTTTAGTTAATTTTTAAAAAACACAATTGAGAAAGTAACCTATTTTTCTCACTAATTAGAACTATGTATTGGTTGATAGACAAAACAGCCCTTGTCAGGGATCTATTAAATTTTCGATATTATTGAATCTATTACTATCCTTGTCATAAGACAACCGACAAATATTAAAGCGACGTCCATAAGTGCTGCTCATAACACGGCCACTGATTGACTTGTATAATAGTAATACGCTTAGAGTATGTGTTTTACTATTTTTTTTCTAATTGTTACTTCCATTTTTTTCAATAGTTTTGTAATAGTATGATGAATGTCAATATTATGTGTTGTTGATGAATGTCAATATTGCATTATTTTATTTATTGCTCCAGTCATTGCTAGCAACTTCATATGTTTTTATCAGATACTAAGGGAATGAAAAAAAAATTTCTCACGAAAAATTGGAACGACTTTAAAAACCCATTTGAAAGAAACACAATTAAATGGATTTAAAAATAGAAATATGGGTATAAATTGAACTTCACTGTAAAATATTGTTTACAAACATGAATAAATTTGTAACATATTGCTACTAGACTATTAGAGATTTTTATTTCATCACAATAATAGTAGTTAGTTCGAAATCTTGTGATAAAGTATGGTTTTAAAGAAATGAATAAGTTTTTAAAACATCGCAACGCGCAGATATTTTTAATATTTAGGCATTTAGGTGAGTCTGAGTCACATACATAAAGATGAGTCAAATTATTTTACTGTCGTCGCCGTGGTGTGTTGGGTAAGAGCATAGGTAAAGGCATACGGCCTTTGATGATGCGGCGCACCGCGGAAACCCGGGTTCATTTACCGGCCGTTCGTCTAACGACTGGTGTTATGGTTGGCTGTAAGAGATTGCTTAGGTAGCAAAAAGTCCGCTATATGTATCAATTAGATATATTGAAGTAAGTGAATTAATAAATTACTCTAAAATCCGTGAAATTAATGCTCATCAATAATGAGTTCCCGTTACTATTTTTTGCTCCATACTCAGGCTCAAGCCATTACTTGTAATCAAAGGAACCATCAGACAAGTCAAACAAGCCTAAAGACGATGACCTTACTCTTCAGAATTCAACAGTTCCTGTCCGCACATGCCAGTCCTATGACCCAGACCCTGGCCACCACTTTTAACCAAATGGCTTGTTAAATAAGTATAATAAGTTCAAAGTCAATTAACCTACTCTTCACCATTAAGTCATCATCTCACAGTTTGTCAACAGACTTTGACCACCATTTGATCAAATGACTCTTCCAGGTAAGCCAAGCAAACTGGAGCTCAATTTAACTATTTCACCCAATTGCGTGTACCATCACCTTCATCACCTTCATCATCAAACACCAGTTACTGTACACCACTAAAGGACTCAATAAGATAAATTAAATGAACCCAAATATGACGAATCTACTCCTCACCATCAGTCCTTCGACAGAAACCGAATCTATTATCAGATTTTTACCAAGATATGTGACCGAAAAACTTTTTGTGATATTCCACCATATCATATCTGGTCTATTTATATACCATCAAATTCGATATCGTTCCTTCATATTTTTTGTTCTTTGGAACAAACATGTCCTAGACAGATAATTAGACTATTTCTACATCTACCAACACTTTTTATCCCTTTCACCGAGTGCAGTGCTTAATAGCGTTATGTATTACATCGTTCATGTTCTCAAGATCAATTTATGTTTACAATAATATCGCCTTTTGTCTAGAAAATATTTCGCGCGCTACGGGGAGTCTTCTCACCATTTTTCCTTTCGCTACATAGAGGTTTATCAGGAATAACAAAAATATACTAGGCAGAAATCTTATTTCTATATCTGCAAACACTATTTATCCATTTCACCGAGTGCAGCATTTGACAGTGATATGAGCGTTAAACCTTCTGAAATGAAAAGCATTACAAGGAACCATCCATCTATTCTCAAGATCCATTTATGTTTACAATAATAACAGAAAATATTTCTCGCCCTGTGAGTAGTAGAGGTTAATGGTACCTGATAGTGCATGTATTATATTTTATGTCCATATGTATAATTTATAACTAAATCTTCCACAAGGGCCATATACATTAGGTTTTACTTTTACGATATCTTATAATTTAAATCTTATATTTAATTTATTTATTGCTTACATTTTTAAAAATCTTCTCATTTCAGCCTACTCCAGTATAAAGAACATTTTTCACAAATTTACAACTTTCTAACGATTTTAACACATTAAAAATTTTGACTCTCCTCCCCCCATTTCGGCCTCTTAGCAGTTTATTTTCAAAATATTCAAAATATTTTCTTTATTTCTAGGTAACTTTCAAAAAGTTTCTAGTTAATAGGATCATAGCATTTTTTTTGTTTATGTACAATTTTTGAAAAATCTTTTGTTATTGAATTCTTCTACTTTTATTTTTCTTTAGCCATTTTCGACTATTAATGTATAGGCTTAGGTCACTTTATGTCATTTGTATCAATCTTGAATTTCTCCTCATTTCACTGCAACTCTTTTCTTGTTGTCATACAAATTTATTCATCGACTTTCTTGGGGCCATTTATTCTTAGTTCTCGTCCCATAGTCTCCATCCCTCCACTGCTCGGCATCACGAGCTCCTATTGCACAAAAATTGACCAGCCTACTCTCATTTCAATTTCGCTGCCCGTTTTGTAACGTCGCTAACTTTGCGCGCTCCTTATCCAATGATTTATTTTACGGTTTTAATATGTACCATCTACCATTTTCTCACAATTGCTCTTTGAGCCACTCAGAGTTTGTAGAAGATGTTCTTCATGAACACCCAGGTCTCCGTTTTGTATGTGAGTATTGGCAGGATATCTGATCGTTACGCAAGCTTTCTATTTCGAACTGTTTTTTATATTGAAAGCAAACTCGAATTAGTAGCCCGCTCACGCAAATTTTTCTCACCCATTATCATTTCCTGACCAAGAGAGAAATACTTTTCCACTCCCTGAATGGCAGTATAATTTTCCCTGATATCTATAGTACTATTTTGGCTCTTATTTATAACCTTGGTTTTAGTAAGGTTTATTTCTAAACAACGCTGTCCAGTGGAATGGTTAATTTCACATATCATGGTCTCCAGATCTCTTGGGCTATGATTATTATTGACTATCTCTATTACGTAATGAAAGTTTCATCCAAATTAATAGAAACGTGTCATAATTCTACTTCATTCAAATTTTTAATGCACATTATACGCCCTCAAGTTTCTAGATCCAGCTGTTTGAACTGTGCGTTCATTAATCAGTTATCCAGAGCAACTTTTTATATGTAATGACTAAATAGAACTGAAATAATTACCAAATAACTAATAAAAATATTTAATTGTTTTTGAGTTACATTGATAGTATGAATGATTTACTGCGGTTGAAAAAATGTTTTACAGTACAAAGAAATTGTAAAAATTATTAAATGAAATCGGATTCGAGGAACCTCACCACACTAATTTCTATTCTCTCAATACAACCCGCTCGATGTCGATTTGGGAGTAAAATTTCACGCTCAATTAAATTGTAGTGAATTTTATTGCAACTGCCTGAAGATAAAACAATCTACATGCAAGCAAAATGGCAATCCAATGTAAATAATTTCTCAATATAAGACCATGAGCGAAAATAATCGAAACAAATTTCTCGTACATGCGTTTTATATTTGTTAGTGCGGCATGTAAAGGCTAGACCATGATGCGGCATGGAAGGATAAACAGTTATAAATTATACACAGTTACTTAATTATGCAATATCGTAAATAGTTAAAATACTATAACCAAATTTGATTAAGGTGAAAGCAACGATATGAGATCATCTTGAGGCGAGTGGAGCAGGTGCGACTTTATAGTGTTTACTATTGATTAAAATCGATTTTAATTACAGACTTTATATTATTACTAAATTATCAAATTACCCCGTTAAGAATTACAGTGCTAACATAAATATGTATTTATAATTATTTCGTTAGTCGGACACATGATTTCAATACTAAGAGTAATTTTAAAATTACAATACATTTTTTTTTTCATGTGGAGGAATCCGCACTTTATAAGCAGTATTCAGTGATAATAATAAAAATTCAGTGATTTTCAACAACTCTAATTTACGAATAATGAATAAGCTAATTAGCCAATAAGACAAGACCTAACCCGCTTTTGGTTAAATGATTCATATTATTGGTTAAGGAGAAATAAATTTATTTAATAGTATTTCGACAAAGAATGCTATTCGAACTGAAATATGCTCTATGCAAAATTAAGTTTGACATTATAGACCTCTGAAAAAAAAAAAGCTGATAAAGGATCGACGTGATTTTATATTTTATTTCAAGAGAAACAAGCAAGATTTACATGGATAAATTTTCATTATGAATATTTATTAATAAAGTTGAGATATTTAATTACACTTTAAATTAAAGCGAGATGGCGCTCCCTACACGCTATAAATATAATCAGTTCTGTGAAATTAAATAGCATCTATTTATATAAATGTTATTTAAGATTTGAATCTAATGTTTAACTATATAACCCGTCAAGAGCAGCCCATAAAAAAGGCGTTGTTGCAACCATAATACAGTTTCTCAAAAAAATATATAGTCCCATATTAATGATGGAAATTTTTAAAACTATATACTTAAAAATGTGTTTTTGAAATCGTCGAAAAATACGTGCCAAGCGCATGGTATCGAGTAAATTTTTTTCATTCAAACACTTTAATCAAAATAATTGTAAATTTAGTAAATCCAACTACAAATATGAAGATATTAATTTAAAAAAAATAATATTTAGAGTAAGTACCATTTTAATTCTGAGCAATATAATTTACATTACTTTTATGGAGTGTTATTAGCTTTTTAATCACAAATTGATATATAGTTCACATTGAAATTACAGGTGTTGTTAAACTGGCATAAAAACTGAATTCCAGGGTTCAAACGAGACGATTATTTTCAATATTTTTTTTTCGTATTCTATTTCGTTGTCGAGATACACTATATTAATGTTACCGCAAACGTTTAGCGTATGACAGTGGATGCATACAAACGCCACGTGGCAAAGCGATCTACATCACGACGTATCAAAACCTTAATCGGCCTTGAATGTGAATATTATTACAAAAAAATTAGTATGCTGATAATTCGTTCTTTTTTTTCTGTTTTTCATATATGGAGGATCTCTTCATGTCGACAAAACTTTGAAATATAATTACAATTTTTAAAGCGCTGAAATTAAAAAAAAATATATGGAATATAATCTATTTTCTTTCTACCGCATTATTATTTTAATCTCACATTGTCTTCCAATAAATTTCAAAATACAATGAATGTTTTATTAGTATATTACCTTCGGAGTCAAATTAGCTGTCCACACGATTTTAAAACTATACTTTTCGATATTCAGTTTTAGCTATTTCTAAAATAAACAATATTTACCAAAATTTTAGTTAATAGAAAGTTGGCGTTTAAGGCAATTCTTCAAGCATCGTATTTAGTTAATTATCTTGTATTTGTGTATTTTATAGTATTTTATGTATTTTATAGCAATAAATTGAATGTAGTAGAAAGAAAATTTGTTTAATATTTTGCTGTTTATCGTAATCTGAAAAAAGCATTAGTTAAAGTGTAAAAATATGTATTTCATATTTGATACCAAAATCGAAGAATCTATTAACGCATTGAAGTAATTTTAATAGCACGAAATGCTTTTGTAATTTAAATTGTCATAAGATAACCTAATTAGAGGATTGGAAATGTCACAATTGGGAAGACCTTCATATGTATCCAAAAAATAATTAATAAACAAATATGTGAATTCAAATACGCCTAATTGATATTGCCATGAACTAAAAATGATAATTGCCAGCCAATTCATTATTCACGTATAGATCAGCATATTTGCTTACAGAACTTTTTTCTGGATAACACGAAGTTTATTTTAATTTAGTTTTTGCCACTTTATTTTCTACTTCCTGTTTCTGAAGTTGAATTATGAAATGCGCGATACACGTCTATTCATTTACTTGGCCTTTATTCAGAAACTTCTAAAGTAATAATAGTCTTTAACTAACTAATAATAGTCTAAATATCTAAAGTAATAATAGTCTTTAAGTAACTTTTCACTACCATACAGGGTATACACAAATGAAATTTTAGTTATAAACTTATAACACCTGATTCGATATGGTACGGTAGATACAAAGGTGCGTCTATAGTTTCAAATCTTTTCATAATTAAATTGTGAAATCGTATGAAACTAGTCACAAAAAGTCTTGATTTGGAGATTACTTTAAACTTGGAACACTTCAGTTATAATGGTTTCAAAAATTTATATCCATCAAAAAGCTTGGAAATTTTAGGATATCGTGATGTGAAATTATATCGCCTATATTACATCAAATGCCAATTTGCATATACAAGATGACGGCTTATTTAATTTTACAGTTTTTCACTAACCAGTTACCTACTAAATAAGAATTTGGTGTACATCTCCAACTAATAATTGATTTACTGACTTCAGCTGAGAGTGAGAGAATGAATAGACAAATAAGAAATGTCTTAAAAGGTTAATTTTATCTAAATTGGTATTTTATAAGGTTCATAATATTTATTCTACTTTGAAAAGCTATCAAAGGAATGATATATAATAAATTTATTCCAATAATAGAAAGAAATTGAATCATTTAAAAAAAAAAGAATTTTTCTGGATTTTCTTCTTTTTTTCGTCAAATTCGTAAAAAAATATGTAAAACTGTTATTTATATGTTCGCTGCATATGATCATCACATTGAAAATTTTTAAAAAAAGTTCTTAAATTTCATATACCCATATATTTCCTTACAAAACTACTTAAAATCATTAAATTTAAACATTGAAAATTATTCTAAATTATTTATATAGTTAACTATTATATAGTTAAGGAGAAAATATCAGTAATTATATTTTCTCCATGAAATAACTTTAAAGTGCGACGTGAAAACGAAACGAAGAAGTGATATTTGAAATATGCCCTTTAATAACAATTCAAGGAATCCTATTTCTAGGCCAAGTAATTTAATCTAAGTGACAAAAAATATGTAGCATAATATATGATTTGATTCTAATGCGGCATAGCAATCGAAAAATAAAAGTTATAATTTATTTCACATATAATCACCTGAATTTGTCTCTTAAAAAAGTTATCGCCTACGTTTCAAGGATAGTTTAACAATATATAAATACAAGGGTTGTTGGTATTCCCATATCGTAAAATTAAAAAATCTGACGTATTTATTTTTTATCTTCTCTTGCTGAAGAATATAAGAAATCAGCAACTTTTGTCATTTCGTAAGGTCACATCAATAAAACCTGTTAATATATATTTAATCAACAGGCTAAATTTTATTAATTTTATTTCATTTGTTTATTTGCTTTAATGTATCTTATTGATATATATGCTTAACTTATTGCTACGAAAGTAATCTCTTATACCGAACTATAACACGAGTCCAGCCCCGTTAGACGAGAGGCCGGGAATCGAACATGGGTCCCCGCCGTGCGCCGCATCGTCAAAGGCCGTATACCTTCCGATCCTTCCAACCCACCACGGCGACAACAAAATTTTACATTCAAACGTCAAGTATACAATACGTAGTAATATGTCTAATTTGTGGTATTGGCACTATGCCTCAGATGACATTGAAAATAATCGGGTACAATAAATTTTAGATTAGCTTTTATATCCAATTTCAATAACACAGAAAATGTGTTTCTTGTTTTGTATTTACTTGTTTGATTGTATTGCCCACTGTATAATTATAGCTATAATTTGTGGCTGGATTTTTTTTAATTTCAAGTATTCATAAATTGAGGCTTAATATATACCCTGTGTATAAAGCGACTCTTGGTCTTTCAGTCAACATTCCAGATTTTATTTCACTCGACTAATATGAAGTGAACTTATTTCGAACCACAGTGTTCTTGTCGAGACATTTTTTTTTCAACAGAAATATAGTAATTGATAATATATTTCATGAAACAATAAATTATCAAGAATTGTAAGAGATATAGTTATTGATTTGTCAAAATCGAATCATTTCTTTGAAAACCAGGGAATTTTTTAATCTGGAATTAAATCTATTATCTTTACTATATTTTAGCATTAGCTTCAGAAATATTAGCTTTTCGGCGTTTTTTTTATTTAGAGAATTTAAACTTTTTACAGGACCGGCTTTCCATTTTTATTTTAGGTAATTCTTCAGGTATTGCTTGATTAGGTTTGTATTTCAGGCTTACCACGATATGAACTGAAATAAAAAATATATAATAATATGCTGTAACACAGTTTTGTAAGTCTTAAAAGGTTTGAAGTAAGGAAAAAATACTGCAAAGAAGTGCAGAAACCTAGAATGACACTTGATACAGCGGCATCAATTTCCAGTACGACCTGCATTTGTAATTATGATG
Source organism: Druceiella hillmani (assembly GCA_039881145.1). Lineage (NCBI taxonomy): Eukaryota > Metazoa > Arthropoda > Insecta > Lepidoptera > Hepialidae > Druceiella > Druceiella hillmani. Next base: position 219,462 of record JAYKKI010000007.1, on the reverse strand, counting down.
CACAAAAACAGAACTACATGTTTGAGTATATTGCCGTGAAACACATTATGTATAACATCTCATACGTTATATGCTGCATGCGGCATTTTCTTGAGTAAAAGAGCCACATATCCTGAAAATATTTTTACTTCAAGGATTTTTACGTCATATACGTATATCTTGTAAAGAGGTTTCGATTAATATTATTAAAATTAGGTTAATGTAAATTAAAAGAAAGAACTAGAACTACTATGTTCATCTAATTTTTTTGTTTTTTAAATTTTTAATTAAAACAGTGATCCGTATACATTATTGAATTTCTTCACGGTCGTTTCATTATCTCTTATCCTTGTAATTTATAAATAAAAGTTATTGATAAACTTGGTCAACCTGGTACAATTCGTTCCAAATTGATCAAGCTAATTTTAATGAACTTATAAAAAAATATCCATTTATGTAAAAAATTAAAATGTTATTAGTCCAAAGTATATTTTGTTGTAACTTAACTCTCTATAATTATCAATGACTGAACTCTGTCCGTATTTGAATAGTTTAAGTCGAATATTGGTAAAATTAGAATTTAATGGAGTATTGCAAGGTAAAATGACAAAATATCTCTAACTTTGCCTAATGTTATTGGCAATTGAATTATCATATTGAAATACATTTTACCAATCATATTAACTTACGTAAACTCCCAATATATTCCGATATACTGACAAATTGAAGTATGACACTTTTGAAATTATCACAGTTGAAAAACCTTTACAGAAAATTTGGACATGTGTACCTTTCAGAAAATAAATCTGTAACTTTTTATCGAACTACCCATAATTACACAAAATTCCATTAATCATGATTTATCAATAACTGACATAATATTGGAAAAAATTAAGGTATCCGTTAAATATATTGCCACATAATTGGAATCACTGATTTAAAAAACAGAACTTAACACATCATATTTTTACTTATTTTATTTAATATATTTTTACTTGTAAAATATTTTCAAAATTGTAAAAATATATCTATATTTGATTTTAAGCTCGCTTGCTCTCCATGCATTAATGACACATTGAAAGTTCAATATCAATAGTTTCTTATTAGATGATATTATTAAAATTGGAAATATATTAATAACGACTATGTGATAATAACTAGAATTTAAATTATTATGTGAATATGTTATAATGACGATATATATCAAAAGTAGATTAATATCTAGAGCTATCTATTTTAACACGTCTACATTTTAGGCCGGGTGTATAAATCCAATATTCCTTCAATGGAAATAAAATGCCATATGATAATTGCCATAGGTAATATTTTTAACATGGAAACATAATGGTTATAAAATGACATAATGGTGTTAGAATCCTTAATTTATATTAAATCAGTCATCTATAACTCTATTAATAACCTTTTATCCTATTTGTTTTTGTCATCAGTGTAGCAATTGAATCATCGGCAACAGCTCGCTTTAAATTATAATAGTATTTCCAGCCCCTTTCTGCATATAAATATTACCTATCTATATGATAACTTAATCTCATTTCATTTCGGCTTTTTTAAAACAATCAGTTTTGACCCACCGTATTTTAGAATACAATAAGACCATAGCGACTTAGCTAACGAATTGGTATAGAGAATGTAGAGTTGAGGTGTTTTCAAGTCCCGCGCGGACACAGGAATAAATTGTGAATTAACTATCTTATTCATTTGAAGGCTTGTAAGTTATGTAACAGGCAATGCCATCCAAATTACAATTATTTTAAGTTTTTACTAATACTAATACGGTTTTTTGAATAAGTCCATTTCAGTAAATTTGAAATTTTGAATCATTTACTAGTCGAATTTGGTTCGGACATTGGAATGTTTATATTTTCGTCTGTGAAAGTGTGGAAAAATATTAATACCAAATGAAAGATTGCTGAAGCTTTTAAAATTATGACAATGATATAGGCGGTGAAGAATTCAAATTCGCGATATATTCATAGAACTATAAATAACTACCATAGGCGAACGGTTAATATATCTTGCAAACATATAAATTTCCTATATTTTAATTGTAAAATATGGCGTTACAGTGAATAATGACTGGGTTTTCTAGTTTCGCCATTAATTTCGCATTATGCATATTTGATATAAGCAAGCTTTTCGTTCGTCTTTCGTATGGAGGAAGTAAAGTGCAATTGCTTCAGTATCTACATATACATATCTTTTTCTTAATGGTCTGTATTTTCAGTAAGCTTTTCTTTAGCTACTTTCTTTATTTTTGCGTAATGTGTCTATCACTGCCAGTCTGTCATTTTTCTACAACTTATTTACCATAATAATGTTGGTAACATTATTATCGCCGATAATATTCCGACCAATAATTTGAATAATTTGATTAAGTTGCGCACCAAACACTAATGAAAATATACCGATGTTGTAGGTGATATCTGGCTATTTTTCAATCATTTGTGAAGGTATAAATGTTTATCCTATATTTATTAGGCTTTAACAGTAAATACTGTAGCTATCTGTCCGTCCCTGGAATCGATGAATATCGTGAATTTAAACATCAATGCTCAGCACGAGTACTAGCGTTTCTGGCAACGTATTACGATGCTACATAAACTCTCCTTGCGATAGTATTTTTGGTTACAGAGATACAAGCTAAAGAGTAATTCTTCGGTCTGAAAGACCAACTTGCTAGTAGAGGATTGGAAGATCTTTGGCTCACAAGTGTTCTTTAATTGTATACATATCATAAAGTTTTAATATTAAATACATGAAAATATATAATGTATATTTTACAAAAATGTATTGTAATATTTATTATTATAACGTTGTGCAACAAATTTACATTTCTTACGTTAATCAAAAAAAAATTCCCGCTTTCGACTATGATATTACTAAAATATCATTTCACTTAAATGACATATCTATTTTTGGATTAGAAAGACAGTCGAAAATTGGAATTTATCTTCATATTATCTCTAAAGCACAATTTACGCCGAATAAGGTAAAATAGAGGCAAAAACAAGTTTGGTGCCACCATATTTAGTACTTTATTTTGCCACCATATTTACCACCATATTTACCACCATATTTAGTACTTTATTACACCCATTGAAAAAATAGCATAGTTGGTTTAAAGAATTATGAAATAGCAATAAAATAACAAATCGTCACAAAAACATAAGTAAACGTAGAAAACACTTTCAGCACTAATTATGGTACTACGAAACCGTCTTCATTTTATTTATTTATTTGCAACTAGTCGTTAATAAAACATCTACATTAATGCGAATCCTGCTAAAACAACACAGTTTTCACATAGCTCAGGCCCATTACCACATATCTTTCAATTCAAATTTGATTATACGTCTCATTTCCTATTGTTCTATACTTACCCCATAAACTTTTTACAGCAATTTACTGCAATAACAGCGAATGTCTTATTAAACGTTTCTCGCTTCTACTTAAGATCCTGTCGTCCTGCATGCGCTATAAGACATCACATAATTTGACTTCAGACCTTCTATTGAGTAATTTATTCCACCGCGACTTAACGGACGAATTCTCACAGCGAAAGCGATGTTTAGACTTTCGACGAAGTTTCACTCGGTGACTAATCTTGCGTGTGACAGAGTGATAAATTGCAAATTAACCGTCTTTTGTAATTTGTTATCTTAATTTGTTGCGAAACCTGATATTTTGTTTGTTTAAGCAGCAATTGCGGTCGAATTGTTTGACGTTGTTTAGGCGATGGAATTATGCTGAGTATGGAAAGTCTCCGTTTTGAACAAATTTTAGGCAGCAAAATTTGCATTGCAAGTTCTTTATAGATTTTTCTCGTCAAATTAACAACCGTATTATTCAAAAATGGAGTGCGTTGTGGCTCTTGTAATTGGTTATACATGTTACGTTAATATAGAAATATGAATACTAGAATATAGGAATTGTTAAATTTCCAAAGTTATAAACCCTTTCGTGCGCAGTTTTCTTTTGGATATATTTTTGTGTAGGAATTATTTACATCATTTAGATTTAAGTTTTATTTTAGATTCTTAAAAACTAAGTATATGTATGACAAAGGATTTCCAAAATCAAAATAATAATTATGCAACATATATGATTTCAGACTGCCGTGGAACTTATTTTCTTTCAAAAAGAAATATTAGTTTCATTAAAGCGATTAAGTCATTTCTTTTTATTAAAACAAATATTAACAAACGAAAATTCAGAACCCTTCACGAAAAATAATTAACATGTAGTGATATATCTAAGGCGTAGCACATAAAATGTCAACGTACGGGGGAAATATTTACAAAGATTTTTTTTCCTTTTTTCCAGTCAACATAAAAAAATTTATACTGGGTAAAATTTATAAATTTTATAAAAATAGGGAATATAATAAAAAATGTTTTTATAAATTTAAAAAAACCACTAAGGAAATATATTATCTTATGCAATGTGATAAGGATAACCTGCATTGATTGACTGATCTTCCAGTTTATTACGTATAAGCCATATCTGATATCAATACTGTAGGCAAATGGAATATTACTAAACCTAAAATTATTACAAAAAACTAGGAATTTCTCAAAATATATAATAGCAACATTCTAATCTATTAATGAATAATTTTTTGAGGTATTGAGTTAATTTCAGCTATTGATTTAATTATGTGTAATTTTATATGTAATAAAGAGTTAAGACGGTTTGATAAATATGATCATGGAAAAATAAAGGTATTGTGCATTGAAATGAAAATGTAGTTTCATATTATTGCAAGTTTTCAATTGGAAAATAAAACATGTTAAACAAAAATTGCATGAAAAATGGAAATATTTATAGCTATCATAAAATTGACATATCTAAAAAAAGTAAAGTCCAAAAGGGCAATTATGTGTATGGTAAAGTTTATTTTTATTATGGTAAAGCTATTTATTTCGGTTAAAGGAAATCTTTTAAAAAATATTAACCAAAAAACCATCCTATAAATGTGTTTGTTCTGATTACAAACATTTTAACAATAATTTAACACAAAATAAACTTCAAAAAATTAACCAAAAAAACGAACGCCCCCAACATAATACTTAAGTACATAAGTTCTAATAATTCGACATTTTGTATTACTGAAAAATTTATAAACCTTTTGAGCGATTTAAGACTGCCAGCATCACGTTCCTATTTGTAGATAGGAGTGAAATGGACATTCAAATTTTACGCACTTATTTTGTGGTTAAATATCGTAAATAATCTTATGGAACAATTATCGAGACGAATTAAGAATTAAAAATTATTATATTAATAATTGAGGATAATAATTGAGGTAATATATGTACTTCTATGAATTAAAATTAAAACAGATCAATTTCTCAGGAAATAAATTGGAAGTATTTAAAGGATGTTGCTACATTAGCTGCAGCATATACTGTCAAAGCCTAATGAATATAGGATAAAAATATATACTTCAAATAGAAGGGCATACAAAAATATGAATGTAATACTACCATTTAAAATAAAGTGTGATATGTTTGTCAAAACCGCATATATTCTGTTGTTCTAATCAGTATATTTGATTCTATCTCTCAGGGAATGCTTTTGTAAAATCTGTTTAATACGTTTGTAACATGAGAATTTTCGGAGTAACGTTAAGAAGAAACTATATTGAAACTATAAATATTTAGGGCCGGATGCTACAAGAAGTACACTCAAACTAACTTTCTTTCTTATATAATTTGACCATAAAACTAGAAATACATTTAAATCACTTTAAAACGAAAGGAGCAGCGAAAAATCGAAAATCACAAAATTAGAACTAGCGTTTACTTAAAATATGTAAAGAAATCTGTAAATTATTTGTTTTAATGAAAAGAGATCATTATATACCAGTAACCTACTTTTTGTATTAAAGAAAAGCATTTCCAAGAAATTAAATTTCTCATTGGTACGGTGTATACATGTTTAATTATGCAAAGTATTACCTTAATTACGCAATGTAGTTAGAAAATTAACAAAATAAATAATAAACAGTATAAATGTTTAACTATGCAAAGAAATACCTTAATTACGCGAGGTAGTTAGAAAATTTACAAATATAAATTAATATTACATTGCGTAAATATCAAAATTTAATTGAAATCTCCGAGTTAACCCAAGGAAGTTTTTCTATTCTTCTTAAACAATATTCATGAGCCAACAAAATATGTAAATTTATTCAAATGCCTTCCTAGGCGCGTGACCTTCGATATCGATATCTACGATACGGTGCCTATGAAAAAAGGACTTTCACGTTATTCAACGTTAGAACATTGGTTTTCAATTAAAAGTTTATTCATTTAAAATAAAGACACGTTGCCACATATTTAGTTTTTTTTTTATGTACCTTTTTAATATAAACCAGGTCGCAACAAAGTGAACAAATTACGAAACCATATGTAGGTTATGTGACTAACAATAAATTTGTTTACACTATGGAAGCATTTTAACTTTTCTGTTAATTTCCTGCTACGGGTATATATTTTTATTCATAATAATTTCATGAATATTTCGGAAGTCACAGGTTTCCAGTTATTTCTTCGCACGAATTCTCAAACCTATAAAGTAGAAGGTGGATTATCTTAATTTACGACTTATTATATCTTTTTCCATCTTCCATTTATTAATCATTGCCAAAATCGTTGACTAAATATTTCACGATTATTGAATACTTATATTATAATTGAAAGAATACAATTGTGGTATATTTTCCAAAATAATTCAGACACAGTCATTTTCCTTTGTTCTTTTTGTTCCGTTTAGATTTCATCAAAATTTTATAGGTAAACTATGGCGATCACTTAGCATTTAATAGTTTTGAAAATATTTACGATATATTTATATTCGTGAAAGGTATATTTGGCAATATTGTTGAAAATTTATCATAATATTTTTTAATTGTTAAATAAAACTGCTATATATCCTTAAAAGTCCTTAGTAGCAACACTCGTAGTGGGCATACCGCTCGAAATTAATTAGATTTCAGTTGCTATTACCGTTCTGTTGCTCCCTAATATCATTATATATTACACACAAATGAAGGTACTAGGCAATGCACGTCACCATACATTAGTCAAAATGTTTGTAACTACACTTATAGTTTGACTTTGGTACGAATATGGTTTTCTTTGACGAATTTTTTTAAGTTGTGTCTCTCTCGATCTAATATCTAGATAAGTTTTAATAAACTGTATTTCACTTGGAATTACAGTTTTTGGTAAGCTTAGTAAAAATGACCGTTTAACTTTTTTCTTGTGGTGTGATTACTTGGAAAAACAAAATTAATTTCCACCGCGACTTGATGACGATGCAATTCGTTATGTTACAGTTTCAAGATACAGTTAATTTAATGTTTTCTTCTTAATTGAGATTTCCTTTAAAATATTAAATAGACATTTTATAAACGAGATAGAATGAAACCTCCAACAGAAAGAATTGATATCGTAGGCTATATTGTTATGTGTATAATCTAGTACTCACAGAATTATGATTTGTCAAAATGTAATACAGTAGAACAATTCAAAGGCTTTAAATAAATGTGAAAACATTTTATGAATCCTTATTATAAATATATAGTCACACAAAAATCTTGAGCAGTTAGAATTCGTTGATACATTTTACTTTCTATTTAATCAATCTTGAATACGAAAATTTAAGTAACTTCAAGAAAATGTACATTTTATCCGAGGAAAAAATAATGTGGATAAATGAATAGTTACCTATTTTCTCAATTCAAATATTGGTACCAGAAAGTTAACTGCGAAGCGCGTTTTATGTGCAGGAGCATGAATTAATGTTAAGGTATCGCAAAACCCACGTATGTACCTGTCTTGCATCGGTGTTTTACGGTCGAGAGTTAAACAATATTACGGCAATTCGTATTTTGGTTATAATATTTTATTTTCCGTTTTGCGATGTAGGATAGACACTTCGTGTGTAAACCCATGGTTCAACGAAATGATCTCCCCTTCGATAAGTATTTGTCATTGGTGTTCGTCCATCTTACTATTCTTTCTTCGACACCGCAAAATTCTTCATTTCAATACTTAATATTGTAAAAATGATTGGCCATTATTTTCTAATTAATTTCTAATCGATTCCAGTGAACCCAATCCTATTACCCCTTAACGCCCCTATTGCAAATTTTTTTCTGCAGGCAGTCACAGGGCTCTTTCTTGAAATGTAAATGTCCAAACCTAAAGTGACTCAGTCAATAAAGCATGGTACAATCGTTTATTATGATTTAATCTAATATACTTTTCTCACTAATTTGCGTTAAATCACTGATCCCAAAAAGTGCAATGTGCATAATAAAAATTGACACGTTACATACAAATATAAGATATATTTCATATTTTTGAACGATTTGACGATTTAAGAAGAGAAATTTCTTAACAGGCCGCGAAAGAAAATGTTCATGATTGATTAAAAAAATGCGGCGTTCACAATGAGGGAGCTATATTGTATAACAAATGTCAAGTTGTAGCAACATAGATATAAACAATGGTATAATACGGCTAATAAATGGCGCTACACGTATATTTTAAAGCTAACTCAGAATTAATTATGAATTATACGCAATAGAAGGAATGTTTTTACTCACACTTCACATTTATCAGTGTAAAAAAACATTTCTTTACTAAGATAATCACGATTTGTGCATCAAATCTTACAAGTAAATTTCAAGTCAGTTTCTATTATCCAATTGAGCTAAAAATTTGCATCTACATATCATTTGGATAGAAATTTATTATTATCTATATATAAAAGTGGACTGATGTGGGGCTCAAAAGGTGGTCGTAATAACTCCCTGACAACATCGTCCTCGACCATATTTCATTAATCCAGGTAAAACCTTTGGTCCCATCTGATTATGGTGACCCATCTGATGATGATGACTAAAAGTAGTAGTAATTTGTTATTGAGTGCAACAAGCTGCGTGATTGTGCAATTTTAATTCATTGAGTTAAGAATTGGTTTCAGGAAGTCTATACGGGCGAACAGAAGATTTGCTTTATTTGGAAACATTCAATTCCTCAGAAGTCGGAATGTGGTTGAGGGTACTCCATAAAGTACAATATCAGGCATGCCGTATTGGGTTTCTTTTACATGGCAAAGAGTTCTAATAACATTACGCTCGTGTCATGTACTTTGTGGGATGTTGCAACTAAGATAGATGGGTACAACATGGAAGTCCGGAACTGTTAATCGTAAAAATACCGTGTTTGTCATTGTAACAAAATTCCAATTGCTGTAACCAAGATAACAATTGACTATTCAGTTCAACGGAGGAGACGCCGTTAAAATCAGTGTGTAACCGGTGAATAAGATGTATTACGATGAAATCTAATCAGGAATGGGATTTTTATTAAACATTTTTTAAGTCATCCAATTCTTTATGATTTTTTTGAAGAGTTAAAGTTAAGTCCAAAAAATATTTCCCTTCCAGCAGGTATAATACGGTGCACACATTTTTGTTCTAATTTAGCAACATTTCCTTTTATTCTTAATACAAAATATTAAAAAAGTAATGAACGACACTTAAGTCAGCAGTGATTTTAATTTTAAATGAACTTATACAATGAAACGTGTGAAGCTAAAACAATGTGAAAAAATATCCATATCCTTCCTAAACACTGTACTAAAAAGTATTAAATAATTATCGAAGCTTTATCTACATTTATTTAAGATTCCCGCTTAATGCACGTAATTAAAAAAAATTCAAGCATTTGGTTTATGCCCACAAAATTTTTAAATTAATACTGTTGAGTTTTAGCTATTGTGAGATGTGCAAGTTAACATGTTTTATTACTGTACAAGATTTCAAGTTTCTTCGTCAAGCGCTGTCTGAGAAAAACGGCTGTGATGAGCATAGAGACAGAAACGTAGAATATATTAAGAGGGTTCCAATTTATATATATGGTAAGGAAAATATTGGGGGTATGTCATGAACACTTTTGCGATACAGGGATTTTTTCACGAAATATTTAGCTAAAATAAAAGTAGTCTTTATTTTTAGAAATATTTAGCTAAAAAAAAGCTAAATCACAATTGTCAAATATGAGAAATGTATTTACAATGGTATATAAATAAATTAAAACGAAAAATTTTCCTGTCGAGTTGGCTCTAACAGTTTCCGAGTAATAGTCAAATAATTTATATCATATACTTGGATTAACAATAAATTCGTTGAAACTCAATACAAGTAATTTAAACCAGCTACAAAAATATACTTTGTATGTTAAACTACTTATAACTTTTTATTTTAAAATGTATATTTATAATGTCTGTCAAAATACACTGGAAAATATTTTGACAGACATGACAACTTATATATTTAAACGATTAGAAATATTACTGTTTAAATATGCACTATATTTTTATACCTCTGAAAGATATAGTTGGCTAAATACATACGTTGAGAAAAAATAATATTGGTTAATATTTTAATAGAAATATAATATATCTTTAAATGTTTTTAAGTAGTTAAACATATACGGAAGGCGTAATACTACGTTAAAATTTGTAGTTATTAATAATATATCTTTAATAATTCTTGCATTGCTTGAAATGTTCGTCATCATGGTTTAATTAAAATAACTTTAAAGGCTTACTCGGATTTCTGATTAGGTATTCAAATATAATAAAAATTACTTAGTTATAGCAGATGGAATTAGTAATTTGATGAATTAGGCCAGCCGCATTCTTAAATGTAACTATTCCAGTTTTTAGTAAGAATATTTTCAGTGCGGGTAAATTTTAAAATATGCCTTTATTTATATTATAAGTTTGTGAATATTCTATACTATAAGTCCATGAAATAATTCATCCTTCTTTATGAAAGGATGAAGTACACATAAGTTTGCAGTAAAATATATTAAGACAGTTTGAAAAATTGTTACTAATCACTGCAAGTATTTTCAAAAACTAATAAAGTAATGTATAATTAAAAATTCAAGAGCATAATCGAAGGCACGCGCTTAATTTAATTGTTTAGGACTATAAATTAATGACCAAAATAAATTACATATTTCGGGAGAGATATAATAAGGAAAGATACTTTTATAGAAGCGACATGTGGATTTCATGTGCGAATGTGTTCATACACATATTTTTTTATTTTCGAGTACATATTTAAATACTTTAAATTGATAAATTATGGATTAAATCCGTCTATTGCAATTTACAGGTTTCAGATCAAATAGACAATTTTTTAGATTTCATCGTTTCTTTTATACACCTATATGTTCATTACTACTGATATAATACACAATTCGCAATAGAATCCATTACTGAAAATATTATAACAGTACTAAATAATGCTTTATTTTACACTAAGAAATAAATTAAATGAATTAGTGATATATGAATTTTATTTATTATGAATAATTAATGTTCTTATTTACATAAACATATTAGACATCAGTTCAGCATACGTTCGCCATTATGCACTTACTTTTGATAGAAGATGGAGCCTGCAACATGCTCGTAGTATTGGAGTATTACGAAAAGTAAGAGCTTCATAGCGCTCTAATATGACATCTTAGCTCAAGCATCAATTACCGTTGCTGGCAACAATTATTTATTCCGTTGCGGACAAGTTTTAGAGCAAAACGGCACTTGAATTTCTGTCAAATTGCAAACATAAATCCTTACGTCAGAATATATAAGAAATTATTACGATAAATTCTAACTGTTATCTTATCATTTTGTTACAATAAAATATTTTATTACCTTTTTAATTTTCGGTGTATGTGCGTATAGATAATATTTATTGGTTCTGGTGCCATATTTCTAAAGACGTGCGTTTTTTTACGATTAAGTTTGATTGTCCCAGAAAAAGTTACACTCCAATATATTTATTTAACATGCATTCCACTTTTCTAAAAAGGGCTTCATTTAAATCGAATCTGGTCAAAACACCGAAAACATATTAAGAATTTGTAACATAAGCAAATTTTAGATTAAAGTGGTTTGCAAACTTTGCAGGCTTTTTAGGAAACTTACGGTCCCAAATCATGTAACAACTTGGTTTGTTACTCAAGGAAGTCGTTTCAAATTTACGTCAAAAATAAGCCTAACAACTTTATTTTTGAAAGAAAATGAATTCGAGACAATATGTGGTAAGTTGATAGAAGAAATATTGAAGATTAGTGTACGACAACTCTGATACGGTATTTGACAGAATTTATTGAATGGTGTTTCGTTTTTAATTTCTGGCTAACAAGGTAAATTTGAATACGTTTACAATTACATTACGTACAATATATTTTACAATTACATTATAAATTGCATTTGAAGTCACAGTAGACACCCAATACATGATCGTTAGCAAAATGGATACATTAGATAAAATAAAGAAGAATTAAAGACAAATGTGAATTGGAGGTAATATACCGCCTTATAGTAAAACCAAAACCCAGATCGGTGAGAGAATAAGTATCGTTTGACATGACCACCTCTTTTCTTTTTACGTAAATAGAGTAAGAATTATATTGTTTTAATGTCCATCATATGTATAAAGACTCCGAAACGTTACGAGTTTGATTTTATTTCGAATTAAAAGCATTGTGTTCTTAAGAAGTAACGTATAATTTAAGAAACACTTCCTGCAAAGTATATATACTTTAAAGTTAACACAATATTCCGTACGATATTTCCGATATTTAGGGGAAGGGTATCTAAAACGGGCACCCTAAAGGAAAGGTAAAATGTCTGGTCAGGAAAATGATATTTTTATATTCCTATGAATAAAGCAAGCACTTCTTCCTTTTATAAAATTATCATGAGAATATGAATAATTTAAAACAAAACGATGAATTAACATAAAAATAAGGGAAAAAATTCTGAATTACCAACAAAAAATACACTCAGATAAAAAACTCGTGATGGCTCGTTGGAAGACGGTTGAATTCTCGTTTCATTCATATTACTTAGACTAGTAATGTCGATGTAAGGCTTTTTGATTTATACTTATAGCATTTAGATCAAAATCTATGCAAACTTGAGGTTTATTTAATACTTTAGCTTGACTGATACATATTGATTCTGTTTTTTTTAAGTATTATTTAAGGTGTAGTACCATTCTCGAATGGACGGATGGTGCGGTGTTTCCGGGATACTATGACGAGTCCAAAAAATCTTCCCTCAACAATATATAGATTATATCATTCATTCGAAAACGTACTCCGATAATTCTATATTTTAATATAGAGCGAAAACATCACCGAATCGTACAAGCTTTTTCTTGCAAAATCCCATCTAAAATACATTTTTCAGGTTATCCAACATTTATCTCGCTTTCTTTATGGTACTTTTAACTTGTATGTTTGTTTTACCTTTGTTTTATGCACGTGTATAAGCACCTTAAAAAAAATAAACAAAATACAAAGTTATTGTCGATTCGTTGAGTTTCAAATATATATCCTGTGTAACGGCATTCACTACAAGTAATTTTATAATTTATAACTGAGTAAATAATGGATATATATAAACTTATAAGAACCTGACATTTTTTCCTTTTTGCCAGGTGATTAAAATGTTTAAAAACATAACATTTAAATTTTATCTAACATAGCCATGGAGGATATACAGCCACAAACGCATTTTACTCCGCCGATTTTGTTTTTTTAGGTCATTTACAATAAAAACATGGTTTTAAATTGTAAATTCCTTTAACATTTTAAAATCAGTTAACATTGAAACCAGTAATAACTTTGTCGTATCATTCATAAATCTCTCGCAATTTAAATAGAAGTTGACACTGGTTCATAAAGATAAGGATCAACTTCTGCTCTTATGTTAAGATCAACTCTAATTTCAGCTAGATTTTGTTGTTTACAATTGCTGAAAAATTTGTATAATTTTGTAGCAAATAAATGTTATGAAATACTTACTTATTTATAATTAAACAAAAAAGACATGCAAAAGCAAGTAATTTCTTGATTGAATGAGCAAATGAAGAAATAAATAATACACAAATTCAAAAGAAATATTCTTGATATATAAATATATAAGCACAGAACGATTATATAAAGTAATTTATCAATGTTAAACTTTACTTTGTAGGTCTTTGCAGAACACGTGACCTAAATAGGACGTCGAAGTTACTATGTACTTTCATAGGTTATTTTTCGGTACTTACTAGTATGTCCTTACGTATATCCACATTAGAGTTTATTCACTGCAATGTGAAATGTATATATATAGAATCCAGGACTTCACTTAAGTAGAGATTTGCAACAATTTTTCTTTTGTTATATCACAAAAGTGATTGCGAAACAGTTGCGTTAGTTTTTAAAAATAGGTATATTTAAAATTAATATTTTCTAATACCAGAGCTTCTACATATTTCAATGCCAAAATATCCACAGAACTTAGTATTATTGTATCATTGGTACTGGCATATGATTTCACTAAGAATGATGTTCTTGTTACTCCAAAACATTTTTGTAAGGTGATCGTTAAAGAGCTCAAAGGCGATTGCTAACAACTTATTCTCGAGTGTTTTGATATAGAATCAAAGGTTCATGAAAAATATAAGTACACACGTTTCTTAACTAAACATTTTTGACAGGTTATAAATTTTTAAGTGTTAGTAGATAGTACCATGAGAAAATTAAATAGCACATCACCATCTAATTTTGGTTTATCTCTTGGCTTAAATAACATTTTACAGCTTTATAAAAAACGAAATATGAAGTAAGTCTTAATACTTGACATTATTTTCATCAGCTAATAGTACAGAGACAAAGAAGCCTACCACGTATGATCAATTTTGATCTGACATATATTCTAAGAAACAAGAAAAATTGAGAAAACTATAGTTTCTGCTAGTCAGTAGAAAATATAATTTTGTAACTTTAGATCTAAAATAACACCGTAGAAATAATAGTCATATTTTCTACTGAGGTAAAAAAATAATTGTTAGTCTGGAGATAAAACAATATCGGCAAGACAATATTCTGTGTTACTCAGTACAACATATAATCTGATTTTCATGCTTCTAGCACGCAACAGTCTTCCCCAACACCACCAAGACTTAAAAAATATAATTGAAAATTTGTGGTTTACTTCTATAATTATGTTTATATATTATTATATATATATATATGTATATACATATATATATATATATATATATATATATATATATATATATATATATATATATATATTAATATATATGTGAACATTTGTACGCTTCAACTTTGGAAAAAGAATAATAAAAAAGATTAATACAGTAAAAGAATAAAAAAATTAATTATCATATTAAAATAGATTATCATGTTGGAATAGCCTTCTGAATAATTATAATAATACGAATATTATCATGTAATTCACCAAACTTAACATTGCATAATTGTATTTCCATTGTTTACCGAAAAAGGTATTTAATGTTATGTTTTATATTTTTGATCCTGGTATCATTAAATAAATATATCAATAACTTAAAAACAAAATCAAATAGAAATCTTCTTTTCTGAAAATTGTATATACCATTCTAGTTATGTTAAAGTAAGAAAATTTTCACAGAAATTTTATTAATTTATATTCGTATATCTGGTTTAAAATACCAATTTCGTTAATTTTAAATAACCGTTAAGACCTTTTCAGGAAAGCAGTTGTGAAAAAAAAATGACAAGAAAATTTAGAACCAAATGACAAGGCTTTTTTACCGTTAATGAACCATGCTTAGTTCAGCTTCTACTGAAAATTTCTTACAAAGAACATTTTTGCAGCAACAGTGTTCTGTTTTCCATTCATACCCCTTATTTCGAGAAGGAGTAAATACAGATTTAGATTGGATGAAAATGAATCCTGTCCAAACGCGGACTGCGGTAAATTGTGGTGAACTTAACGAAGAAAGGGGCTATTTGAGACGCCTTAGTGATTATCCGTGTCGAGAGAGTGGAGACACAGGTCATCTTAAATATTTATTGTTTGTCTAGCATGTCTTTAAATTATTGATGCTCACATGATTGGGTTACCAATATTGAATTTGGTAAACAAAGGAAGATATTTGACTATTTCTATTGTCGGTAGCCAATTTTGATAATTTGTGCCCCAGTATTTCATGATTATCGAACAACCTTGTTTGTAAAGAAATATTTGCCTTAATCTACCTCAGAAATTGGAACAGCTTATATAGGTACTTAGTTTCACAATATTACGGAATGAAATTTTATCAGAATTCCATGAAATGAAACAATTAACTGTTGCTCATATTTTACACAAAATCCCGGCCTAATAGCGAAGTAGAAAATTGTTTTGCATAAATAATGCTTTTTAGCATAAATAATGCTCTTTTAGAGTTAAATTGGATACACTTAACTCAATTCTCTAACGAAGCATTCTCGTGTCACAATTAATTTTCACAGCATAACATCCCCGAAATATTAGTAAATTTTCAGACAACCTTAATAAAATATTCTGCTTCGTAAAAATGAGAATCATGAACCTGAAATAATGAGAAATATAAATTATAGTAAAAAGGAAATTATTAGGCAGTCAAATTTAATAATCACTAAGACCTAACTGAAATTTCAAAGAACAATTTTTAACAAATTACGCATGGAATCCACTACGTTAAAGCGGAATATTGGTTTAACCAAAGTGTAACTCTAAATACTATGAGAGTGCTTCAAAATACACTAGATTTTAATTAATGCATTTAAATCGATACGACCAGAATACAACCATTGAACTTTAAGAAAATAACTATTAACAAATATTAAGACTTGATGAAGGAAGGTACAAGTTTTGGTTATCAATAATTTTTTCGATATGTTTGAATAAAATAACCAAATATTCAAATACTCAAAAAAGAAAGAAAATATTCAAATATTCGGCTTCTATCAAATTTATTCCACGTTTTTATTAATGTTCCCGTGAGAAAATCCATTTTGAATAAAATTGTTTTGGTACGTATATATATACGTACCAAAACAATATATATATATATATATATATATATATATATATATATATATATATATATATTCATGACAACTATCGTATAATAAAAAGTTACAAATTTAATTCCTTTTTGCTAAGAACCTGCAAACCACAGATCGAGAATAATCTTCCAATGTCATACATTTAAAAAAGGTGATAGAGAAATGTAACATAAAATATACATTGTGAATAATTTCAGCAGGTAGTTAATCGTTTTCAAAAATGTAGCTGTAAGCGTATGAATATGAAGGTAATATGGTAATTTTCGTAGCCATATGATAGATTTAACAACCTAATATCATTTTATTATCACAATAATGTAAAATACAAATTTTCAAATCGAACGACCGATCCAATTTTGAATCAGTTCAATTTAAATACTTGAATTGGTAGAAAATTGGTTAGGAACGTTTTATCGAGTTGGACAGAAACGTGAAGATAATAAGACAGTGGTGAAAAGGTAGCGACTCTAAAATGTTATTGCAACTGTAATGTTAGCTATTTTAATTACAATCGAAAAAGATATTCTGCTAGTGCAATAACCTCATATATAATACAACTTCATTATCATTTTATAGTAATTAAAATGACTACGATTCAGTCATGCAGGGAAAACACTAACACTGGAACGAAACATTAAAAAGCTATTTTATTTATTCGCAAATACGTAAATTATTTGTTGACAGCATTTTCCCTTTTTATAATAAACCAGTACTTAGCATCGTACATCTCTTAGCACATTATTCATCGTGGACGTATATAGAGCATATCACCGTGTCTACATTACCGCCGTGTTTCCTGCACGCTCATACATCATGTGAATCAAACTCAAGCCATCTGCTGTTTCTCGAGACCATATTTCTATCGAGATAAAGCAGGAGAATTTTAAGAATAAATGTAATTTTGAGATCCCAGAGACATTTTAGAGGAACAGTAATTTCCTGCGTAATAGGAAATTGTCTTGAGTATGTAATATTACATTCAGAACTAAAACGTGTGAAGGATAAACGCAAAATAGAACGCCGCATGAAGAAATTCACAAATTAAGCAACAGAGTATTCCGTTGAATAAAAAAGATGACTATATAGTAATTTATGCTACTTGAACTGACGTCTGTTTTCGTGTTATTTGCCTCTTTATTAGATGACGTTTTGGCCGCAAATCCTTAAATATTTACACAAAATATATATTTATTAACTGAAACAAATATAAGTATCAAATACTAAGTCGGACATCCGACGCGTTCCATATGTAATTCCATGTTTTATTGCGGCGCCATGTCTTATTGGACCAATCAGCAAAATAAAACTATATTTACAACTCGGTCATTTTATATTCCTTGTGTTGCGATTTTGCGTCACGTCAAGCTTCACTCGTTTTGGCTATGTTGTTGAATTCGTGCTTCAGCATGTTTTCATTTGACTGGTATAAACCACTTATTTATTTCTTGATAACTTCTGGATCTTTGGCTGCAAAGAAAAAAATTTCCACAATAAATATTTCTCACGATGAAAGAAACAACTTTTCCTTGAAGTTTTTAAAACTTTTAATTTGCTTCAATCGAATTGGCTCAACCATGAGTGGAAAATACCTACACACCTTTAGTATATAAAGTCGAGAGCAATGCTGAAAAAAGTCGGGGTGTATGGCTATTAATAATTAGTAATACACCCCGACAATATAGGGGACCCAATAGCGTGTAACAATAATTGTTTATTTGACCGATTTTTTTAATCCTCTTGACCAGAAATTGAATAATATTTTGGTATTAATTCGTCTGTTCTTGAAACCATACTAAATATAATAGTATTACATTGTGAGAAGTGTCAAAATTAAAATTATGGAAACAAATATTTAAAATATACAATTTCAATTAATTGAATTGTGTCATAAAGATGGCAAATGTTTATGTGAAATGAATGTATTATTCATGATTTAAAATCGTATATCGCAAAGTATCAGATATTTAGTTTGTGGGAAACACGTGTATTAATTTCGAAGTGAATAATTCTCCATACTATCATATTCACAGTTATAAGCAATTATATTATATACAGTTATATGCAATCATATTTTATACATAAAACAAAGATAATGTGGTATAACTTATGTTTAAAACAAACCGATTTATTTTTATTTTTTACGATTTTCGGTGGTATCATTATAGAATATGTTGTGAGTGGCTAAAACTTATAACATTTGTAAATATATATATATATATGTATATATATATATATATATATATATATATATATATATATTACGATATTTTAAAAAGTCATACTGCATAACGCATAGTCATAATATGTAAAACGATTCCTCGACAATGTACATACATGGGATCCCTCGAAAATTTATGGATAATTTTGTTTTTTTTTATGCATATTTTAGAAGACTATTTATTCGGTATTCTCCGACTAGAATTTATTAACTGGCTTTTTGACAATCTATAAACTTTGATTTACACACAAATATTAAATAAAGGTTTTCAATTTTGCTAAAATTTAAAACCTTTATATAATAAGATATTTAGGAACGTTATATATTACTAAAAAAACATTTCAAATATATTTTAAGTACAATTGGGTTATACTTTCTGACATTTGTTTTATATTGGCGCAACTAAAAATTAAATGTTATTGAATATTGTCAAGAAGTACTTCTTTTTTAAATGGCTCAAAAAATATGTGAGAAATTTACATGACGATTTATTTATAAAAAATAATTCATTACAATTTAAGTTTAGTGTAAATGAGTTATGTTATATAATGATAAAGTTACATAGAAATGGAAATGGGGTATTGCAAACAGAACAAGCAACTGACTAAAATTAAATTTGCATTCATATTTAGGTAATCCGAGGAAAATTCATATGATATATGAGTGTACAATGAAGAACGGAATTTAGTCAGGTGTAGAAAGTATGATACCAAATGGAGAAGGTTCTGCGACCGGGTTTATATTAAAGTGTAACATTTCTTTTTTATTACATTAATTAAGAAAGGATAAAGTTTAATTGTGCTTGTAGTTTAACTTTTCTTTCGAAGTCAGTTAGCTCTGTAAAATTGACCGAAATATATTTATTTTTATTACTTTGATCAATGATATCACTTGTCAAAGTTGTGTATTTAAAAAAAAGGGTAACATATTTTTAATCAAGACACCAATATACTGTTTCATAATAATGCAAATGATTATGATCAATCACTTACTGATTTAATACTTTTGTTGATACATATTTTTGAACTGGTATGATTGTCATACAAATATTTTAAATAACTCAAATTCATAGAAATAAATACTTTTCTATCAATTTACGATTAATAATATATAGTTCATCTTAATAATATATAGTTCATTATAAACAATTTGCTAAAATTATTCCAAATTTGGCAGTAAAAAAAAAGGTTAATGACGTCTTACGAGAGACCCCTTTCTTTCATTCACAGACATTATTCCATCCATCATAGAATCGATATCTCGCCGTGGAGATGATATGGCCTGGCATCGCCGGCGCTCAGAAATATGATGAATTTGAGAAAATAAAAATCGACCAAAAATGTACGTGAGAACAAACGGCAGTTTGGCATCGACGCAGTGCCGATCCTTTGTCCAAACGACAAACAATATTTCGTGAAAATCCATTTTATTCAGAGAGAAACAGGGTAAAATATTTGTACTGTAAATGAAAAATTGAGAGACTTCTTCAGAAAATACTGAAGATATAAATTAGGTCTGCAGCTTACCATAGCTCTTGCATGAAATGAGAAAATTATTTTACCCACGAGGTAGACATTATTCCTAAATGAAATTAGCCGAAATGCGAATATGACTAACATCCTTTAATTTAAGTGATAGGTGAATACGGTAGCAAATTAATATTGGTAATTCACAGTAAAAATTAAATTAAATTAAATGTAAACTTAATTTAATAGCTTTGAACTAAATATCTCTTACGGCCGAGGAAAATTGTTGTTTTCGATGAATGAAAATATTCATTATTTTTTATATTTTTTTATAATATTTCGTAAAACTTTATCATAATAGATGTAAAATGGATGCGCCTGAAGTTTAAATAACCAAAAATTTGGTTATTTTATGAGTCAATAAATTGTAAAAGAACATTTTATTACAGATAGTATTTATTCGGTTAGATAGAATGAAGAGACTATTAAAAAAATAATTTATATTCCAGAATTACATTTCATTTGTTAATTTATATTCTATTTTGAAGTTATTCAGGTTACAAATTAAAAATAACTCCTCACTTTACTATTCGTCTATACCGTTGATTATTTCCGATTATTTTTTTAATTTTCCGGTTTTTAATGTTGGGCTGATTTCACACAATTGTTATTTGTGGTATAACAGTTTTTGATAAAAAATGGTAAAGAAAATGAGGAGAGAAACTTTTTATGGTAAATTTGTATTGTCATATATTGTCGTTAAATATTAGGTTAGCAATTTATAAACCCGCCATCCCTATACACAAACTTTTCAATTTTGGATATGTTATCAATAAAATCAATCGTTAAGGCGATGACAAGTCTCAGCGACGTTAAAGGATTGAATTTGAAGATCCGCTCCTTTCTCTTTCCTGAAACTAGCGCCAACGTCAGGCGCTCGGCGTATTAACAAACTAAATTAACCGCGTCAGTAACTAGCTAACCGCACAGATGATTATTTGTGACCTATTCTCCTTAAAATGCTGATGTAATTTTGAAATGTTACTTGAACGGCTATTTTCCTCTTTGACGAAAATTCACCCATTTTGCGAAGTTTAATAAAAACTCTGGGAATATGTAGTATAATTATTTTAATGTGAAGAATAAGTCCGCAGATTACTTTTGGCACGTGCGAAGGCGCGTGCGACTGCGCGTTCATTTGCGCTTGCGTGTGTGCGTACGTTTGCGTACATGTGCGTGAAATTGCGTTCGTGGGCGAGCGTGTGAGTGCGTGTGCGTACATATGCGTGCGTGTGCCTGCGTGTGCATGCGTGTTCATGAGTGTGCGCTCGTAAGCGCGTTGGCGTGGTTTAATTATAAATTGTCATATTACTTGCGATGAGATTTTCCGGGTTGGAAAATAGCCGATGTTATTAACTATCTTTGTGTAAAAAAACAAGTTGAACTCTTGATTCATTGCGACGTGAAAGAAAGATAAACCAACACATTTTGTAATTTGTAATATGTGGTGGAATTGTTTTATTAGTTATAGTTAATAAGATATTCCGTGCTCAAAAGTAGCTTACATAATTTTCTGGTCTACCAACTATCTGCACGCAGAAACTCACGTTGATCTGTTGCTCCATTGCAACGTTAAGGAAGTACAAACAAACAATTTTTGAAATTTGTAATATATGTTGGGATTGTTCCATTAGTTAAGATGAAATTTCCTGGGTAGGAAGAAGTCTGTATCATTTCCTGGTCCGATAATTATTTTTGTACAAAAAATCAGCTCGATCCGTTTTTCTGTTGTGGCATGAAAAAAGGACCAATAAAAACACTTTAGAATTTTTAATATTAGTTAGGATCGTTGTATTAGTTACGATGAGATTTTTCGGGTTAAAAAGTAATCTATACTATTTCGTGCCATCCGTCTGTTTACAGAAAATCACGTAGAACTGTTACTCCGTTGTGACGTGAAATTAGAACAAACATACTTTAAAATTTGTATTATTATTTTTTAATTTTATATTACGTAGAATGAGATATTCCGCGTTAACAATCAGCCTATTTCATTTCCTCGTCCGCCAACTAATTTTGGGTAGAAATTCACGTCGATAGGTTGGTCCATTGTGTCATGAAAGATGATTAAACAAACACACTTTCGAATTGTTTAATATAAATTGGGATTATAATACTAGTTAGGATAAGATTACCTGCGTTGAAAAGTAGCCTGTGACATTTCCCGGTCCACCAATTATTTATTTACAGGAAATCACGTTAATATCTTGCTCCTTTGTGGTGTGGAACTTCTTTCACGTCACAAAGCACCAAGAGTGACAAACGAATATACTTCCTAATTTGTAAATTTTGGGATTGCCATATTGGTTAGAATAAGATAAGTTATGTCGATCTGTTGCTCCATTGCGACGTGAAAGAAGTAAAAATATACATTTTCAAATTTTTAATGTTAGTTGCGATTTTTGTTTTCGTTACGAAAATATTTCCCAGGTTAGAAAGCAGCCTATGTTGTTCCCTGGCCCACCAACCATTTCTTTACCCAGAAGGGCAAGTAAATACACATTTGCATTTTTAATATTAATTAGGATTGTAAAATTAGGTATGATAAGATTTCCTGCATTTTCAAGTAGCCTATGTTATTTCCTGGCCCCTCAGCTATCTCTGTGCAGAAAGTAACGTTGATTTTTAGCTACGTTATGACTTGAAGTACAAATAAACGCGAGTTTTCACTCATGATATAGTTAGGATTAAAATATTTCTTAGAATGATATTTCTCTGTCTTTTCCCGGTGTGGCAAATATCACTGTGTACATTTTTAAAGAAAACCACGGATTGATACGAAAAATGAACCAAAATATAAAAAAATTTAATCAGCGGAAAGGGTCCCGATCCTTTCTGCAGATTAAATTTTTAAAAAGATTACAGATACAAACCTGAATGTGTAATTCAAAAATAAGATAAACCCAAAGCATTCAAAATTTAGTAAGCAAAACTTGTAACGTAAAATAAATAAATGCAAGCACGAATTGATTTGCAAAAAAAACAAAGCAAAGCTTACAAAAATTTAAAGAGCAAAAAGGGTCGCGTAAAGAAAGTTTATAAATAAAAACACGAATGTATATTTAAACAAAAAAAAACAATTCAGGACATCTTAAATTTAGCAAACAAAAAGGATTACGTAAAAAATACAAACACGAATTTTAATAATTAAAAAAACAAACCCAAAACGTTAAAAATTTGGTAAGCGAAAAGATTACGTAAAAATACAAGCACGAATTAATATAAAAAAACAAAATTTCCAAAAACTTAATAAGCAAATAGCATCGCGTAAAGGAATATTAGAAATACAAACACGAATTGATAATTAAAAAAACCTAAAATATCCAAAATTTAGTAAGCTGAAAGGATTGTGTAAAAAAATATAAATAAACACTTTTGAATTGAAATAAAAAAACAGCCAAATAATCCAACAGTTTAATAATCAAAAAGCGTCGCGTAAGAAATTTATAAATAAAAACACAAATGATTAATAACAAAATTAACATTAATATCCAAAACTGAAAAAGTAAGAAGGACTAGGAAAAACACAATTATAAATAAAACACGAATTGATGAATTATAAAAGAACTCCAAAACTACCAAAAATTTAGTAAGCAAAAAGTACCAGGTAAAAAAATTTATAAACACAAACAGGAGTTAATGTAAAAATAGACAAATTCAAAATATTCAAAAGTGAGTAGGCAAAAAGTTTTAAAAAAAGTGAGTTACATGAACGAAAAAGGTTAAAACATATTCCCGCGCCGACAAATGTATGAAAAATTTTAAATCGATTGTTTATATTAAATAATCGCGAGTTACGATATATACATGTGTGTATATATATATATATATATATATATATATATATATATATATATGTATATATATATATATATATATATATACGAGGTTTTTTCAAACACACGAAAAATATGTATGTAAAGTCAAAATTATAAGAAAATAAAGCTTTTTACATAATTTTTAAGAGAAAACTAATACGAATTTCATAGTTTTATGGTTATTCAGAAAATCACCATATTTTACATCTGTGAAAGATATATTTGTAAAGAATTTATTAGAAGTACTAGGTTAAGCAAATTTTACTCGTGCTTAACCTCTTAGATCGCTAAATTAATTTATTATCTGTTATTTCATTATTTAGTTTGAGTTATTTTCCCTTCATAAAATATTCAGTTTTTAAACGGATCGCGTGCACAAGTACATTATTTTTTATACAATTTGAACCTCTTGGAATAAAATTATTTCTAAAATCTTGCTGATCATATTTTAAATATCAATATAATATTAAACTACATAATTTGAACATTTTAGAAGTAATACTTGAAATTATAACGTAACGTAACGTAATTATTAGCAACAACAAATGTTTTAATGGACATATCACTTGCTCTCTTGTGTACTCCGTTTTGTTAGTAACGACGCAAAGAAAAAGAACAAATCACATCAAAGAACACATGTTTCCTTTGATTTGTTAAAGTACGCAAGAAATCTAGGCAGGATTTTAATAATAATACTACTGAGCTCAAACAACTATACCTACTTTGCCTATGACAACAGACATTTACAAAAGACAAGCTTT
Source organism: Druceiella hillmani (assembly GCA_039881145.1). Taxonomy (NCBI): domain Eukaryota; kingdom Metazoa; phylum Arthropoda; class Insecta; order Lepidoptera; family Hepialidae; genus Druceiella; species Druceiella hillmani. The sequence continues at coordinate 194,166 of JAYKKI010000007.1, read as the reverse complement.
AGCTACAATTTTTATGACACAAGACAAGACATCTTAATGGGGATTTCTATCTCTACTCGCCATTCTAATAGCCTCTATTTATTTCAATGTGGGGTATTTCGCAGATTAAACTAATTCTAGATTTCACAAATCTAGCATTGTATTTTTTAACTCGCCAATTTGTTAAAATTACAATGAGTGATATATTAAGTTTCCGTAAAGCTATAGGGACATGGAAATTATTTGTAAGATATCATTCCGAAATAATAAATAATTTCTGTATTTATTTAAAAAAAATATTCCAATTTGATTCCAAGCTCGCGTCATTCGTTCACTCCTTTATATATCTCTTGCCGGTTTAAGTACAAAAATTCTTATTCAGTTTATCTAAGCTGCGAAATTTAAAAATATATAGATTTTTCTATAAATATTTACGTAATACTTGCTTCATAAGTTTTGTATATAATATGTGCATAATTTTACTGGACACAGAATTATGCATCACTGAAGTTAATTTTATGAATATTTTCTATTACACGGTTATAGTATTTATATGTATTTTGAAAAAATAATAAAGAAATAAACATTTATGCACAAAAATGCCAAAAAAAAGTGGAAAGGTCATTTTATTATTTGAAAAAATTTTCCGTTTATCTGAAGAGAAGTTTTAATTATTTTTGTTTACGGTCCTCTGTGTAAAGCTTTAATAAGAAAATTATTTGAAAACTTGTCATAGAAAATTAACATAATAACTCTAATGTAATCCATTTAATAAGCATAAACTTTAATTTCGTGTTTGAGAGTATAAATAATAAAATATTAGACGGAACGTCACAATGTAGAAAATTATTTTTTCTTTAAAATGTATAAAGAATCTATTCTGTTTCAAAAAATTCGCCATTTTAAAGCTTTTTTGAAAACCTATTTTACTTATTTTTGAATACAATTTTATATCAAAAAGGATCATGTTACGTTAACACCTTAATAATATTTCAAATTAATAGGTAATCATGTCGACGTGTGTATCTTTTTACAACTAAAGGATATTTTTGTGTACACTCCCAAATAATAAATAGTCGTATTTTACAAATATAAGTAAAGTTATCAAAAAACCCGGTTTCATTTTATTATATTTTCCGGCAAAGTTATGTTCTGATCATATTTCATGAATAAGTGACAAGTGCAGACGATTTTAGCCACATGCTAAACATTTTATTTCACATCGAAAGAAATTCTACTATCTTAAATAAGGACGAAGGTATTTGTACTTTAGGTACCTTCTAAATTATGAAAATTATCATCAAACATTCAAAACGTTTTATCCTTTAATAAACAAAATTACACGAGGAAGCTTCGTAAAAAAAATTAAAAAATATGCTGCTACTACAATAGAGCGAATAGATTTTGTTATTTTAATTTAGATGAAACGGTTTTTGTCGCGTCCAACAATCACCATTTTGCGTTTGGGAGACGAAATTGTAACAATACAAAATATTTTTTTTATTCATGTGTTGCGATAATTGTAATAAGCGTGTGACCCATTTCATACATTTAAAATGACCAATGTTACCACTTTTCATTACATATTCCTACGATAAATAATATAGGATTGTTTCATAATTATTAGGCAAATTTATGATTTTACTTTAGTATTTCAAGAGATGAAAATATGTACATACACGCATTGATATATATATATATATATATATATATATATAAAGTTTTTATATAAATATCACTTCCGTATGATATGCGCGAATTTATATTTGTTTCAAGCTAATAAATAAATCTGAATTATTGACCAGTATGTACCAATGGAGTTCATTAATTTTCACATCAATCACAATTTACTCGTAATTCGCTTAGGCAGTTTGAATTCAAAAAATGCATAATTTTTAATTAAGATTTCAGAAATTTGTCGTCAAATATTTCTTTATACACAATTGTTCCATGTATGCTCTGAAAAATATTGTTTTAAAATCAGTGCGGTTTTTATTTCTATCTCTCTATTCACTTTAATAAAACTTCTATGTAAACATTTTGTGGATTTCCTTATGCGACCAGTTCTAATCTCACTCAGTGTAAAATATAACTTACGTACTATTTTTATTCATGAGGGGTGTTCTTCCGTCATCAGTTGATATAATATTAATAATGAAATTCTGTTGATGTCATTGTGCCACTGGATGTAGGAAATAATCACTAGAAAGCAAAAAAAACGAGCAAAATATACTGCACTACCCAATTGTTATTTTATGATTTACTTGTAACATGAACTTAGTTTAAAACACGTCACATTGCAAAGAAACAATTTTAAAATTTCAGAAACATTTACAAAAAAAAAATTGTTACATGCAATTGAAACAAATTAATTTGAGCCAGTACCCTTCGAATTTTATATGTTAGTAATGTGCAAATTAGGCTGTTAATTCGTAATGTGTAAACTGGACCTGAGAATATAAATGAATATTTGCATCGTTTTATGCACTAGTTCTTGATGAAAATAAAGAAATTCACATATTAGCTCTTAGATGTATTTAGAAATTTACACACTTAACTTTTCTGAAAAGCGAAGAATAGTAAAAAAGACTAATATCAAGTCGTCTGTTGTTCCTTGAGTTCACATTTTATTCTATCAAGATACACCCGGTGAGTTTTGAGAATAAATGTAGTAGTGAGACACTAGAGATATATTTAAGAAAAACCTAAATTTTATGTGTATTATGAAATGGGATTAAGTATTTAAAATGTTATTCTGCGTAGAGTATCAGAAACCCTTCTGTAGAATGTGTAAAAGTGCGTAGTGTGTAAAAGTGCCACTTAGTAAATTTATTAAAAAACAAATAACGGAACCGGTATCAAATATATTTTAAACCGAAACCTAACTCATAACTAAAACGTGTCGAGGGGAAAGGAGAAATACAATTTCATGTGAAGAAATTCTTAATATCAACATAAAAATAACAGGGTAACAGTTGAACTGTCATCTGTTTTTTGTTTTAACTCCGTCTTTGTTTGATAATGTTTTGGTGGTAAATCTTAAAATATTAGATCTATTTACACAATATAAATATTTCGTATATAAATAAATACTCACGAAAGTGAGATGAAAAGTTTTTTGCTATTTATTGAAATTATCATATGTTTTCCTATAGCACAGTATTTTTGTTATCATGAACAATTGCTCCATTTCCTATAATATCAATAACATCAATATTTTTATCAGACTTTCTCATTTTGTCTTTTTTCTAATGAATTCTCAGAACGTATTAGTTTTTTCTTTTCATAACTTTATAAAAAATGTTAAAAAAATATCGTTATAAAAAACTATTCATAAAATGTCGAGATATCAATATAATTGTAATATCATAAGAATTCCCTTGCAATGCAAGAAGAAGTACAGAAAATTCGTGATTAAAACAAAATTGTATGCTTAACTGTAAAAATGAGAACTTTGGCCACCAATAAAATCATACCGTGCGTCTTAAATATTTTGAGCACGAAAATTGAAAAAAAAACTAAAGTAATTCACGTAAATTAAAGAAATAAAAAAGATATTTACTAACTCAGGCGCTTTATAATTCTCGTATTGCGATTTCGCGTCATGTCAAGTTTAACCCGTTTCGGCTACATTATTGAATTCGTGCTTCAGTATGTTTTCATTTGACCCCGTTTAGGGTGAAAAAAATAAAATATATTAAAGAGCGAATTCAACAATATTTATGATGTATTTTTTATGAATTTGGTTAAACAAATTTCGTTAAAAAATTAGTATAAATTGCTGCTTCCACCTCTATTATCAAAAGGATCGCTTAGAAAAATCTGATAAAGATCATGAACATCGTGCGTTGAAACAAAAGTAACAGGATTATAAAAATGTAGCCCAACTAATTGATATAAATCACTAGATTGTTTATATCATACCACTTCATCACTATAACGGCTGAATCGTTGGTTATGGAGAAAAGTTTTTACGATCTAAGGAACAACTTTTCTTTGAAAGTTTTTAAAACTTTTGATTTGTTTTTAAAACTTTAGTAAGTGTTAATTGGTTGTTAAATTATTATGCGGCTGTCTTAGATTCGCAAAATGGCTTTATTGTAAATTTTCTGGCCCCTTTAATACACCTCAAACACATGTTTAAGAACAAAATGACCAGATTTAGTGAAAGATGTCTTTACCTGTTACAAAGTATGCCATTTCCGTCAAAGTCATGGTAATAATATTTATTACAGACTTTTCATTAAAACGAAAATATTTTAAATTTCTTTATTGAAAATCTGCTGTTATATAATTTTCCTGACTTTTAAAAAATTACATTCCTCCTTGAAATTAAATGTCAAGGATATAAAAATGTTAAGGATATATTTGTGCAAACAACTATATGTTGAACAGTTCAGTTCCTAACACATATTTGTCTATCATCGTATACTTACTCGTGCATTTTCATTTTTTTTTTCTGATAGACATCCCCATTTTTCCCTTTTCTACGCCATCAAAGCTGCGAGTTATAGCTATTGGTAAGTGAACGGCAGACAGTAAGATTAATCGATTTCACAAAATATGTAATAAATGCCACGAAATTACTTTTTCATAGGAAACATTATTGGGTTTGACATAGTTTGACACAAGAATTGTAGTTTACTGTTCTTGATATAATTCGTAAGCTTAGCGAACAAAGAAACCTAAGCAAATAAATACAAGTTTTAAATGCGTAATAAAAATATAAACTTTAATCGGAATTACACTCGGACGCATTTCAAAAAAATTCTAGCAATATTTATACTTAAAATACTTATAAACATGTTTGTGAACAAATGTATTATTATGTTATAAATATTATAATAATCTTCATGTCCTGCCTTGCTTAATTAAATATTGAGCACTTATGTTGAGCTCAGATGTGATGCAACTATAAACACTTTCAAAAAACTCATTTCTTCTTACTCCTTATTGAAACATGCTTACCTTCAAAATTAAATTCGATATCACAGGCAAACGGTGTCATTTGAAAATTTATGTATTAATATAATTTCAGGTTCAGAATTGCGCTACAAAATGTTGGAAGCAAATTTTATTTGAGAAAATTAAATTTACTCTGCGTTCATCGCCATTTAAAACAAAAGTGTTTTGAAGTAACTGCTTATTTCTATATATATTATAAAAAAAGTGTTTTGAAGATACTGCTTATTTCTATATATTTCTACATATTATATCCCTTGTTTTCATATGTTAATATTATTGATATTTTGAGGCCAACATTTATAATTACAAATATAAATTTTCTCACCATTCGCAAATTAATTTATACTGAAATATCTTGAATTGAATTTATATTTTATGTAAAATTATGTATGTTTAAAATTTTAAGTAGTTTAAGTTAATATGTTAGAATTAATGATTATTTTTATTACTAATGGTTATATAATGCTCCATACGTTCAACAATTAAACCTAATATTTTATTTGATTTGACTCGGGTTTTCACGGGAAGAGTCTTCCCGTGACCACAGGCTGTGCAACCAGTCAGAAACGTCGGGACATAGTGAGTACTTAGTATATATAATATCTAGGTTCACTCATTAAATATATAATTACCGCGAAAAAACCCGAGTCAAATCAAATAAAATATGTGTTCGAATCGCGAAAGTTTGAAAAAGTCAATTAAACCTAATATTCTTTACATCATACATACAAGTATAACTATTATTGACCAAGCCCAAAGGTAAAAGATTAAGGATGAAAATGTCTTATCCCTAAAAATAGAAGCAAATAAAACCTATATATAAATTATTAAGACAATCAGTTTGATTTACTTAATAAAAGATTCTAATTGAAACTTCAAACAAGAGTAGTTAGCTCCGTCGGTATTGGGTCGATTAAACAAAACCGGTCGACCTTAAATAAAACCTTACTTGAAGCACTCGGAGGGTTAAGGAAGACTTTCAGTATTTAATTAATGTCGTGTTGCTGTTATAACCAGGGCTAAAATTTAATAAAATATTTATAAATGAATACACGGACTCAGTAGATATATCATATTTTTCATTTGATATGTTGTGTCCTAAATTTGTATGTGTTTATATTAATGTATTTTATATTTTTCGTTCTATTAAATTTTCTAAGATGTTTTAAAATGTTCATAAAATTTGGCATTTCTAAAATAAATTATTGTATTCGTGCTTTTATTTTCACGATTAGATTCTATAATTTTTTTTAACTAATATTTTAATTATACATTACCAAATAAAAAAATTTAATTTTAATTTAATTATATATTAACAAATAAAAAAAAATTACAACTATACTGATTTTTTTCTTGAAATATTATTCCGAATCAGGTATTCTTGAAATTAACATCAATAAGTTTGAGTATGGTTTTATAAAATAATAAGTAATAAAAGAATAATTCTGGTTGTCACTTATTTTAATTTTTTTTATGTAATTCAAATTCCCTGGAAGATATTACAAAAATTGATACAGCTTAAGTAATTGACATGTAATACTTGATTTGTCGTCGTCATCATCATTAAAAGCTTTTCTCAGTTCACTGCTGGACACAGACCTCTCTAAATGCTCATATTATTGGTAGTATTACTCACAATCGCTGCGCTGTTGCATCTTTATCCCGACCAGCGTTCAGGAGTCCAACCTGGGACTACCTAGTACGTGGTACCTTCAAAGGCCATAAGTCTTTTGATCAACGCAGCACGCTATGGCATTGACCTGATTTCTAACAGATCAAAATGGAAGTATTAGATTAGTGGCAGAATACACCAAAATTTATTCTTATTACATTAAAACTCTAACAAGGACCCAAACCTGTACACGGAAGATATCAAGTTACTAAGAAGCGATAGAACATAATAAATGATACCAAAGTTATTCCTGTACCACTAATATTACCTACAGGAATTAATGACGAGTATGTAATATTTATTATTACAATGTATTTCTTAGAGATAGTGATAGATTATCTCTTATTCATGATCACGAGTAATATGGGCTGGAGGAGAAAAATTACATTTGAAACAAATTATTGCCATACTGAAAGGGGATACAAGAATTGAAACTAAAAAAAATATTTATACCAATATCTTTGGTTTCTTGTATTATAGAGGCTTTCATATCTTAATATATTGAAGAAACCTTTTTTCGATGTATTTTTGTTTCATAGAAGCTTTATTGCTTTTATAATCCATTTACTCTGGAAAAAAAAATAATGTCAAGGTTGAGATTTGTTGTAATCACAACACATAGAAATGATCACAAATGAGCATGCAATAGAGGAAAAAGACTTGAAATACTTACAATTAAATGAAACTACGTGATGTAGTATTATTTCTATTATCTTTAATTTCTTTACCACGACCTAGGTTTCGTTGTATTACATCTTCAGGTGGGATATTAGCAAAGATTGAAATCTTTGCTAATATCCCATTAGCAAAGATTTCAATCTTTGCTAATATCCCACCTGAAGATGTTGTAATACAATGAAACCTAGGTCGTGGTAAAGAAATTAAAGATAGTAGAAACAATACTACATCACGTAATTTCATTTAATTGTGAATAATGAATTTCTACAAAATTATCGCCAAATATATTCAATACTTGAAATACTGTTTTGTTAATTAAATACAAGCCTTCATTCTTTCTTTTATTTAAGCAATACCTTAATCTTAATTCAAAGTTGATAAAAAATACATGTGGTTTCTGCATTATTAACACTATTTTATTTCTACTTGAGATCACAAGCCATATACTTTAATTTGGTATATTATACAAAAAACAATGTTTTTAGTCCTTGTTTTCATTTCCAACTTTCTTTCTATAGTCGTTTACTTTTGAAGGAATCTCTTCCATCTTAATATTTAAACAAATAAAAAGGAATGTGCTCAGTCTAGAGCGCGTTCCATTTTATTCGATTGAAATAGCAGGGGCAAATCATAAATTGAATCAGAATAAGTGATAACAGCAGCAGTCTGGAAGCTAAATATTTTAAGGCCTTATCTATACCAAAAGTAGTATTAAAATTTATGGGGATTGAATGTAAATTAAAATCTAATCAATTTACTGGGCTTGGCCAACGATGTCTGTAAACATATCGATGTTTACTGTCCATATTTCCATATAAATGAGACCGTACCTGCCATACTTTTTCATCAAATTACGTTAGCTTTTACATGCATCATTGAAATTATAATTGTGATAACCTTTTTTTCGTCTAGTTATAAAAAAAGATTTTATATTTTTATTGCCAATTTATACGCCAGTTTTTGTACTTTAGTTGCAGTTATGCCATAATTAGCTACAGAAAAAATTATGTACGCAGTGTATTTTCTTCTTCACATTTTTTTTGTAAAACACATTTTTTGTTTTTTTTTGTGAAATATGATATTTAAAAAAAATGCATTTTACTTTTGCCAGCTCGATGATTATACCTCACAGCTCCATCTTGAGTTAATATGGTATTCTAATGAGATACTTTCAAATAAAAAATGTTAAGATTGGACTACAGTTTTTATATTGCTCTGTAATAAGGTATTGTGAAATAAATAAAATTAAGATTACATGAATTTTTTTCCACAATATCGCTGCAAGTTTATATTATCCTTATTTTTTTGTTAGTTGCATTCACGAAATATGTCAGAACGACTTTATGTCATTGTGTAGCCTTGAGAATCGTTTATTAAGTAATTAGTAATACAAAATAATTCTAGTTTTGACTCTCTCTTAACTTTTCGTTGCAATTTAAATTTCTTTAATGATGTTATTGATCTTAATTATTGTCAACCTTAAAGGTACTTTTGTTGGCTATACTTATTTTTTAATTAATCTTAGAATAATTAAGCAACACATAAAAATCTTCTTTCATTGTTTTGGTTATCATTGACTTTTATATCCAATTACTATTAATCTATCGTAAAATGGATACCGAAAAATTTATATTTCTATTAGAAATTACTACAATGCCTTTTGTGACAAACTGCATAATGTAGGATACGTTCTAAAAATGTTACATATGTTCCATATTGCAAATTTAATAGAAGGAACAATAGCCAATTCGAGGAAAATCCAATATATATATATATATATATATATATATATATATATAATATATATATATATATATATATATATATATATATATATATATATATATATATATATATATTAGGGTGTCCCTTATATCACCGATTTTTTTGTCTTTTAAATATTGTAACGCATACCCTCTAATTATTTTTATAGTACTAAAGGCTACCTTCGTGCAAACTTTCATCGTCATATGACAATGGCAAGCCGTGCCGACAAGGCATCATTGTTTTTCTAAACAACGGTTTTAGAAGACTTAGTTGCATGTAAGCTAAATTATGATCAAAATACATATTTTATAATAGAAAACAGTGGCAGATTAAATTAAGTTATGTATTTATTTATAAAATTGAAAAAGATATATAATTCAGGATTCAGGATTAGGTCAGGTCACGTTTAATAGATTTCAGTAGTTCTTTTTTATAATAATTAATAAGTTCGTTAATCATCGTTTCACAAAAATATTTCTTTATGAAATCAGTACATGTTTCGGTAACAGTTGCATTAACGTTCTTCCAATTGTCTCTAAATTTTATAAATAACGGGATATCTGGACTGCTAGTAACTTGATGGATCTTTGATTCAAACACACATTTCAGTACTAGTTCATACATATGATGGCGGCAAGCAAAAAGTAACAAGAACACACAAGCCCCATTTAAGCGGCCTGTATTAGAAGCCGTTGTGTCTCAGCACATAATCTGTACCTTGTCATTGAGATCCCAATCAGAAAGGGCATTTAAAACAGCTTCAGCTTGATCTTTGCCAGTAGAACTATCGTGTTTTGGTACTGCTAGAAGTTGGTCTTTTTCTCCGAATGAAATGTGAATTGGCAGGCGTTCTTCTTTTGAACCTGTCCCATCTAAACCGGACAATAGCTTTCCATCCCAATGAATAGTCACAATTTCAGGCACGTTGTTCTGAAAATTAGTTTTTATCGATTCTGCTCTCTCTTTTCTCATTTGGGTCTGAATTCGTTGAATAGAAGACTTGTTGATAGGAAAGTCTTCACAACTGAGACCAAGTTCTTCTACAACAGCCTGAAGTATGTAAACAGAATCCCTTATACTTAGTTGATATCTATCTAAAGCTGCAACTAGTTTAAGGGTAATAAAACGCATACTTCCTCTTTTTGTAGCAGATAGCTTAGTCACGGATTGCGATTGCGAGGTGGAAGGTAAATTTTCTTCCAAACTTTCGTCAGAACTGGTAGACTGTTCGTGAAGGTCTTGAGGTGGGATAGAGGTGTCTAAAGTCAATAAATTCATATCAGTCAAATGCTTTAGTATTTTTTCCTCTTCTCCTAGTTTTCTCTGCTTTACTCTTTCTTCTTTTTCAACTAACTTTTTGTCAACACCCGCTAAGCAACCCGAACGCCCTGGCTCTCTTCGTTTTTGTAAAAATATTTTGTCTTCCTCTATTTTGAATCTTTGTAGAGCATAGGCATGCGCGATATCGAATAAATTATCTAAATCTTTTTGGAACTTCTCCTCGCGGTGCTTATAAAGGTCCTGTGTTTTTTTACAGTTTTTTTTAGCTCTCTCCAAACATGGTAAAGATCCATAAGTTTTTTCCCACAATTAGGTACAGCTCTGGTAGGTATTCTAGTTTTTTTCCAAAATATGATGCACTCACTAATCACAAGATTTGCACTTTCATTAACAGTCAATTTACCTAGCGAATATTCAAAAACAGAACTGAGAGAACTTGACGATTAGACGGCAACTTTGCACTCGTTATTTGGTGATTTATCCCACCAACCAAGAAAATATTTTTCTTATTACTTCTAAGTTCCACTAACGTCTTGAAATAACTGTTGTGTACGTTAATTAAGCGATACGCCTGTGAAAACTCGGAAACAAATAACTACAAGAGCAAGTATGCGCCGGTTATCCGCGTTACTTGTGTAAACATGTTTCGCGCTCAACTGGGCACGGGTTGCGGTACTTCAAATAAGATAAATATTTATTTTCGAGTGTCTTATGGCCAAATGAAAAAAATTAGAAAGTATGCGTTACAAAATAAAAACTTTGAAAAATAAGGGACACCCTAACATATATATATATACACATATGTATATATATATATATATATATATATATATATCTATATATATACATATATGTATATATATACATATATATATATATATATATGTATATATTTATATATATTCGTTTACCGTATATGACGAGACTTACTCAGGTGTGGCAAGTATGATACCAGAATAAGAAAGTTTACCCGTATCATGTATTATCGCTACCAGGTATTAATTCAAGTCTAATATTTCGGTTTTAATAATTTACTACATATAAAGGATATCATCTAGTGTGTTTGCAGTTGAACTCTACTTTCTAATTCTAATGAAAAAATTATTTTTTTTAGTTTTGTGTATTTCTATTTTACAGAAAAAGACAAAGTTGAACGAAATTTATTTATTTTATTATTTTGATCAGCGATATTGCTCATAAAAGTTCAAGCATATGTTATTTAAAAGAAAGGATAATATACTTTTAAACAAAATGCAGAAAATATTAGTATCCATGTATATATACATATATATATATATATATATATATATATATATATATATATATATATATAAATGGATACTATATAATCTTAATATGATTTACTATGGTCAGTCACTTACTAATTTTTTACTTTTGTTGAAACGTATACTTGAAATTGTATTATTGTAATATGAGTATTTAAATTAATAAAAATTAATAATAAATAGTCAATAAATAAATAGCTTTTGATCGAAATGTGAATAAAATTTAAATAATAATAAAGCTTTTTAAAAACAGTTTACACAAGCACATATAATACATATATTTTATATGAGTATAAATAAATTATGACAACAGAATAATAGTCCAGTTTTTTATTTGTGCGTTACAGAACTTAGAAATATTCTTAATTTGGTATTAAAAAAATACTTCATTCTACGCGAGCGAGAGACATTTTACGAGAGTCCCAATCCTTTTATTTACTGTCGTCACTCCATCCATCATCAAATATATATCTTGCCGTACAGATGACGCCATCTAGTAGCTCCGTCGCTCGAAAAAATGATGAACTTTAGATAACAAAAATTTAATAAAAATGTATGTGGGAAATAAATGGCGATTGAGCACCGATGCTGTGACCGATCGTTTGTTCAAACTACAACCAATATTTCGTTGTAAATCTGTTTTATTCAGCGTGAAATAAGGTAGAATACTTGTATTCCAAAAGGAAAACCGAACGGCTTCTTCAAAAATACTGAGGATTTAAATTTAGTCTACAGCTTACCGTGGCATTTGCATGAAATGGGAAAATAGTTTCACCCATCGGGTAGACATTATGACAGATATTTTTTTTCGAATTGATAAATAACCATAGCAAGGCAATATTATTAATTCACAGTAAATTTGAATTCAAATAGAAAGTATACTTAACTTTAGAGCTATTAATTACATATAAAACCGTGAAAGAAAATTTTCGTTTCCGATAAATGAAATTACTCATAAGAGTTTTAGAAAACATTTCATGAAAGTTTATCATACTGAATGTAAAGTGAATGTGCATGAACTTTAAAATATTAATATTTACACCAATAAATTACAAACGAATATTATATTACAAGTCCTTTTTTATTCAGTTAGGTAGAATGATGAGAGCATTGAAGAAATAATTGATTATATTTTATTTGTGAATTTACTTTCTATTTTGAAAATGTTCAGGGTGCAGATTAAAAATAACTCCACACTTTATTATGCCTCTATACCACTATTATTTCAGATTTATTTTTTGGTTTTTAATATCGGGCTGATTCTTTATAAACACTAGTATTTTTTAAAAACTATAATACCCCTAAATAATAATTGTCATTATTTCTGACGTAATAATTTTGGAATAAATTTTGTAAATAAAACAAGGAGAAAAACTTTCGACCTTGGATTGTAAATTTGTTTTGTAGCATAATCGTTAATATATATATATATATATATATATATATATATATATATATATATATATATATATATATATATATATATATATATATACATATATACATAATTATATATGTAAACACATGCATTTATGAGTGTATTTGTGTGTATGTATGTGCGTGTTCTATATTTCATTATTTTCGAGAAATTCGTCATATTTTCACATTGGTGAGATACATATTAGTAAACAATTTAATAAAAATACTACGTATGGTAAGTTTTACTCATAGTTAACAGGTTATCCACACAGTTTAGGTAGATAAATTATTTTAATATCTATTTTTATATTCTTTACTTTAAGTTTTTTTTACAAAATACTCAGTTTTTCAACAAATCGCAAGTACCAGTATAATATTTTCTATTAAATTTGAACCTCTCCCAATAAAATTATTTCTCAAATCTTGCTGATCACATTTTAAGTATCAATGTTATATTTAACTACGTAATTTGAATTGTTTCTGCTAGATAATCTATAACCAATGAGAAAGAGAAAGGTAATAATTGAAGTTACAACCAACGATACCAGCAACAATTAAAGTTTGGGCATTGGGCAATGGGCATATCACTTGCTCTTTCGTATAGTCGTTTTTGTTATTAATAAGAAAAAAACACATCATGTCAACAATACATTTTTCCTCTGATTTATTTCAGTATTTATGAGCTCTAAACATGATTTGAATATGAATACTATTGAGCTCTAACAACTATAACTGTTTTGCTTATGACAACAGGCACATTACAAAAGCCAAGCTTCAATTATTATGGCACGAGACGAGACATTTTAACCGAAATGCAAAAGTCAAACTGCTCCTGATTTCTGTCTTGACTCATCACTATAATGGCTTCCATTTATTTCAATTTAGGATATTGCATAGATTAAACTAATTCTTCATTCTGAAATATAATATATTCACCGGAACTGAGTTGTCTTGATTTAGGTAAGATTAATATTATGTAAGGGATTTTGCGTTGTACTACTGTAAACTGTACTGTACTGTAAACAAGATTAAGTCAAGGAATTTAGCCCACCACTGCGCTTATGTCACAATTGAGTGGTGAAATAATGAAGTAATGTACTATTCAAATTGAGTAAATTATGTGATCAATTAAATTTATTTAAATAAATATATTCTGCGTTATAAAAAATATGCATAATATGCAAGTGTCCGTCACTCTCTTTTTAAATACATAAAATTTAAAAAATAAAATTAGGGAAAGGAAGGACTTTGATTATGAACAGATAAAAATTCACCTTACCAAAATTAAGGAGCGCTCTTAAAAAAGTCGACGTCTAATTTTTTAAATCACTTTTGATTAAATTAAATAATTTATAAACCAATATCTACTACCGTCATTAAACATCTTTACAGCTTTCTGGTTCAAATTGATGGACTAACTAAATTATACTTTCTACACAGATGAACAGGCATTGCATTGATGTCTTAATCTAACAACGAAATATTGGTGAGCAGAGGTTATCCAGTAATGACTTGATACTGCTCGAAATATCGCAGAAGAGGAAGTGCTGTAAAAAAAGGGGGAATAAAGATAAAAAAGGCAAAAAGAAGGAAACAATTTAAAAAACCGCTGTTGAAATACCAGATCGGTGAGAATCTTTTTATATTTCGTTAAAACAAAGGTTCATAAACTCATTCCAGTTTTGTTAAAATTCTCAAAGCAAAAAAGAAACAAATATAGCTTATAAACCTTGCTGTCATCCAATTTTTCTTGAATTCATTTAATAGGTTTTGAACTTGGTGGGAGAATAAAAAGTTTTGAAAAAAATATTTAGGAAGGATTATTTATTTTGATAAGATAAAATTTAAATTCATCATTATCATTCGAATGAAGACGTCTACTGCAAATATGGGCTTTCCATAAAAACCGATCCTGTGCTGACTGCATCAAACAGTCTTTTGCGACCCTTATTAGGTCATCTGTCCTCTGTGTCTTCCGATACGTGATGGCCATTCGAGAATTTTTTTCTCCAGAGGTTGTCGGTTCCGCCTGCTTTATGTCATATCCATTGCTTCTTCAATCCTACGGATTAAGTCTGTGACCTTGGTTTTAGTGAGGAACTATTCATTATGAATTATATCTAATAGATAAATCCGGAACATAGTCCTGTCCATAGTATACTTAGTCTTTTTAAGATTCTCATAATAGAGAATCAGTTCTCACTTCCATATATTTTTACTGGTAAAACATATTGGTTGAAAATTTTCTTCTGATACTGGAGTATTTTGAACCTGAAGATATGGCAAACGTCCTGCCCAGCCAAGTTGGATTTTCCGATTGACCTATTTCTCAATGCTGAGTTTATCTAATTGGATAATTTGTTCAATTAGATAAAAATTGTCCGATTAAAAAAAAAGCATACATTGTTATCATGTCTAAGGTCCACATCATACTCATAACCGTACATGTAGTCACCGTACATAGTAGTATTCAACCTGGAGAGTAACATTCGCAACATATACCGGTCTGCTAGTGACATGAACTTTAGGCCTAAAATTTGTATTATTTGTGTTCATTTCAAAACTTATTTATTAGGAAATCTTGTTTAGATCCTAAGTATAATGCCCAAATCATCAAAATATAGGATTTATTTTTAATCATATTATTCATATCTACTAAATGAGATATGTGTTTTAGTAACTAACGGAAATTATATGATTTAAAAAGAATATGTTTTGTGCTTTTAAAGCACCTAGATCGTAGTCTGTGTTAACCATAACAAAATTGATTATTAAAATACGTGTAAAAGTACAAAGTTTCAAGTATACCGACTATTTAGGGGAACATACTTAGAATAAGCACATTTTATCAAGATGCATTGTATAACTCATTCGTTATCAAAGTTATAAAAATTATTTTTTACCTTAAGGTGTGCAAGTGTTTCTCAGTTCTTATGAAAAATAAATTATTTGGCACAGATATATTTTTAACTAACTTGTATAACTTGTTATAACTTGGTATAACTTGTTATAACTTGTATATGAAACGACATCGAATTTGTTGAAACACTCGTGAAAATAATATAATCTGGAATAAGTGGATTTGTAATTGTATTTATTTATCGATTGTCCCAATTAAGTTATTTAAATTTCCTTACAGCCTGATAAGCAGGTAATGAATTATGAGTTAATAATAATTTTAGTTTGAATTTAAGGTAAATGAAACGAAAAAATATTCGTAAAATTATAAGTAATGGAACACGTGATGGGAAAAATCTAAAAGCAATCTAAAATTGTAATGATTCTTTTATATCGATAATAATAAAATAATCAATAAGCGAAAAAGTAAAGGTTTTTTTAAGGAAATTTTCAATAACATAACGCGATATATTTAAGTAGTATATAGGTGGTTATTTTGAGTTTTTCTTACAAGAATAATCCTTCGATGTAACTAAAATATCATCAAACTATTGACTCTGAAAGTTACTATTGCTTTCAAACATCATACCGAATATTTCACTCAATGTAGTGTTCTAGCGCAAAATGAAGCCTCACAATATGAAGTCCCAAATACGTCACAAATCTAAGGATAATAATAGGATTATTTGTTTTGTCTAGAGGCAACAATAAGTCTCTAATATGTGAAAGGGGCGCATGAATACATATGTATATCATAATAAAATAACCAATAAGGGAAAATGTAGGCATTTTTAACGAAATTTTGCAATAAAGAACGAGATCTTTTTACATAGTATATAGGTGATTATATTGGTTGTTTCTTATTAGAACATCTTAAATCTTCGATGCAACTAAAATGTCATCCAAACTATCAAATCTAAAACTGGCTATAGTTTTCAAATATCAGACCGAATTGTTCACTCAATATAGCGTTTTAGCGCAAAACAAAGCCCCCAGTATGAATCGCCAAATATAGCACACTATGATGAGCACCGGATGATAATAAATTTGTATTACCTTCTCTACAAGCAACACTAAGACGGTAAAGTGTGAGAGGGGTACGTTGATCATCTGTTGCAATTACAAACATTTCTCTGCATCCGCCAGCAGACGGCGGGTAGCGAACTTACACCTAATTTGTAGTGATGCTTAGTCGTCCGACATTGGTGAGATGCGCTAAGCACACGCTTAGAATGAAGTCCTGTGATATTGCAATCAGTACAATACATTTTTTGCATTAAACCCCATGTACATGTAAGCACTTAAATCACATAAAATAAAAGTATTATATTTAAAGCCAATAAAACCAAATTACTTATTGACGGCGATTTTTGTCCAAATCTCACTACTTATGTTTTTCTTTTATGTTACTTTCTTAGAAAAATATTACTTTTATTAGAAATCAAATAAAACTCAATTTTTCTCGCACTCGGCATATACTCAATATATAAAGTTTACGTTTATAGGGATGGCTTATTCTTTAATTAGAAAAACGAAGTATCATTATGTGGTTTAATTTATGTGAAACTGCAATAGTCTTTTTAATTAACTGAGCGAATGCATATACCTGAAAACATAATAATTATTATGCTATTATTTGGCGTCAAAGTAGACAAAACATGATCATTAAAAGTGCACTGTATTATTTTGGTTTGTTCATGTATCTCCGTTGTGTACACGACTTCTATTAATGTTAATTATTTCTGTTTTATAATTTGCTCGTTCAAAATTTCCTACAAAAACAAGTTTGATTATATTTCTTGCCAAAGTGTTCACTTCTTCTGTGCGGTTCTAAGCAAACACAATTTTTTTTTAATTCAAAATTGTAAAGTAGAAAAACAACTTGGAAAATTGCAGGTGGTAGGTAAGGCTGATAATTATTCATCGATCAATTTACTTTCGTCTCAATCTATCCGGTAAAAGCCGAGTGACCGTAAAATTAATTATATTATTAGTGGATAAATTCAACATCGATTCAGTAAAGCGCAAAAACAAAAGAAATATATCGTACACACATGCAAATTTCAGAAATAAAATTAATAAACTTATTTTACACTATTATTTAGATATTAATTATATCTATTAGCTATATTGTACTGCTTACAATATCACAGGACTTCATTCTAAGCGTGTGCTTAGCGCAACTCACCAATGTCGGACGACTAAGCATCACTACAAATTAGGTGTAAGTTCGCTACCCGCCGTCTGCTGGCGGATGCAGAGAAATGTTTGTAATTGCAACAGATGATCAACGCACCCCTCTCACACTTTACCGTCTTAGTGTTGCTTGTAGAGAAGGTAATATAAATTTATTATCATCCGGTGCTCATCATAGTGTGCTATATTTGGCGATTCATACTGGGGGCTTTGTTTTGCGCTAAAACGCTATATTGAGTGAACAATTCGGTCTGATATTTGAAAACTATAGCCAGTTTTAGATTTGATAGTTTGGATGACATTTTAGTTGCATCGAAGATTTAAGATGTTCTAATAAGAAACAACCAATATAATCACCTATATACTATGTAAAAAGATCTCGTTCTTTATTGCAAAATTTCGTTAAAAATGCCTACATTTTCCCTTATTGGTTATTTTATTATGATATACATATGTATTCATGCGCCCCTTTCACATATTAGAGACTTATTGTTGCCTCTAGACAAAACAAATAATCCTATTATTATCCTTAGATTTGTGACGTATTTGGGACTTCATATTGTGAGGCTTCATTTTGCGCTAGAACACTACATTGAGTGAAATATTCGGTATGATGTTTGAAAGCAATAGTAACTTTCAGAGTCAATAGTTTGATGATATTTTAGTTACATCGAAGGATTATTCTTGTAAGAAAAACTCAAAATAACCACCTATATACTACTTAAATATATCGCGTTATGTTATTGAAAATTTCCTTAAAAAAACCTTTACTTTTTCGCTTATTGATTATTTTATTATTATCGATATAAAAGAATCATTACAATTTTAGATTGCTTTTAGATTTTTCCCATCACGTGTTCCATTACTTATAATTTTACGAATATTTTTTCGTTTCATTTACCTTAAATTCAAACTAAAATTATTATTAACTCATAATTCATTACCTGCTTATCAGGCTGTAAGGAAATTTAAATAACTTAATTGGGACAATCGATAAGTAAATACAATTACAAATCCACTTATTCCAGATTATATTATTTTCACGAGTGTTTCAACAAATTCGATGTCGTTTCATATACAAGTTATAACAAGTTATACCAAGTTATAACAAGTTATACAAGTTAGTTAAAAATATATCTGTGCCAAATAATTTATTTTTCATAAGAACTTAGAAACACTTGCACACCTTAAGGTAAAAAATAATTTTTATAACTTTGATAACGAATGAGTTATACAATGCATCTTGATAAAATGTGCTTATTCTAAGTATGTTCCCCTAAATAGTCGGTATACTTGAAACTTTGTACTTTTACACGTATTTTAATAATCAATTTTGTTATGGTTAACACAGACTACGATCTAGGTGCTTTAAAAGCACAAAACATATTCTTTTTAAATCATATAATTTCCGTTAGTTACTAAAACACATATCTCATTTAGTAGATATGAATAATATGATTAAAAATAAATCCTATATTTTGATGATTTGGGCATTATACTTAGGATCTAAACAAGATTTCCTAATAAATAAGTTTTGAAATGAACACAAATAATACAAATTTTAGGCCTAAAGTTCATGTCACTAGCAGACCGGTATATGTTGCGAATGTTACTCTCCAGGTTGAATACTACTATGTACGGTGACTACATGTACGGTTATGAGTATGATGTGGACCTTAGACATGATAACAATGTATGCTTTTTTTTTAATCGGACAATTTTTATCTAATTGAACAAATTATCCAATTAGATAAACTCAGCATTGAGAAATAGGTCAATCGGAAAATCCAACTTGGCTGGGCAGGACGTTTGCCATATCTTCAGGTTCAAAATACTCCAGTATCAGAAGAAAATTTTCAACCAATATGTTTTACCAGTAAAAATATATGGAAGTGAGAACTGATTCTCTATTATGAGAATCTTAAAAAGACTAAGTATACTATGGACAGGACTATGTTCCGGATTTATCTATTAGATATAATTCATAATGAATAGTTCCTCACTAAAACCAAGGTCACAGACTTAATCCGTAGGATTGAAGAAGCAATGGATATGACATAAAGCAGGCGGAACCGACAACCTCTGGAGAAAAAAATTCTCGAATGACCATCACGTATCGGAAGACACAGAGGGCAGATGACCTAATAAGGGTCGCAAAAGACTGTTTGATGCAGTCAGCACAGGATCGGTTTATATGGAAAGCTCATGTTTGCCGTAGACGTCTTCATTCGAATGATAATGATGAATTTAAATTTTATCTTATCAAAATAAATAATCCTTCCTAAATATTTTTTTCAAAACTTTTTATTCTCCCACCAAGTTCAAAACCTATTAAATGAATTCAAGAAAAATTGGATGACAGCAATGTTTATAAGCTATATTTGTTTCTTTTTTGCTTTTTGAATTTCAACAAAACTGGAATGAGTTTATGAACCTTTGTTTTAACGAAATATAAAAAGATTCTCACCGATCTGGTATTTCAACAGCGGTTTTTTAAATTGTTTCCTTCTTTTTGCCTTTTTTATCTTTATTCCCCCTTTTTTTACAGCACTTCCTCTTCTGCGATATTTCGAGCAGTATCAAGTCATTACTGGATAACCTCTGCTCACCAATATTTCGTTGTTAGATTAAGACATCAATGCAATGCCTGTTCATCTGTGTAGAAAGTAAAATTTAGTTAGTCCATCAATTTGAACCAGAAAGCTGTAAAGATGTTTAATGACGGTAGTAGATATTGGTTAATAAATTATTTAATTTAAACAAAAGTGATTTAAAAAATTAGACGTCGACTTTTTTAAGAGCGCTCCTTAATTTTGGTAAGGTGAATTTTTATCTGTTCATAATCAAAGTCCTTCCTTTCCCTAATTTTATTTTTTAAATTTTATGTATTTAAAAAGAGAGTGACGGACACTTGCATATTATGCATATTTTTTATAACGCAGAATATATTTATTTAAATAAATTTAATTGATCACATAATTTACTCAATTTGAATAGTACATTACTTCATTATTTCACCACTCAATTGTGAAATAAGCGCAGTGGTGGGCTAAATTCCTTGACTTAATCTCGTTTACAGTATATACAACGCAAAATCCCTTACATAATATTAATTTTACCTAAATCAAGACAATTCAGTTCCGGTGAATATATTATATTTCAGAATGAAGAATTAGTTTAATCTATGCAATATCCTAAAATGAAACAAATGGAAGCCATTATAGTGATGAGTCAAGACAGAAATCAGGAGCAGTTTGACTTTTGCATTTCGGTTAAAATGTCTTGTCTCGTGCCATCATAATTGAAGCTTAAGCTTGGCTTTTGTAATGTGCCTGTTGTCATAAGCAAAACAGTTATAGTTGTTAGAGCTCAATAGTATTCATATTCAAATCATGTTTAGAGCTCATAAATACTGAAATAAATCAGAGGAAAAATGTATTGTTGACATTATGTGTTTTTTTCTTATTAATAACAAAAACGACTATACGAAAGAGCAAGTGATATATCCATTGCCCAATGCCCAAACTTTAATTGTTGCTGGTATCGTTACGTTGTAACTTCAATTATTACCTTTCTTTTTCTCATTGGTTATGGATTATCTAGCAGAAAGAATTCAAATTACGTAGTTAAATATAACATTGATACTTAAAATGTGATCAGAAAGATTTGGGAAATAATTTTATTAGGAGAGGTTCAAATTTAATAGAAAATATTATACTGGTACTCGTGATTTGTTGAAAAACTGAGTATTAAAGTATAAAAAAAACTTAAAGAAAAGAATAAAAAAATAGATATTAAAATAATCTACCTAAAGTGTTTATAACCTGTTAACTACGAGTAAAACTTACCATACGTAGTATTTTTATTAAATTGTTTACTAATATATATCTTACCAATGTGAAAATATGACGAATTTCTCGAAAATAATGAAATATAGAACACGCACATATATATATATATATATATATATATATATATATATATATATATATATATATATATATATGTATGTATATATATATATACATATATATGTATATATATATATATATATATATATATATATGTATTAACGATTATGCGACAAAACAAAGTTTTTCTCCTTGTTTTATTTACAAAATTTATTCAAAAATTATTACGTCAGAAATAATGACAATTATTATTTAGGGGTATTATAGTTTTTAAAAAATACTAGTGTTTATAAAGAATCAGCCCGATATTAAAAACCAAAAAATAAATCTGAAATAATAGTGGTATAGAGGCATAATAAAGTGTGGAGTTATTTTTAATCTGCACCCTGAACATTTTCAAAATAGAAAGTAAATTCACAAATAAAATATAATCAATTATTTCTTCAATACTCTCATCATTCTACCTAACTGAATAAAAAAGGACTTGTAATATAATATTCGTTTGTAATTTATTGGTGTAAATTTTAATATTTTAAAGTTCATGCACATTCACTTTACATTCAGTATGATAAACTTTCATGAAATGTTTTCTGAAACTCTTATGAGTAATTTCATTTATCGGAAACGAAAATTTTCCTTCACCGTTTTATATGTAATTAATAGCTCCAAAGTTAAGTATACTTTCTATTTGAATTCAAATTTACTGTGAATTAATAATATTGCCTTGCTATGGTATTCATTTATCAATTCTAAAAAAGAATATCTGTCATAATGTCTACCCGATGGGTGAAACTATTTTCCCATTTCATGCAAATGCCACGCTAAGCTGCAGACTAAATTTAAATCCTCAGTATTTTTTGAAGAAGCCGTTCGGTTTTCCTTTTAGAATACAAGTATTCTACCTTATTTCACGCTGAATAAAACAGATTTACAACGAAATATTGGTTGTAGTTTGGACAAACGATCGGTCACAGCATCGGTGCTCAATCGCCATTTATTTCCCACATACATTTTTATTAAATTTTTGTTATCTAAAGTTCATCATTTTTTCGAGCGACGGAGCTACTGGATGGCGTCATCTGTACGGCAAGATATCTATTCGATGATGAATGGACTGATATCTAAAATGTAATACAGATTTTACCTTAGTGTGGCTTAGTGACAATGAAAAATATACGTAAAAGTGGGTATTTTAAAAATTGTAACAAGGTGTAAGTTCAATAATAACTCTGTTGCTGAGATCGCTTTTATTTCACTATATTCCTGTGACACTTGGCCAGCTGCTATTTTGAGACTTCGCAGGTCGCGCTAGTGGCGCAGCGGATATTGCACAGACCCGCGGCAGAGGCGCATCGGGTTTGAGGTCAGGATGCTCACATATTTTCTTTCTTGGTTTTTTCCTCATCTTTGTTTTTGGATTGGGACGGACAATTTATAAGACTTTTCGATCAAATGAAAATGGAAATGGAAAAAAAAACATTTATTATATTTAAAAAAGGGAATGAAAAATTAGAGTCACTGATGGAAGATAATAAAATTATATAAAATATAATTGAAATGTTGGAAAAGAAGATTGATCATTTGGAGAAGGAAAAGAGAAGAAGAAATATTTTATTTTGTTGGATTTGAAGAGAAAGAGAAATCTTCATTAGAGCTATTTCAGGAAGTATAGGAAATATTTAAGACAGACCTGTAAATTACCTTGTATACGAAAGAGGTATTAAAGATTAACCGCATTGGTCTCAAATAAGAAAACAAAATAAGATCTGTTCTTATTGTGTTTTTTGCAAACAGTTGGAAAAGAACAGAGGTAATGTATCACTCAAATTAGGAAAACTCTTAACTAATAATGAAAATATAAATAATACAACATGTGCTTATAGTACTTTAAATAACTTGGGTAAAAGCCTTATTAATGATAAAAAAAAAATAGATAAACATAAAAAGAGTGGTATCTATCAACTTAAATATAACGACTGTAATAGTGTATACATAGGTCAAACAGGAAGAGATTTTACTACAAGATATAAAGAACACATTGCCAGCTGGCGAAATTACAAGCCAGACACATCTCACTTTGCTAAATATCTCATTGAAAATAACCATCACCCTCATACTGATAATGCCCCCTATATATTACAAATAATTACAAAAGATATATATAAAGATATATATATCCTAGAAATATTAGAAATAAACAGACATAAAAAAGACACCAAGGCTAATATATTAAATGAACAACTAAATATTGTTTCAGCGCAAATACACACACACATATAAATATATTTAAAAAATTAAAAAAAAAATTAAATGACGGAAATAAGTAAATGAATATAAAAAAATTAAAATAAATAAAAAAAAAATATATATATATATATGTATATATATATATATATATACATATATATATATATATATATATATATATGTATATATATATATATAAATATATGAATAAATAAAACCGGAGATATGTTGAATTAGTGTTATAACCTTGTACTAACTTCCTGATACCTTTGCTTTTGTGTAAATAACCCTCTGAAATAAAATAAAACCTACACCTCTCCCCTACAATAAACTCACTAACGTAAGTAGTG
Organism: Druceiella hillmani; assembly: GCA_039881145.1. NCBI lineage: Eukaryota > Metazoa > Arthropoda > Insecta > Lepidoptera > Hepialidae > Druceiella > Druceiella hillmani. The sequence goes on along the minus strand of JAYKKI010000007.1, from coordinate 169,517 downwards.
GGAAAACCCACACAACCCAGTCTTCCGCTATTGTACTTCAAATATATAAATGCTGTTGGATGTTCTTAAGAGTTAATCTTTGCTAATAGCCCATCTGAAGATGTTGTAATACAACGAAACCTAGGTCGTTGTAAAGGACTTAAAGAAAGTAGAAATAATACTACATCAGGTAGTTTCATTTAATTATGAATAATGCATTTCTACAAAATTAACGCCAAATATATTCAATATTAAAATATTTTCATAATTTACTCCGGAAATAATATTTTTCATTGTTTTAATCTAATTACTAACCATAATATTAATCTACCTTAAAATCTGGCTTACATGTTTTAAATAGGCAATTATAAAAAAAACCACTCATTAATCGAAATTAATACAAAAACATAAAAATATTTGTTGGTAATAAATATATCTGTTTAATTTCAAATGTAACATGAAATTTTATTCACCTTCATCCAACTTAATTAACATCTACGTAAATATATTATTACATCAACAACTACAAATCGCAGGTATTAAGACGAGCACGAGAAATTTTAACAAATTGGACAACTAAAAAATACGTTAAAATTTATCGAGTTTTCTTATAGGAAGACAGGAATATTCTTTGATATATATCATTCGGAAATGATAAAGCATCTTGGTATTTTAAAAGAAATTTATAATTAGAAAAATGTTTAAATTCCATTACAAGCTCACGCCCTCCGTTCACTGTTTTGAATATCGATACTTGTATAAATATTAAAATTCCTAAACAGTCTATTTAAGCTACAAAATTGAAAGACATTTTTCTATGAATATAACTATAATTATTTATGTAACACAGTCACCTTTTGATACGTAATAAGTGCATAACTTTACTGGACAGGGAATTGCGCAATAGTGAAATTTTTTGAAAATTGATAAATGTGTATTGAATAATGTAAAATATTTTTTCGTATAATAAACAACTGATGCTTCACAAATTCTAGAATTTTCCCAAATTACTGTAAACCTTTTCTATATATATTGCTCGTTATTGTAACTATAAAAGTTGTTCTTTTGTCTATTTAAGGCGACGACGCCGGGGCATTGTCCGCCATAAAAATGGATGTATCTTTTAAAATATTATTTCCCACCGACAACACCTTGGCTTTCTTGATAAGAAAATATTATTGCTACCCTTCTGTTCCGCATGGGCACTACGCATATTCCACTCCTATTACCTTTAATTTCAGGTTTCAATGTCTTAGGCACATCCGTTAAATTGTGAGTTAGAAATAAGAAGAAATTATTGCGAAACGTGGAGACGAGCGGATTGCTTGATATGTAACTTGCACTGTTATTTGATGTATACCTTATACCTTTTGTTCAATTGACACATACCCTTAATAATTTAAATTTAAATTTTAAGATTAAAAATACAGTGACAAATTTAATTTCAAGATTCAATATTGAATATTTTATTTGAAGTTTCTATCCGTAGTTATTTCACTTATATATAATCTAGAAAAATGACAAAGAAACAAAAATGTGTACAGAAGAAAGCCAAACAAAATACGATACTTTCATTAAAGACAAGTATGTCTGTGTAATAATTTTCCAATAATTTTCCAAGTCTGAAGAGAAGTTTTAATAGTTGTTTGTTTACGTTCCGCTATATAATGCTCCACAAAGAAAATCATTTGGGAAAGATTAACTACCTGTCATACAAATTTAATATAATCCATCCAATCAGCTTGGGCCGTAATTGCGTGTTTGAGATTATAAATTCAAAATGTAATATTAGACGTCACGTCACAATACATACTTTTAACTAAATTGGTGGCAAATTGTATCGTTTTGAAATGTATAGGGAAGCTATTTTGTCTTAAAATAATCGCCACTTAATAGCTTTTGAAAAACTAATTTTATTTATTCTTTATTTAAGAATAAATAAAATAAGTTTTAGTACATTAAAGCCTTAATAATATTTTGTATCACTAGCTAGTTATGTTGACCTTTGAATCATTTTTATAAAGTAAAGAGATCCTTATATACTTTTTTAAATCATTAACAAACAACATAAACAAAGTTAAAAAAAACCGGTTTACTGTTATTATATTTTCCGGTAAATATAATCTCCGATCACATTTCACTAATAAATGACAAGATTATTTTTGCTACATGCTATACATTTCATTTGACCTCAAAACAATTTTAACCGTCTTCAACAAGGACGAAGTTATTTATAGTTTGGATGCCTACTAAACGATGAAAATTATCATCAGTCATTTAAGAATTATTTCCTTGTAATAAACAAAATTACAACAAGAAACTAAAGACAAAAAGGCAGAAACTAGGAAAACTACATTAGGACGAATAGATGTTCTAACTTCAATTTCTTTTGGTCGGTTCCTGTCGCGTGTGGCACCTGTGTGAAAGAAATACCATTTTTTGCTTGGAAGATGAAATTTTTCATTTGAATGTTGCCAATATTTTTATTTTTAATAGAATGACTCATTATATGCATTTGAAATGGTCAAAGTTTAATTACGTGTGTTGCTACCTATTCCGCAAATTTATATTTCTATTGTTGTATTTTAAGAAAAAAAAATTAAAAGAAAAAAAAAATACATATATATATAGATATATATATATACATATATATATATATATATGTGTGTGTATATATATATATATATATACACATTTTCTTTTTATTCCCTACTAATGACCAAATCGATCCCCGGAAAAAAAACACGTACTCAGATATTTGCCACCAGATTGATTTTGTATATAATTTAAATTAAATACAGATCAATGTCGTATAAAACCAAACACCATTAAATTTCGAGCTACACTACCGGACACCAACCCTATACCTGGAACGTTTTGCAGCTGTTTCGACACCACCCCCCCCCCTCCCCCATTACTAAAGGGTAGGACATTTTAAAAAATCTTAATTTCAAGTTTCCTCAGTGGTCTTTAGAAATAGACAATTTCACTCAATCACTAACATAACATTTTATCACAGTGATAGCAAACACTAGTCAGAAAGGTAAATTTCGTACACTGTTTGACTAACTGTACTGTCAACATTGGTAAGAAGGAAAAAACAGTAATGGGAAAAGTAGCGAATAATTAAAGACAAATATCTTGCATTATATTTATCAAAACTCTACTTTTGTGTGAGAAAATTCCAAAAAATTAAATGCAGCCTTCTTGGCTTCTATTGGAAACGTAATTAAAGTTTTTAATAAAATTCGTTTTATTACAAGCATGTATAGAAAAAAATTCATTTTATTCTCTTACATTATATAAATAACATAGTGCCATCTTCAATAACATTAACCTATTCACAATTAAATGAAACTACGTGATGTAGTATTATTTCTACTTTCTTTAATTTCTTTACCACGACCTAGGTTTCGTTGTATTACAACATCTTCAGGTGGGATATTAGCAAAGATTAACTCTTAAGAACAACCAACAGCATTTATATGTTTCAAACACAATAGCGGAAGACTGGTTTGTGCGGATTTTCCTATTGCTTATGTTAGTGAGTTTATTGCAGGGGCGCAGTGTAGTTTTATTATATTACCGAGAGTTATACAATATACTGGTATTTTAGTGAGGGTAATAAATTCAATTGTTGTTATTATGTGACGTTATACAATGCAAACTTTACGGTATAGGTAAAAAAATTAATCTTAATATAGATAAATTAATATTCCGTAGCAAATACGGGATCACTGAAGAGATTTAGGTTTACATACGTAATGAAGACGTTAAAAATTATCGTACAATCGAAGTTTATACGTGAATAAATATAATTGAAAATTATAATCGCACCATGCGTTTAATTTTATTTAAATGATCTCACATAGTTTACATTTATTGCTTACAAAGGGATCTATTTCACAGTGATAGTATGAGACCTGCGTTTCCGGAGAGCACGTTAAAATTACGCCATATGTATCAAGTGGATACATTGGAGTGTGTAAATAAATAAATAAATTAATCATTTAATTTTTGGAATATAAACGGACTGGAAACGTTTAAGTTTAACTTCGAGATTATCACTATCGTCGCCATAATACATGTATGGTATTCGTTATATATACTATGCATGAGAGTTAGGACCTTAACATCAACACATGTTTATGGACGTAGGTTACGCTATTTTCGCAGATAACCAAGCTTACGACCCATGTTAGAGTGAAGACACTTGATGGCTTAGATGGCATCTATCTAATTATATAAAATTATAAAATTTGAAAGAAGAAACTTACAATTTATCTATATAACATTTGTTATGAGCACACTTTAAAAAAAAACCTAAATCCAAAAACTATCGTAATTTTTCCACCGCCTATATTTAATTAAAACTTTGATCATATTCCATAGCATGAAAAAATAAAGGAGGTTTGGATTACTCGTTGAACTTTTGCTAATAACATGAAAATAAAAATTTAACGACTTAAACTTTTTGCGACCGAGCCGTTTTGAGTTCTTATTTTTTAATAGCGTTTAAATTATTTTTTCTCTTACTTTCTAATTTACAAGTATATTATCTTTTGGCAGATGCTAATAAAGCCAAAATCTTTTCTTATCACTATTTGTTTTACGTGAAAGAATATATTTCTCAAATGCTTTTTATCAGATTTTGATTATAAGTCATTTCGAATAAAATCACTATTTAATCGAAATGAAATGACTATTTCATTAAAATCAAAAGTTTATTTAATCTAAGTCTCGAATTTATATTTTTACGTTTATTGAAATATTGAGGGGCTTTAGAAAAGGACATTGCGAATGCATTTTCATACGTAAAAGAATAAACAATAAATAAATATAATTTTTCTTACGATTCAACTTCCTGCGTTTAGTAGATGCCACATTTATACACGTATTATTTTCAAATTACTTCCTAGCCTTTATTTGCGACTTTATATGGATAACAAAAATAGAGAAGGGAATTGTTTCAAATTTTTTCTATTTCATTTTTGTTTTTTATATTCACTTTGTCGCTTTTTTTCATTACTTATTTATTTTTTTTTAAAAAGAAGGTAGCAACTGCACATATGCATTTTTGTACATATGCTGAAAGGCAAATATTGCAATCGATACGCTTTTCTGCTCAGAGAATCATATATCGTCACGCATATATGATTCTCTAAGCAGTTTTCTTTCTTTTGCAGGCAACTTCCTTTGTACGGATAAAGAAAATGGATAAATTCCTTTTTTTCTATCTATTTTTTTATATTTGTGTGATTACTTGTGTACTTGTTTTATGAATTCTTAATTTTGGTTAATGTTCGTTTTCTCATTGGTATTTTTTTTCTATTCTCTGTTATAATAATTTTACTATTTTGTAGGAGTAAAATAAACCCTTTTGCTGGGATTTTTATTCCGGGTACCCAAAAATATTATTAACTTTCAAATAAGCACTCTAACTTCAAACCTATTTCAAATATTTTCAGAGCTAATTATATTTTTACCGGGAGCAACAACCGTTTACATTCGATCGGAATATGGCTTCTGTAGGAACCATATGGGGTTGCGAAGCAAAATTTAGGTATCTTTAAAATTATCTATTTGTTAAAAGCTTACTTTTATTCGTGTACGGGGTTTTTCTTATTAAAAAGCTATATTTTTTTTCGTTTCCCCTACGTTAGTCACAAATTTTGTTCGATTCAACCATTTATTTTTGTTCGATTCATAACTACAGATATAATTGTATTATTATAATTAATAACGTATTTCCAGCTATATAACAACTTATCGGTTCGTTATTCTTTTACTTTTTCATTTATTTTGTGATACGTGTTACTTTTCAAATTTATTCAAAGTTTCTCGGACAATCTTCAAATTATATTGGTTATGTTTTAGTAGATATATTAAATATAAAGGCTAATTAATTTAAGACTAATTTAGCTTTATTTTAATTATATTTTACATTTCATTTTATGACTAAAAATTGTAACATGATTTTCATTACCCACTTTCCTGTTTACATTTTCACTAACACAATAATTGATGAATTTTTAATTTTCCTTCCCGGTTCAAAAAATTTGCTTAGGAAAAGATGTAAAAGAATTGCATTTCTCCATGGTAACAAATATTATTTGCCATCATCATATAAAAGACAAAATCTAAAGGTAAACAGTAAAATTCAACCCCTTTCCTTTGTTAGTTTCAACCTTCACCGTTAAAGTTGAGGTTCAATTGTATTATTAAAATATTCTTTAACTTTTTACCGGTAACCTGAAAACTAAATAATTTATTTTATCGTAAGAAATATTTACTGCCAAGTCGATAACGATGTAATATATATTGCGTGTCTTTCAAGTATATGATTGTTTTTATTTGTGTTATTTCGATTGCTTAATGAACTCGATATTTACCAGTTATTATTGTACACATAATTTTATGACGTGGGTATGCAAATAATTTTAAAAAAGAAATATACTTCAAGATTAGTTAGTTTCTTTCAAAATTATGCCCTTCAATCACTTATTAACTATAAAAGATAGACGACGGCATTTAAACTTGTAATTAGAGAATTTAAAATGGTGGATAAATTTAAGTCTGTAATTATATTGTTTCATGTTCAGTAAAATAGCCCATAAACATATTATATAATAGTAATATAATATGTTTATTCGAATACAAATAAATAAGAAGTTAACAATTGACTCGTTATATTGTGGATTGATTCTATCCTATTTTTATGTGCATGTGGGTAAAACTCTTAGAAAAGGTAAAGACAAAATATTTCTTTTAGTTTATATAAAGCTCTTTTTATGATGATCTCCTTTTATACTTTTGAAAAAGATCTAAGAAGGATAAATAGAAACTTCATTTAAGTTGAAATAGTATTTAACATTTTCAATATCACTTTCTCCAAATTTCTCTGTACCCACATATTGCCCACTTAATAGTTATTTACATTAGAATTAGAAAAAGATGATGAATATGATCTTTAAAAAAAACACGATTTCATTTGTTTGGCAACCTTTAGACAAATAAATTCAATCGTTTAGCAGCTGGCGCCATTTACTTTATAAAATTGAGAAAAACTGTATCATTAATGCAACCGTTAATTTCTAAAAATAAATTGATGTAACTTCATTTGACGTTAACCCGCATCATAAATTCGACATTATTGAACGGAATGATGAAAAACATTTTTGTAATATTTTGCAAAATTTTCACTAGAACGGAAATATTTCTTTAAAAAAATCTATTGAGATTCAAATTTGGAAAAAAAAACAAATTTCATATATGAAAAAGGTTTACCTCACTAAGTACAATTAAGGACAACAGCCAAACATTAAAAAAAAATTTTTTATTAAGTTTATTGTATGCACGCAGGTTTAAATTAAAAGAAAAACGTAGACCATAAAAGTCGCAGTTAAAATATACGCAACATTTTTTGTGTCATTTTTTTACTTCTGGTTTATATTCCAATATAACGATCGTTATATCATCGTAGCTACCAAAAGAATAAAATGAAAATGTAAACAGGAGAACTTTTTTCTTATATTCTAACGGATATTTCACAGCAAGAAAAAGCGAAAATTACTTTAGTTACTTGTGAGACTTTTACTTATAACCTGAAAATTAAAATTGAATGATCCTAAACTTTTTACAGCTGAGTCGTTTTGAACACTTGAAACTGATATTTTTTATAGGCTAAAAAATCATTTTTGTTTATATGTTTTCTTATCACATAATAAATTGATTCTTTCAGGAATATTTACTAACGTTGAAACCTCAGTTCGTCATAATGTTACTAAATATTAACATTTTTAAACGATCCCTGCGATGTATTTTCTTCTTTAATAAAAACAAAACGACATTTACAGATAAGCGTTTAAATGTATTTAAAATGAGGCAATGTTTGTAGGAAATTTATTTTTATATGTTAATGGAATATCCCACGTTTAGTTGTAATATATAAAGTAAAAAAAATGTTCTCATCAGATACTTATTTACATAGGTTTCTGTTATAACATACGCATGTTAATATAATTTTAGAGTAAAGAAAATATATACGTTTTTAATATAAATGTCCTCGTTTATAATATGCGTACGTATTTTCCAAAGAAAGAAATGTTTTGTTCTATGTACAAGTATAAATACCAATTTCCATATAACTTTTGTACTTTATAGCAAGGCTTCTCATGGTGATTCTATTACAGTAATAGTAAAAAAACCAAATGGTAGTAAAAAAAGGAAAAACTGTAAAATTTTGTGGAGCCATACATATGTATATTATGGTCACTATTTCCATCAAAAATAAACTTGTAATTTTTATATAGACTTTGTAATTTTTCTATAAAAAAATTAAAGAAGCTCTTAAATTTAAGCAAATAAATTTGTTTGAAAACGACATGAAAATGTATTGTAGAACGCAATTCTCTTAGCTTTACTCATCTTTATCCAACTAAACGAACATGCCTATATAAATATTACTACACCAATAAGTACACATTTGCCGCACTAACTCATCGTGGCTTTCTCGGCATATTCACCATATTCTTAGCAGAGTGACAATATCTCAAGGCCTTAGTTAAGATCAAATTACTTAAGCTAACATTAAGCTTACCCAATATATGCTTTGGAAGGTTTATAGTTAATGCGGTTTATACCTTAGCTGGGATTAAGGTACATGTATGAAATGGCTTTTCGAAGAGATGTAGGTAGGAGATGGTTTTATATGAGCGCTCAGAGCCACTGATTAATTTAATGTGTCGTGCTTTCCTGATCATATGATATACATATTATTTCTTTAGATTTTTTAAAGTTACATAAAAAGATTAAAAATGTAATGCAGAATTATTTTATCGATGTCGTCATGTAAAGTATTATTCTTTTAATGTATTCCAGGAAAGTATTTCTATAATTAAACTAAAAATAATAATAATATTTAGGAAATTATCTGTCTTAATATGTCTGTTCCTTGGATTGATACTTGAATGTTTTTAATCTTAAATTATGTTCAAATTGTTATAATATCTATTTCCTGTTGAGTTGTTTTCTAAGAATAACGTTTAATTATTTTAGTAACTTGAGGTTTCTATATTATTATTGTAAGTGTTTCTGTTTACATATTTTTTTTTCACTGGTTTTTAAACACAATTAATAAGACTCGAGGGAAATTTTTTTTTCCGGATTGTGTCATAATTAGGATATGCTGTGATATTATTTCAAGAATGAATTGATGGAAAGTATATTTATAAAACGCAATGTTTCTACCAAATAACTGTAATTTAGAAATATCTTTAACTTTATTTTATTATTCAACCTCTATTTCTATAATTTTGTTTTCCAAAAATTATTTTTCAACAGATCAAATGGCACTATGATTACAAAAAATTTTACACACGCAAAACATTTTTTTTTAAATGGACTTAATGATTAAAAGTGCATAATTTTTCGAGTTCTAGTGGTTCTTGGTACCACGAATAGAACCCGCATAATATATTTTATATAAATGTGTGTATACGAAATATTTAAAAGTATCTTTACCATAGTGACTCAAACATTATTTTGACATTCAAATTAATCTCAGTATAATTATAACTAATTTCAATTACGATCCACTTATTTGACTAAATAATGCATTTGAATTATTCGAAACAAATAAAACACTATGCCGAATTCAGTTTTTCTCGATTAATTTCATACCAAGTAATTAATTATACTTTTTTTTTTAAATTGGTAAACTGACCATCTTAAAGAAAAATCCGTTTTAATATTAGATGAATACTAATTAAACAAATATAAATTTTAGTTTCTTTCACCATCAAAGGAATAGTATAAACGATAGGATTAACTTACCTAGCGAAGTCCAATTCCTAATTGTAAGAAGTAATCTCGTCCTCATATATTGTATTAATATAGTATGCACATTGCACTTCAAAGCCATCCACTTGGATACTTTAAGAATCTATTGCCTTGTATACTTTAAGTACTTTAATCTATTACATTTTATACTTTAAGAAAAAACCACAAAAAAAGAGACACAAAACACATACTCCATGTCATATTTTGTGTTTAGCCCGACTTGGCGCGCTTTGTGCCGGTCAATGTTATTACTTTAAACTATGGACACTAAACATAAGTTGCAGAGCAATTTTAATATTATTATTAGGTACTATATGTACATGTAATAAAATGATCAGTTTTTATTTAGGTTTTCACTAGCTAGTTGGATCGTATGAACAAATATACAAATCCTTTTGTTGTAAACATCATTTTAAGGACTATCACCGAAAATTCCTAATTAGATAAATTATTTATAGAACAAACTAACCTAGAAAAATTCATTAGGATAGGGAACAATTGGCGTCTTGTAAAAACAAGCCAAGATGAAGTATTTGGTAGTCCAACCTGCCGCCTTCCTAATGATTTCAATGTTTAAACCTCTTTCAGAAATCTTGGAATCTTATGCTGTATACTATGAACTTAGTGACATAAATGCTCCTCTACGTAACAATTGTTTAATCCATCTATTGATGGACAAAGTGGGGGTCAAAAAATAAGACTTTCTTTTGGTAATGATTAGTAATTTGCAACTTTGTCTTACAATCTTAGTGGGATATGGATATCATGACATAGTGGTTATAGGATAGATGTTAACGTACTCCTGAGTGAGTTTCACGAATCGCAGATGTTTTGGTAGAAGTTTAATATTAATGTGAATACTAATTTCATTAATAGTAATATTAACACAAATAAGACATCAAGTTAAAAAACCATATGTGTTGTGACAAAATCCAGAAGTGTAACTAGTTTTTAGATAGGAAATTGAAATTAGAGTCTTCTATTGGGAAATAAATTCGACAAATAATTTAACACAATATTGATATACTAATCCCTATATATTTAGGGTTTTTTGGTCTAAGTCTATACATGCCTATAAAAATCTTATTAGCTTTTCATCTGTGTCCACGCCCGTATCCTAGTTTTAATCTTAGAAATACTGTAGATCTTCTGGAGTTAAATTAGTTATATGACAAACATTCATTAAACTTTTTCATTAAAATGATAATACTGTGAGTATTGAACTTGAAAGAGGATCTACATAGAAAATATCCATTGGACGGGTGCAGAAAAATATCCACTGGACGACAAGGACAGTAAATCATAGTGAGGTTCCCATTTTATTTTTTTAGGTATAACCACTGAATTAAAAAGTCGGTACTAAGTTTGTGAGATATATTATGGGACTACAGCAATGCCCTTTACATCTTTCGTTGTACTTTTATCATAAAAATTTAAAAAAGAAAATGGAGAAAAGGCATAGATAATTTTCCTGCCATTTTAGAGTAAAGCTATTTATCGAATAAGCATTTTGACTTGGAAGGCATGACACATAGCTTTATATTTAGCATTACAACTATTTGCTGAAAATCTTCTGAGGGACACGCAGACTATATACTATTATCTTGAAAACCAAACCAAAAAATCTCCATTAAATTTTGTATTTCGAACGCTTCTATTCCTTATATTTAGAACAAATGTAAGACGCATACACCCATAATTGTTGGCTTTTATATCATTGTCATAGATCGCTTGCCGTGCTATTTAAATACGGAAAGCGAGTGCCACCCACTCGGTTAATGTAAATAATTTAATTCCATTGTAAAGATTTCAGGACCTATATATACTGCTACAACTAAAAATAATCTATGTGAAAACATTCTCTGTCCAGTTTCCATGACTTTTAATGCTATTATAGACAAATACTTATCATAATTTTCAAATATCTAAACGTATCTACATTTCAAAGTTATATTGTTTTCTGCTCTTATAACCAGTTTACATATGGGACAACAACATTATTATTGGAACAACCTCATTATATATTTTGTTTTTGGCCTTCGAAACTACTGTATCATTATTTCCCATAATTTTAATGCAAACTATCCATACTATATGGCTGGGCATAAAGCTGCAAGTTGATCTAATAGTGGAGCCAATTCTATAATTTTATATTGGCATTTGATTTTAAGTTTACGTATGGTCTTCTGGACGGACTCTCTCTTTTTTGGAGAAGATATATGAAATATAGAACAAAAATCCTAGGCACTAACAATTTTACCTAGGTTCCGAACACCTTCTACCTCTATTTACAATTCACCCTAGGTTTTCCGAAACGTTCCTTGTGGTAGAGACATTTTTTAAATTTTCGTCATATATTTTATGAAACACGTGACGCCGTATTTAGCCGAAATGAATGGATGTGAATTTGTACAAGATACATTGAAACAAAGAGTGAAGGTATTTCCTGTCTTCCTTATTTACTGACAATAAATGCTATGCATTTTTTAAAATCTATTGTTGCCCTAAAACTTCCTGGCGCTATAGCTTTTCACATTTCGTGTATCTTCGAACGAACAAAGAGTAGTACTAATAAATTTATTTAGCTTTTTGCGATTAAATGTGAACCTCCAAATCCATCTGATTTAAAAAGTAAAAATGTATTGTAAAGGAATTAACTACCTAACGGTAAACCTATTTCTATGGCAACTAACTCTGTTTTGTATGAATTAATTATCTGTGTTAATGAAAGATAATTATGGGGATTAGTAGGTGCAAGACCAAAAAATATTTTAGCCTGCCAGTTTGTACCTGGTTCAGCAACGGGAATAATCTTTACAACGAGGCTGGTGATGGATCGGCGGAGCACAGGGAGTGGCGTCTTGGCCCAAAAGCTCTTCAATATTAGCCGAAAAGGAGTTGTTGTTGCTTAAGAAGGGGCACTGAGTGTCGATGCCGCTATCTCCTTTGGGACAATAAATCCTCCGGGATTGCCACTTCCTGTGAGGATGTCAACTCTTCCATGTCTGTTCTTCCCTTTTTTTTAGTCTGCAACTTTTCATGATGGCTATAAGAACGGGTAAACTTGGGTGATCATGAGGATGAAGTGGAACGGTAACACAAGCTGCTGCGTCGTATATGATTCCTCCTACTTGTTCTATTACGTCTGTGTGAAGAACGAGTTCACTTCCTCCAGTGGATGCAACGTAAGCTAGTTTTGTCGTAGTGATCACTTGAAAAATTAAAAGACGAACTTTGACCGTTAAGTAAGACTTTGAACGGCATGTTTTTTCATGAAAGCTTTAGGTGTTGCAGTCGAAGCGGATTTTTTGACGAAAAACATTTATTTACAAGCGGCTAACCTCTCGGGAAAATTTATACGTGGTATCATTTTGGTGAAAATACAGCCCTATAGGGTACTCGTGTTTAACTTCTCGTGAAAGCTCTGAAGACTTGACCATATTTCAGGAATGATGTAAGTATAAACTTTTTGTAGATAATGTATGTGTAGATATCAGGCAAGCCCCTTTGGGAACTGATGCAATCTCTATTCGTGTAAGAGTACATAACGAGGAAACAGGGTATGTTTAGCGATTAGTATCTTTCGTGATTTTTAATTGTTAGTAATCTCAGATTTTATCGACGTATTAAGATAACGCCCTTTTTGCGTTTAATTTACTTCATATGTGATTAAGGTGAGTTTATATACGAGCTGGAAGAAAATAATCCTCAACTGTTTGGTTAAATTTGCGTTTTTGGTATGAAATATTTAAATGAGTCTAGAAATATTTCTTGTGAGATTATTCTATTAGTTTTGCTACTTTTGCTATCTTCTTGATAGTTGAAACAATCAATGTTGTCAATTAACTACGGCCGCCTCAATAAAGCTGCATGTGTAATATAAAACGTATGGTACCATTTTGGTTAGTTAGCCTACTAAATAAATGAAATTGAAATTCAAACTGGCATAAAACTAATATTTTTTATTGTTGTATCGACGTAACTTTAATAATACAAAACTAATAAAACTGGCTACCAAAACAAGACTAAAAGACATATGTTCATTTTAGTTTTAATGTAAGCGATCTCGGTAATTTAAATATTTATATATACATCCCATGTACGAATGTGTATTAATGATTTTACGACTAATAATTATATAATCTCGACCGGCGGAATTTTGTAAACACGTCTTTAAAATAACACTCGAAAATAACTGAGTATTGACCTTGAACAAATTTTAGATTTTCATATATGTCTTAATTCTATTACGAACTGGTGCCCACAGTTCACTCGCTTAAAAATATTTCACGGGTGTTAATATTATAATCATAATTAAGATGTAAAATTTAATTAAAATTTTCTTTACTTTAATTTATTTAGAATTTACTATACATATAATTACAATATTTATCACAGAGTCGTATTTCAATACTTAATATGTGAATAAATTTATTCGTCACAGAATTATGTAATATTCAAGAGAACTTATGAAAATATTTTATGCATGGATATTGTAATTATGTGTATTCTAGAAAATACAAAAATAGATGTCTATACTGACAAAACCCAAAAACATTTTAGGCCTTTATAACAATTTTCCTTTCTTCGGAAGAGTAGTCTCAATATTATTGTTAATTTTCCATTAGTTTCGTGTTACTAAGAAAATCGTTTTGGGAAAATTAATCACCTAACTTATAAATTTTACATAATAACTCTAACATAATCCAATTTATTATCACGGGATTTACTTGCGGGTTTATGTCAAAAATAATATTAGATGCTATGTCAAAATATATACGTATAAAGTGCAAACTAAATTCATGGAAAATTGTATTTACTTTAAAAAGTGCAATGAAACTATTTGGCTTTAAAAAGTACCAATTTGAGGCATTTTTGAAAGCCTCTTTTATTTATTTCTGAATGAAATAGTATATCAAAAACAACCATGTCACGTCAAAATCTTAATAATAGTTTAAGTACTAGATAACCTTGTTGATTTGTGAATCACTTTTACAATGGAAGTATATTTTAATATTTTTTCGTCTCAATATTCGCTGCATCTTCTAATTAACTAAAAACTTAGTTCTTAATTTGAAAATTTTTATAAGTTTAGTGGCAGTATGTCTGCCTAACGATGAATATTTCTTACTTTATCTGACTGTGAAAATTGTCTTTTTTGTTTTCTTCTCTCCTGAATTACGGTTTATTTCATCAATAACTAAAATTAAGTTACAATTGTATTACCATTTCTATGTTGCAATACTTGTGTTTCTACGTCCTGTTTAACGACCCCGAACGAACGTCCTGTGCACTAATTTCTGTGGACCTGTAATAAATAATATTTTCATAAGTAGATTCAAAGATATCCAAAAAGTTTATCTTTTACAGAGCTTTTTCGAATGATTAGCAAATGTTATACATAAAGCTCCACATGAAATGATATACATGAAAGGCTTAATTTAAGTATGGTTTTATCTTAATTAGTGAATTTCCTGTCATATCAATTTCCTGTCAAAACTAAATTTTACACTTATTTAAATCTAGTAACGTCTTGTCAGAGCAATTACATAATGTAATTTTAAAAACTCTATCCTAATTTTAAATCAATCAAATTTTTAAACGTTATTCTTATTCGGTATATGCAAGAACTGACACTAAACAGTATTACGAATATTATGCAGCATATAATAGATCATATCCAAGAGTTTGAACTATACATTTGTAACGGAAGCAGTCACAATTGTTTTGCAATCGAAGCATATAACAGCATCATGCTTATAATTATTTATCAGTACGTGAACTGATCATACATATTTGTTATCTGTTGTAGGTTAAGGAACTGATTGGATACTGATATTATGGGAGACCTACGTTAGAGTGACGTTAAAACTCAATATGATATTTATTTAGGGTGGCAGGTATTATGAAGTTTTGCACCTACGTAAGTCTGTTTGAATAATGATGATGGCCATAAAAAGCAAGAGGAGTGGTCACTAAATTTAACTACGGCTATATGCAAGAATAAGAACCTCTTAAATCTAATTTTGGGATAACTACTAAAGCTTACATCCTTTAAGCATACCAACATATATGTTTACTACACTTTTTAAATATACATGAGATCCCGATATTTAATGTGACTAATGCGTTTATGGGCACTGATTCAGCTGTTTTCTTGTATAGCCAAGCTTAGTCAAGGATGAGAACGCTTCATAGCTTTGGTGGCATCTATTACAGCCTAGACTAAAATTAGAGATTGAACGCAGAATGCAACAATTTAGATTTTGCATACATTTTGCGCCCGATATCGGGCCCTTGGGCCTCCAGCGTAAATTTTCACTCGGACCCTATATCGAGCCCTCGGGTCATCTACCTAACAATTATCATTCCAATATAATTATGGTTCGAAAATAGAGTATGTTTAAGAACAGTCAATTGACTTCCAAAAAATTTAAAAGGAGTTCTAAAAAAATTAATACCGTGAGTACTTAATGAGTTAAATTTATGTTTACAATTCACTATGCTGGGAAGCACAAGAAACAAAAAACAATAAAAAAAATTATTAAATTTTAGACAAAATATTAACATTTTTATATTCTATGTTAGTCGTCAGACCTTAAAAAAACTCACAGGTAGAAGTGAAAAACCATCAAAACATTTTTCTATGAAAAAATTGTTCTCCAAAAAGTTGGTCATAAAAAGAAGTGATATAAAAACAATCAACTTCTTGTATATCTTTGCTCCACAAGTCTAGGTGAATGGGTTAGAACTGCGTCTAGATGTATCGATTATTACGTGTATTGAAACATTAAACTAGGTCACAATACATTCTTATCTCTCTGTAGCTTTACACTTACGTAACGTTGCTCATTAAAGGGATAAATATTCGAAAATTATTCACAGCGCCGATGTTTAATGTTGATTATGATCAAGATTAATTTTCATGCATAAATATTTGAATAAGTAATTAAAGAAAAGTCGTCAGTGTTTATTTAAGTTTGTGACGTCACTAATTTTAAATGATAATTTTTCTTATTAAATTACAAAATTCAGATAGGAATACTTATCTACACAATAGCAATTTAACAATTTTTATTAAAAGCACATGCTAAAACAAAATCCAAACCAAATCTAAACAGGAAAATCTTTCGTAATTTTCTACCGCCTCTTTTTAACACAAACTTCGATCATATTTCATGGCACGACAAAAGTAAAAGTGACTTGGATTGCTCGTTAAACTTTTTAGCGATAATGTGAAAATTTTAATTTAACGACTTAAATCTTTTACGGTCGAGCCGTTTCGAACTTTTATATTTTAATAGCGATAAAATGTTATTTTTCATTTACTTCTTTTCCTTGGTTACCAATACACTTGTGGTTTCATTAGTTATTAATAAACCTTTCCATTTGATAAATTATATCGCATAAGAGTATCATATCTCTTAAATAGTTTTTATCAGACTTTACTTATTACCTTTCTAATTTTGACATATGAAAGATTTTAGGAATATATGTGAACGCATGTCTCCTTTATTTATTTTTAAATAAATACTTTTTATAAATAATTTTAAACAGTTTATCACATTTTTTAAACAGTAAACAAACAGTCAACACCAAAAATATTTATCAGGTTAAAAACTTGCAAAAATCAAATGTTTCTTCACATAGGGTAAAGACAATATTTATTAGCTTTTAACGAAAATAAAAGGAATTATAATTAATCGTTGTAAGATTAAATTTCATATAAAAGTATTTTGGAGACCCAATACTACTCTTAATGTGACAATTTTTTCGATGTGATATAGCAGTATAAGTTGTTTTCCAGAGAACGATATGTGATTGGTGAAATTTTTATTTGCTGCGTGATTTTAGGAACAACCAAAAAAATTCATGAAATTTTCTAAATTACTTTAAATAATTTTTAAGAAATCTAAAACGTCATCATCATCTAGTTTGAGAGGTAATTGCCAAATAATTCCTATTTTCAGTCTTTGCGAATCAGTTGTGACAATTTTAACTAAAATAGTAACAAACAATTTTTTCTTTAAATTTTTTCTTTCACAAATGCTGATCCATTGTTGTTCGATTCATGAAATAATATTTTTTTAGATAATTAATGATACGTGTCCACCTTTCGTAGCCCCCCTATCGATTCATAATATTTTTATTGTTTCAATTATTCCTAGAGATGTGTTAGTTTAACTATTTAATGAAGTTTTTTGCGTGCTTTATATGAAAAAATTATATATTAAAGTTTTTTTATGCAAATATGTAAATAAATTTAAAACTAAATTATTCTCCCTTTGAAATATGATTTTTTCATTTAAAAAAACATCACTTTTAACGTCTTTTTCTCATTGCGCATTTTACTTTATAAGAAGAATTAAACATTTACGTCACTAACATAATGTAATTTATGAAGTTTTAATTTTCCTTTCCGGGTCCATTAATTATCAATGTCACTTATTTTGAAACAAATCGTTTTCTCAACCTCTCACAAAATTTGCACCTGAAAAGATGTAAAAGAATGAAATAATTTTATTGTAACAAATTCTGTATCCCTCTTTCATAAAAGGAAGAAAAAAACCATGGACAAAATGGAAAGCTTCTTCATAATGTTCCACCGCTTAAGTTGAGCTCCGATTTTATTTTGAAGCAGCGGAAAATCAAAGATGACTTAAATTAATTTTAACTTTTTACCGCTAATGTGGAAAATAAATTAGTATATCGTAAGTAAATATTTTCAGGCAAGTCGATAGCAATATTCTACATATTATTTTTTTAAAGCATACAAATTATTTCCATTACTTTGATAGTCTAATGAACTCAAAACTTTTTACTGCTGAAGTGTTGAGTTCCGAAGTATACATGTAAATAGGAAATTTTAGAAATGCTAGAAATAATATTTAATCCAAAATGAAGTTTTTATATCTTTATGCTCTTGAAACGCAAATGATTTCTGTGTTACATGACCGCAACCACTAATATATTTAGCAAATTTGGCGTTATTTTGAGTGATAAGTCATGTAGCTCTTTTTTGACTTTATGACAGATTTAATTATTGTGATTTTTGGAAATGAAAGCGTAAAATTGATTAAATTAGTGACTCGTAAGATACCAGTAAAGAAGAAAAAAGGTCTAGTAAATCAATCAGGAAATTATAAAGTTATGAAAAAAGCATAGATGGAGGGTATCGCTTATGTCAATTACTTATGTCAATTGTCAAGAACCATTTCTGCTTTGAAGCCTAAAACTAGTCGCAAGTTAACTTTCTTTCAATGCTTTAGTTCACATTCTTAAATTTTTTTCTAATTTCTCCTTTTTTCTTTACTCTGTTAGTTTCAAAAGAAATTGTTGTAGAATAACTGAAGACAAAGAAGAATTCTAGTCTTTAGCAAGTTTTTAAGTTTTGACATCAAAAATAAGTAAGATGCATATCTGTAGAACATGATTTCGGTGGGCAATATAAAACAAAAGAGACATTGTAAACCTGAAGCTGACTCTTCTAAACCTTCACATGGGTCTAGTTATAAATACCTTGGAAGTCTAGCTAATAATGCACTGGAAAGTAAGAAGTATTTAGGAATTGTTTTCATTCAATCTTGATAATATCACCTGATATAGTCAGGAGGCTGTGTTCTTTCTTGACCCAGGTAAAAACCCCTAAAAATAAGAGCGAAAAAATTTGAGTAGAAATGCTAAAGATCCATTAGTTAGAGAAACTATAATGGAATACATCCAAAGTTTTTCTAAAAAAATATCGCACAATACGCAGGAAGACATTAATTATCTAGTTGTGAAGCTAATTATCATAATGATAGACAAAACGTTTGAAGCAAAATACCCTGAAATAAATTTCTAATATTTTGTAAGAAGATATTTCATGATCAGTTTTTACTGAACTTTAGTCGGCCATATGTATATATATATATATATATATATATATATATATATATATATATGTTTATGTATATATGTATATATATATATATATATATTTTGTTCTTGTGAAATTAAAATGAAAGCAAATTTTAATGATACTACAAAGCGTCTAGGAATATGAGAGAACATTGTGCATACAAGAAGTTATAAAAAGTGTTGCAAATAGATAAGAGATGTAACAAGATTAGTAAAGATGATGATTTTTTGCATGTGTCACACATGCAAAAAATGAGTGGTACATTCAAAATATGGATCTGCTGCAAATGCCTGTCCAGGAGGCCTTTTATTTGAGGTGGTTAACTCTAAATATATTTTGAATGCAAAATCTAAAAGACAACAGTGCCACTTTCGTGGAATACCATGAAAGAATGAGCGCAAAAGAACAAAATGAAGTATATACGTTTCTATACAACAACTTGAAAGAAAATATAAAGTTAGTAGATGTTTGCACATATTGAAAAATACAGATGCTATTAAATAGAATGACAGAATACTCAAGAATGGAAACAATTGATTTAATTATAATATTCTGCAAGATTTCCGTTATATAGGCAATGTTTTTTTATTCATTGTTATTACAGCAAGAATATATTGAAATTTAAATTGAAAAAAAATTATAATCATATACAAAAGAAATATACTTTATCGGGTAAAATTGAGAAAAAAGGACTCATTTTCAAAAATATTTTTTACCGCATTTTTATTTTGTGGTTTGGTTAAGTTTAAATAAACATTTAAACATATTGTTAATAAACGAAACTATAAAATCTACAAGCAAAAAATATGTAAAATTTTCATGTCTTTATTGCACCTTAATTTATATTTCAATCCAATGAACGTTACATGTCCATACCTACAGAAAGAATGCAATGATAATGTAAACAGGAGAATTTTTTCCTAAATTGTACGGCCTATGTTTGAGTGCAGTTCCGATTATTTTTCACGGTGATATAAAAAATGAAGGCGACTTAAATTACTTGTGAAACTTTTACAGAAAATCTAAAAATTAAAATTTGACTCTCGTAAATTTTGAAAGAGAAAGAAAATATTAGTTTCCACTAGAAACTTATTTCTCTGTAGGCAAAAACATGTTTCTGTTTATTTTATTATTACCTGGTTCTTTCAGCATTGATTTATAAAGTTGGAATTTTAGATTCATAATCTAAAATTCCATATAAAGGAAGATTCCATATAAATTTATCATATAAAGTGTAGAAGCATTAAATTGTTTAATTATTTCGTTAATAGAAATACAATTCCATTCAAGACATGGGTTTGAACGAAAATGATATGGGACAATGTGACCATGAAATTTGCTTCATTTAAATACAGAACGCATTCGAAATATTTAAGTAAGTATAAGGAAACGATGAAAATATATTCAATGAAAATGGTTATCGATATTTTTTTAAATCTTAACAAATAAGCAAAGGGAGAGTTTACGAATTTTTTTGCTAAAAATGCCTAAATTTAAGCAAATACGTTTAAAAATACAATATCACAAAGATGTCCCATGATAAAAATATTATATTGTTTTTGTTTTAAGAACAACTTTAGTTAGTCAAAACGATAAAGCTATCTATAGAGTACATAAAACAAAATAGTTTTGAAGCAATAACAAAATAAATATTAACAAAATTTTTATATGGATATCAAATTTTTGTTTATAACTATTCTTTTTAAAAAAATTATCTGCAGAGGTAGGTTTACATAACTTCAGTTGATTGTATCATTGATAATAACGACAGTGTCATATTTGATTATACTCTAAGTAAAATTTTATGAATTCCATTTTTATTAATTAAAAAAATGGAAAGTAATAAAAAACTATAAATTACTTGGAAAGTCAACTTTTACAAAACCTATTCTTTTAAGTGTAGGAAATCGTCAAATTTGGTGCTAAATTAACCAAATTGCTCATCCAAAACACGTAAAGAAAAGGAAAACATTCTCAAGCTGCAATAATAAATATTAAGTATTAATTCAATAAAACAGTTAATTTACAATTTATCGCTCCTTAACTTGCGAGATTATTCCACGTACGGGACCTATTCGAAGTTTTGGCACCAGTTTGACTGTGAAAATTTGTCTTCTATATTACAGCGGAATAAATTATTCTCACAAGTAACGGTAGCCGGTTTGAAATAAAATTAAATGGCATATGAGCTGATGCAAGTCAACAGGAACTTTCGCAGATGCCGAAAATAGTAGTTAAAACATGTCTCGTACATTTGTAATGTAACTTTGTACGACAGTTACATTACAAAGAAGATCTAACGTTTAAATACAGATAGCGCAAATAGCGCTGGGACTATATAATATTAAATTATATTTATTAAATTGAACGAAAAGTTTTGAAAAGATTATAATAAAAAATTTAAAAAATACTCATATGGCTAAAAAAACGAATTGAAGTATATGGTGACTTCATTTTTTTAAATTTTAGAAAAAATAAATTAATCTCGTTAAAGGAAATAATCGAAAAATTAATCAATATTGTTGTAAGTCTGATCTAGTAAAATCGGTATACCGGAGGTATAGGTATGTCCCGGTAGTATAAATTACTTAATTCAGATTTAGATAAAATATTTGATTTCAGAGTTTTGTGTTGTCTTTACTACTCTATATATTTTTACCGCTGTTCTGGATCTTTAAAAGGTGGATAGACCGTCTTCACATAATGGTTTGATATTAGTTATAGAACTGCTGCGTACATTACTGCTGCGATCTTACTTTCATGATGGATTATTTATTTGTTCTTGTTCAACTATTCGTAGTTGACAGAGTTGACGTTTGTATAAATATAAAGAACTTACCAAAATAACTTATCAGGTTAGACAAGTTTATAAAACTGTTGTACTATTGATTATTATTTTTTTTGTGAGTCAAAAATCGTTTCCTTGTTCCGTGAATTTTGTTTTCTGGCTTTTATATATTTCATTATTATGTGATACGAAAAAACAGAGCAATATAATGAACAATAATTATTATTAGGAAGTAAGTTATAAAAATTGCCAATTACTGTGAAATGATATATTATTTCTTTAATACAAGTGTATTAAAAAGTAAGTAAAGTACTAATGTCGCAAGTCTTTCCAGTAAATTGTAAAATATTATCGTATAAGATAAATGAAGGTACTGGAACAGAATAATAAATGAAGACAGTGGAACAAATTCATATATACGCAAATATCTTGATTACAAATTAATACATTGGTTATCGTTATGAAATAGGTCAGAAAAATATGAACCTAAAGAATGAATCAAAGGAAAAAAAGAAGAAAAAGAAAACCAGTATAAAGAAAATTAGAAATATTTTTTTAACCTTTAATCAAATTATATTCTTTGTTTCTTATTTCTTAAATTCAAAGCTGCCTAACTTTATTCATTGAAACCGTTCTATATATTCTTCATAAATAAAACAATTTTATTGTCTTGGAACTGTTACTAAGTTTGTGGAATTCATCAAATTTGAATTCTTCCGATAAATTTCAAATTGTTTTCATCTGCATTTTCAATCTCAGAAAGAGTGACGGTATTTCTAGGTAAAGTCAGATTTTAGTGGTGGAATAGGTAAGCGGCGCAATATTTCTATCTTCAATGTCCTTAAGAACATTCGGCATATATTTTACTTTAGCTCAAAACTAATTCTTTTCATGACTTCGGAGTCAATTGTGAATATTTTCTTATTTTTTCAAAACAATGCTAATTCCTGAATATGTCGATATGCCTTACATATAATAATTATTGGCGCCTTTTATCAGATAGATTTGAATCCCGATACCTGAAATTCATCAAATATGAACGCGTTGAAATATTATAGTTTACTAAAATGCATTGTTAAAAAAACATTCTAAGTAGTATATATCCTTTAGATTAATTTATGGAGTATAAAGTAAAACTTAAAGTATTATAATATGATTTTCATGCTATGTAAAACGAAGAGGAATTTGTTACTGATATCGAAATAATAAAATTATTTGATAAAATTTAAAAAAAGGATCCAACAATTTTTGTTTAAATTAATGCAATTAAGATAGAAATATTTTAATATGAAGCAACATAAACAATTTCCGAAATTGATTTTCTTATTCGAGGGATAAATCTGATTTCAACTTGACATATGTGATAGTATATATTTAAATTATATGCGTCTCTTAATTGGTTACTAAATTTTCTTTAGAACTTTCGGCATATATTTTATTTTAGCTCAAAACTAACATCGTTTTCTTAACATTGCTTTGGAGCCAATTGTGAATATTTTCTTAATTTTTCGAAACACTTTTAATTCACAAATAATTCATATAGCCTTACATCTGCTCATTTTTGGTGCCTTTTAACAGATATAATTGAATCTCTATACGTTTTGAATGAATAAACACATTGAAATATTATTTTTTACTAAAATGCAATAAAAAATTGTAAGTGGCATAGTTCTTTTATATTAATTCATTAAATATAACGTAAGTTTAAAGTATTATAATATGATTTTCAAGCTATGTAAAAATACGAATTAATTGCTAATACTAAAGTAAGAAAACTATATTATGAAACAATTTTTTTTTTCAAACTATTACAATTAAGGTAGAGACCTCTTTTAATATGAAACAACAAAATTTTCCGTTTGTTTTCTTATTTCAAGGATAAATCTGGTTTCAATTTAACATATGTAATAGTATGTATTCATATTAAATATTTCGTTTAATTTTCTTTTAACTTTCGCTTTACTCATTTTAATTACGATTTCATAATAATAATTTTTCCATTATAGGCTAAATAATAAGAAAAATAAAATTTATTAAGTTTACTGCCATTTACGTTATTTAATTTTCTATTTAGTCAATTTTCACGAAGGTTGAAATTTAATTTGAGCAAATTTTTTTATGACTACAACTAAAATGGAAGCCGGAACCCTTCCAAACTTTCTTTGTAAAATCCGGAAACATAATCTTGTAAAAAAAGAGTTATATATCCTAGCGTAATCATAGTTTAATACCCCACACTCAATTTTGAACCTCGTTTTGGATGAAAATAAAAAATTTCCTCTAGAATATATTTTTCTTACACTTTATTGCCAGGAAAATATAGGGAAAAGTCACTTCTATAATTGTATCAAATTTACGTTCGATAATAATAGCACTTGTTAAGTAGAATGGCCGTGGCCTTCAGGAAATACTGAAATCTAACCATTTGGGTTCCTTTTTCACCTTCCTGGTACGGAAACCTAAAAAAAACAAAGTAAGAACGAATAAGTATATAACATACATAAGCAGTCGCAGCAATAATATATTAGTAGGAATAAATAAAAACATTTATACAAAATTATTATTAACATTAAGCTTATGCAATATATGATTTGGAATGTTTATACCTTAACTAAGATTAAAGAACATGTACGGTATGAGCGCTGAGGGCCACTGTTTAAATTAACAGATTTACGAATTCCCTTTAGCAATATTTATACTCTTTTTATGAGTTAAATTTTATTTGTTTTTAGTTTATTAAGTGGCTATGTGTCTATCATGTTTGTTTATTAAATTTTTGAGTAGTCAGAAAAATTCATTTTTGATGATGTGGAATCATAGTTTCACGCTTTTTTGATTTTCTGATGTATTTTTTTCTTTAATTTATTTTTCACAAAAAAGTTAGTCAGTTTAGGAAGAGTTGTCTTATCAATATTGATATTTAACATAATACTGTTTAATGAGTATTTCGGTCTGTATATGTTCCTTTACAAATTTCAAACAACAATAGTAAGGATAAAAGAAAAACAACATTATTTTTATAACGTAAACTTTTTAGGATATGCTATAATTTAGCTTTAAAGTATGAACTGATGGAAATTTTGATTCTAAAATACAATGATTTTGCATAATAACAAGTCTTTGGGAACATTTTTAAAATTAATTTTGTTATTGGACCGTGCAAAATATTTATTTAATAAATTGGCTTAGAAAAAATACAGTGTACTTTGACAAGTTTCCTTAAAATCATGGATACAGGGATATACTTTCAAAAACATCACTCTAGAATATTTATTCTAAGATATCACTATAAAATATTTATTCAAAGATATCACTCTAGAATATTTATTCTTTTAGTTCTAAATAAACTTTAAAATAAAAATATTCTTGTTCGATTACAAGTTCTTGCCTAGTATGTTACTCGTGTTAGTTCGTGCCTAGAGTTCCCTTGCTTAAATATGTCTTACGGGTATGAATATTCAAATTCTAATTCATATTATGTAGACTGCAAAATTTAACTTTAATTAAATTTTTCTATGGATGTATCTACAAATATTTATGTGATATTCACAGACACGTTTTAATACCTAATATGTGTGTAATTTTACTGCACACGGAAATATTCAGTACTGAAATTAATCTCATAGGAATATTTTATTCATGAATATTGTAAGAGTATATATAATCTAAAAAAAAATACAACTCTTTGTACCGACGAAAGTCAAATAAAATTTTGAATAAAATATATATGATTTTATAGCAATTTTTCGTTTTTCCGACATTAATTTTTTTATCGTCCAATATTCGTAGTTTTATTAAGGGAATCATTTAAAAATAATCTTTAAATCTAAAGATTTTGATCAAGGTCAAAAGGATGTCTCTGATGACAAGAAAATGAAGTTTTATGTAAAAATTACGCTATTTTTATAGTGTGGTTATACAATATAATAGTTTATATTGTTTATACAGTATGTAGTTAAACTAAATTTCGCCGTTTCGACCACTTATCGCATTAATCATGTACAATCCGGCAAAATGTTATTTTTTTAAATTAGTCGCATAGTTTACAAAACAATTAAACTTTACAGTTTGCATGAAATCATAATTATGAGGAAATTAACACTTATGTACGTTAATATAGCGCGAAATTTCAGTTCGCCAAACTATTATATCACCGTAAACTATCAAGTATCTAAATGAATAATCATTTATCTGTTTAAAAAAAACTGGAAAGCAAAGCGTACGTTTCATTCGAAATTAATTAACATACTTCATTTAAATATTATAATGGTAATTACTCGTAAGTTAAAGAAATAATGCACCTAATTTGATAAATTCTTATTTCCTTTTATGATTAGTTCATTTATTAATTATTTACGCTGCGGTGCGACATTTTTTCAAATTACTGAGATTCATTGAAAATTAGTTGGTACACGCGAACACGATAAAATTATTCGAACTCCTGTTTTTTTGGAATTTACCTTTCTTATCTAGTTCTATTCTGATTCCGCATAATACGCATGTTAAGCGTTTCCCTAGTATTATAATTGCATTCGGTATACCCTTAAATATTAGCTCGTAGTAAAAAACGACATAATTCCTTGTACAGAACAAACCCCATTTTACAAAAAGTTAACACAAATCTACTTTTAAAAAACAGTAATTATATCTTTAAAAAGATCCCAACAACAGTTCAGATAACCAAATTCACCGTCGATCGCTAAGAAGTATAATTATGTGATATTGTCAAATTTCTTACGTATACGAAAACAAAAGATAAAAATTGATGCATTTCCATGTTAGTGACTAATGCTAATTTTTTAAATTTAAAAAAAAAACGGTACGACTTTTTTAAAAAATAGGTAAATTGTAGTCTAGCACTTTTACGTAAGTGGTGAACTTCAGTTTGTTTACATAATGTGTCTATCTTTAGGAATTAATTAGTTTTTTTAAGGTAATTTATTTGTCAATATTAAATATCATTGGTTCATGCTCAGGAAGATAAAATTTGTTATGATATGACATTTGCGTATTTTGTTTAGCATTTTTTGACGTTAGTTGTTGACAAGACATGACCTTAGAAGCTTACTTATTTTTTTACTCTTAAAAATGTGAAGAAATTAGTTAGTTTTGTTTTAAATTTAGAAGTGAAATTGAAATTATGAATTCAAATTGTGAATCAATTTTTTTGTGTTAAAACAACTGACTTTCATTTGTAATTTCGTTAGAAAATTTTTTCAATTTTTTTTATAAACTCGCAAACAACGAACTTTCTAGTTTTAATTTCTAAATATATTTCTTCATTGATCTTCTTCATCGTAATTTTATATCCTGATATTAAAGAGAAGACTTATTCTTCTTCTGTATTCGGAAAGGAAAGGAAAATAATCGTAAGCCCTTGGTGGTTTTTATTCTGCATATCGTGGCAATAGAATA
Organism: Druceiella hillmani; assembly: GCA_039881145.1. Lineage (NCBI taxonomy): Eukaryota > Metazoa > Arthropoda > Insecta > Lepidoptera > Hepialidae > Druceiella > Druceiella hillmani. Next base: position 141,594 of record JAYKKI010000007.1, on the reverse strand, counting down.
ATGTTTGTAAATCCGAATATTTTAAGGGAGTCTAATCGTTAAAATGTGTAACTAATTCGAGACCTCTGTGTGTTTTAATCTGAATATATAAATAAAATCAGTGCGAATCGGCCGTATTTTGAACCCGCACTAAGAAACTAATTTATAGGAAGTCAATATATATTTAAACATATAGGCAAGAGCTATTTCGGACGAATGGGAGTGTTTTCATCAAGTTTCCTATCACTTTTGGAGAAGCCTCTTGGAGTGCATGAGGCTTACCCGGCATTTTAGCTTTGAAATAAGGAACCATACGTATCTAAAAACCGTGTACCTGCTGCATTTTTTTGAGAAGGTGCATCGTCTTGTATATATGTTATTTACTTCAGTTAAGGGAATAATCTCATCCATTTCCACGATCGTATTTAAAATTTCTTGGTATTTTTCATCATTTAACGTTCCACGATAAATCTTTATTGTGAAAATTTATCATGTAATATCGCTCACCAAAAATTAAAGGAAAACGGACTGGATTATGCATCTCTGTAGTTTTAAGCGAATTAGTACATAATCAGTAACGATTATTTCTCATTTTCTATTGCAATTATTAGAGAAATTACATTGATCAGTTCAAATAATCAAATTTGTAAAGAATCAATTTCTTACAGCTCGTGCAATAAACCATAAACCAAATACTAATCTTCGTTCTTTATCTCCAAGTGGTAACGATTGTACAAGTCTATCCTACATATAATACTTGTACTAATATTTCTTCTTTATTTTTCTCACAGTCGATTCATTCACATCGATATTTTCAGCCAACTCCCGCAGTGAAACTTCGGGGAAAGCTTCGAAGTGTCCTAATACGGCGATGGTTGTAAATTCATTCACGACTATTGTTGATCTCTTGTGTTTAGGTTTAACACAACCTACTTTTCTCAAATTCTTCGTCAAATTATAATCTGTCCCTATATCACTTTGATGCATTTTCTGATTATCGATATTTACAAAAATATGCTTCAATTAAATCAATTTTATTCGTATTAGATAACGTCATAATGAATTACAGGCAATTAAATAATTATGATAAATGAAAGAAATCATTAAAACTATAGAAATTCTCTAATAGAATTTTATTTCTTTTAATTTTTGTTTAAAGTGTTATTGAGTAGCATGGAATAGGTAAATATGCTTGAAATACATTTCTATAATTACAAAAAAGTTTTCTCTGCATATATTGTAGTATCGACCAATGATTTTATTTTCTGTGGATAATTTCACTTTAATTTTAACGTAGAAATAACTCAAATAAAGAATTGACCTCTAGGCAACACAATATTTGTGTTACATACCTCGATTAAATGTACATTACAAAATCTAAAATTAATAAGTGTTCCTCCCGTACAATGAAATAATAATATCATGAAACTGTATCCATTCACATAAAAACACATTTTATTTTTTTTATTTTTATGGAAAATTCACAATTGACTAAAAATTTGACGTTGTCAAAATCCTTTCCATAAAAAAATAGCTGGTACCTAAGAGTTTTCTTGTATCTGCTTTGGTTTCGGATTTCGCCATATTCTCCTACACATATATATATATATATATATATATGTATATATATATATATATATACACATATACATATATATATGTATATATATATATATATATATACATATATGTATGTATATATACCTATGGTCCATTCAATTTCAAGAGAGAAAGTTTACAAAACAATCGAATTTGACAGTTAAAATATGGTTGGTACAAATATATATTCGATCAGCTGACGACAATTTATGAAATTAATTTTATTATCCCCAGAGTATTATAAAACTGTATACAGAATCAAAATGTTAACTTCAGAAAGTTTCACTGTAAAAAATATCATAAATACAAGTTTTACACCATTATTTACTGATAGGAGTTGTAAAATTTTACACGGTAAAAATGGACAACCCTCCATTTTTTTTTGCGAAATAGTCAGGCGTTTCAAACATTTCGTAAAAAATTCGAAATCTCGACGCTGAAAAGTCTAAACCATATATGCTATTCATTAATTTTATAGGGCGTTAACGTAAAATAGCTACAATGTTTCCGCTTACACCGCTATATTTCTAAATTTGATTACCTTATATACAGATAGAGTTATGGTATATTTGGCGTATAGATAATTAAACAAAAATTGTGACATATGTTCTTTTCTTTTTGCAAGTAAGTGTTGGTACTAAAATATTTTCCAGTGTAGCCTAAAAATTGTATACATACTTTAGAATAGTGTTTTTATATTAATTGAACTTTACTCTTCTTTTGATGTACATTTTCGATGATTATTCTTAATATTAGACATATATATTTAAAAAACCTTAGATAAAGCTTTAATGTTGAAATCCGTTAGAAGTTGGCTGCTCATGTAAGGATAAGATGGCGATTTAATTTCCGGGTCATTTTTTTGCCTTTTCCGTTACTTTTTTTTTTGTGTAAATTTTTCTTTTCCATTTCTGGTTTCTACATTTTCTCGCCACGAGGATTGCAAGAATTGTTAAATGGAGTGCAATTTATATGCGGCCATAATTTACAAACAATTCACTGCAGCTAATCTATTTTTTTCACTCTCATAGTAATTTTCACCGGCTAACGATAGTAGTGAAATGAAATTACATTTAAGTTCTGAGGAAGAAGAGACGATAGTAGTCTCTTCTTCCTCAGAACTTAAATGTAATTCCATTTTTTGCTTTTTAATATTAAGATTTTTCTTTACAATTCAGGGATGCGAGTACTTTTGCTACTTGCTTGGACAGTCTACGAAAGCTAGTAAGCAGTTTTACAACTGGGTACGTGTCAGTCAGTTATTTGTTGTTATTCAATTTGAGGTTATGTTATCGACAAGTTATTGTATTCAGTGAAAAAAACAGTAAAAACATAATAAATTTTAAAAATATTAACATTACAACATCAAATATCAACGTACTAAAATCTGTGGTAAATTGAAACTTTGAAGTTTAAAAACACTTACTTTTAAATTTTTTTTTCATAAAAAAATGTAGACAGAAACGTCGTGTTCGTCAGTGATTCATTATGACGCATTTTAATAGTCTTACGAAAACAAAACGCATTATGAGCGGCATAGTATATTAAGTGGAAAATAATATAATTGAAATATTATTCTGAAAAGAAAACATATATCTACGTTGGCAGTTTCGTACATATAGCTTAAAAAGTAATATATGTGTGCCTGTGGCTGCGGAAAATGAAATGTTTACCACATCTCAAAATCTTCCGCAAATAATTAAATATTTATTTCAAACTGACATGCCTATTTTAATTTTTATACTACTTGAATAATTTGAAAAATTTTTGAATAGATATTAGAAAAAAGAGAAATGCAATACAGATTTGTTTGCTCAATATACCTTGAGACTTGGTTGATAATATTATTTTGAAACCGTACGTTCATTCGATTTTTATAAAATCATCAGTTTATCAGATAAAAATTCCGATTTGTGATTATGAATTTTGCGGGGCAATAAACTTTTATTCTCCATTCGGATACGTATGTATACTAAAACTAAATAATTAGTTTTTGTTTTGAGGACAGCCAATACGGCTTCGTATAATTATCTATCTGTTCGCCTGTTGCACAAACACGATACCTAACAATTGTATTGAAGTGGCCATAAATAAATATACGTAGGACTAACAAATCTGAATTAATCCAAGCGCACAGCTAATATAATTATATGCGACATTCATTATTTATATGTTCACACTTCTTAACCAAAGGCATATAGATTCAGAAGATCAATTTTTTTTATTACTCTATGCACACGTATGGCTACTTAGGTATACCGCGTATATACAACGCTTGCTTACTTGCCACACTTATTTTGTATTGTAATAAGTTTACTATATTATTATGAATTTTATAATATTAAATTCGTTGTGGTAAATATATAATATATTTTAGTATGAGCGTAATTAAAATGGCGAATGTTGTTTTGGAAACAGTATCTGTACACCTGTCCAAGAATACATATCACAGTAAAATACTAAGTTACCGTCCTATTACTTTAAAATTAACACAACAAAAATTATCTGGACACAAAAGAAATTATATGTGGCGAAAGAAAATACTACTTTTAAATTAAACGATGTCAAAATGTTTCTACTTGAAGCAATGTCATTTAATAACCCCCGGGGCATGGTAGAACAAATATTGTTAATGTTGATATACGATGTAATAGATACATATATGGTGAATATGTTGTGCGATATGTTCTGTAATTGATACGATATGTTCTGTATTACTATGTCTCAGTGATATCGGCAAAGACCGGCCTCGCCGGCACGAGCATTGGGCACAAGAGTCTTTAGATATCGGTGTGAAGCCCAAATGCATTGTGATGTAATTGTACATGTATACAGTATATTTTTTCTGTGAAATATTATTGTATTTCGTGTATTTTTATACATGAGTTCGTTTTTAAAAACATATTTTAATGATTACTCAAAAATTAAGAATTTGTTATTTTAAATTAGGTGTTTATTGTTTATTACTGTGTAATAATTTTGTGTATAACTTAACATTTAATTAAACGACTATTTCTATACAAATTTTCATATTATTTTATTACATGTCTTTTTTATGTAACAGTAATACTTCTAAATTGTTCGAAACATTCCATCTTACTTACCTGAATTTCTCTTAAATATAAAATATAACCTATATAAATAACATACGTATAAATAAATCCACATTAAATTATTACTGACGTGAAAATACGAAAAAGGTTTACAACATCTGAACTGTCAAATTGTATTGTTTATAAATTTTCTCTTTTGAAATTGAATGGAGTATATATATATATATATATATATATATATATATATATATATTTAATATGCGTTTTCTTTCATTCCCCACTAACCATCCAATTGAACCTCAAAACATGTACTCAGATGTCTGCCATCAGAAAGATTTTCAGTTTTATCTAAATGAAATGTAGATCAATATCGATTAACAATAAAACAATACCGATGTATAAATGAACAAATTCCCAGCTGCACTATCGGACACTAACCCTTTATCTAAAACGTTTCGAGACTATTTTGACACCAAGCAGCTTTCGAAAATTTTAAAAATTACAATTGCGAGTCTTTTTCCATAGTGGTCTCCTAGACTTTTTTATTACTTACAGTGTTGATGCTGTGAAGAAGAAAAACTGTAATCGGAAACGATGTGTGAAAAATAATTGGTAAAGGGAAACAATGGGAAAAAACGCATGTCTTCAAAAAATATTGTGAAAAACTTTACATTAGAAATATCACGCTCTATGTTGGTTTCTAATAAAAACTTATTTACATTTTTGAATAACATTCTTTTTCCCGTAAATATATAAATGTAATGTAATACATGTACTTATGAAAAAATTAAATTAATTAATTTAATTTGCTTATATTGTATAAATAAAACAGCGGATAAAATCTTTTTATAAAAGTTTAATAAGGGGTTAGTTTTGTTGTGCGACTTTATCTAAGTATCCATTTTAGATTAGAATATCCAAGACTAAATAATTATTAAATAACTTTTTAATAAGAATTTTGTCAATGATTGCATTAAAATATAGCACCAAATGTACCGTTTTCCAAAGAAATACTTATCAAAATTAAATGTTTTATATGTCGTAGGTATAACGTGACCTTCAAAATTAATTCATCTTATAACAAAATTACACCAATGATATTTTTAACAATGTATCATTTGTATATTTTTATGATAAGATGAATTTTATAGTATTTTTTATGCTTTGAACTTCCGTCTTTTCGAATACACTACCAATTTAGTCCATCTAAGAATTTTATAGAGATTTTTCATTAAATAATTTGTAAAAAGTTTGTGGCCATGAGGTAATTTTATCCAATTGCCAATGTTATTGATGATGTTTATTTCGTGCTAATTCTGTACGCATCAGTGATTATATTACGCAGAATTAAGAATATTTTGCAGGACATTGTAGGTCACGCGCAAGAGCATCAGCTTTACACCTGTAACGAAGTCTATTGTACAGCTGTAACAAAGTTACACCTGTATCGGTACACCTGAAACGAACCTGTTACACCTGTAACGAAGTCTATTGTACACCTGTAACAAAGTTATACCTGTAACGGTACACCTGTAACGAACCTGTTACACCTGTAACGAAGTCTATTGTATACTTTGAGGTCGATTTAATAATAGCGTTAGACATCTGCATTTCTTGTAAAGTAACCTCATAACTCATTACGCTATTTAGTTAGCTAGTAATTATTGTGAAATTTTGCACCGGTGTAAGTCTATTTTATTGATAATTATGATGGTAATAGAAAGCTAGAGAAGCGGTAATTAAATTCAATTATAGCTATGTGTGTTTATAGGAACAATTTAGACTAAGTTCAAGAAAATTACTAGAGCATACATCTACTAAGTACACCATTCTGTACGTATAGCGTACGCTATAACTAGACGTAAAAGCCAGGGACTTAATATCAACAAGGCTTTAAGGGACATCGATTCCACTGTTTTCTCAAATGACCGAGCTTACATCGTTTTCGTCTGGACTGAATATTATTGATGGCTTTGATGGCATATATTTAATTAATTTCAATTCCAATATCATTGTTGTACAAAAATCTATAATTGTTGAGCATAACTGATACAGAAAAAAATTGCCTCCAATAGAATTTAAAAAAAGTGTTCCAAAATTAAAAAAATCGCGAATGGGAAATTCAAAATCTGTAGTTAAATTATTTTATCCTAAAAGATCCGAGAAAACGAAATCAATATACAAAACAATGAGTTAAAATCGAGGTATAATAATACTATAATCGTACTTGTGTTAGTCGTCAGAACTTAAAAAATTCGACGAAAAGTATTAAAATTATATTACTTAAGTATAATAATAGGCAGTCACGAAAATTAATTATAGATGATAAACATATGAAAATAAGCAACACATATTCATAAATTATATGTCATAAGATAATGTTTGAACATTTAAGAAGAAAATGAATCGCGAAATAGATGAATTTCGGTTACCTAATCTCAACTATTAGGCTAATTTATATAAAAAAAATTACATTCAGTACATAAAGACATAGTTATGCTTAAAATAGTGGGGCAAAGTTTCAATATCGGTTATATTTATTTCATGAGCACGAATCCAAATCACATAAAATTACGTACTAAATTTACCTATAAGAATTCATGAAAAAGTCAAACGAATTTGATATTAAACATTCACGTAAATAGATATACGATATCATACAGTCAGTCAATGGCTGAATGGCTTCTTTAGAGCATTCGCTAAGTGCAATCTTGTAAATATGGAGATCCTAAATGATTCATTGAGAAGGAACAGTATCTAACCCGCTTGGATGAAATCGCTGGGAATGTAGATACGGGACACTATTAGGAGACCTTTGCAGACCCCCTCTTTTGTATGAGGTCGGATTTTATGTGTCCTAGTAGGAGCCCTGAGACAACCCCAGTGAAACGGCGAGATATACCATTTTTGAATTGGTTTTTCATAGTTTTATGGCAAAAGACTTATATAATAAAAATAACTTTACATTTCCATAATATTTTACTGTTAAATTATATAAATTTTGTTAACAGACTGTTTGCGTAAAAAAACTAACCGTTTATCGAAAAAAAGCTGAGGAGTATATTAAACCTAGGAAGACGAAACCCGAGGTAATGACAAAGTCAAATTATATTTTAAGTTTCTTCTCACATTTTCTGATCTTGCTGAATAAACTTGATTAGTTAAATAATTTCTACATGTAATATGAAAAGTTGATTAGTTAAATAATTTCTACATGTAATATTTTAAGTGAAATAATTAAATTAGACTCATTAAAATCTATGGTATTTAAATAAAATAGTTAAGTGATTGAGTTTCGAAACATCGATGTACTGTCTGCGTGAGATAAATATTGTTAATAATTCTTATGAATTTTTAAATGTAATATATTTGAATGAGTGTAATTTGAAAATTATTAAAACATATGATTATTTTTATTGTTTGGAATTTAATTTCAATAGAATATTAGGCGAAATTTCTTAAAATTGTCCTTAACCTGTTGAGAACAACCAAACTTTTAATAATGGCAAAATTGATCAGGATAATGCAATATTTACACATCCATGTATTTATTATCTGTATCGAAACTAACGTGGTATAGGTTAGTTGCCTATAGTTTCGTAGTTGATATTAATTAAATTTAATTATGATTTGCAGAAATTTGGATTTATTAGTTTTGATGGAGATAAATATTGTCACTCGTCAATTAAAAATCTTAATTGATTATCTTAAAAAATGAAAACTAAAATCAATAACGTGAATTCAAATAATGTATGATTGGTTATAACTGAACTGATATCGTGATGTCATCTTGTAAAATGTATCGATCGTTTAAAGTGTTCACATTGAATTTTGTTTTCAGATAAAGTTATTGTAATTTTTTATTTATATTTTTTTATTTAAACTTAAAGAATAAGTAGTTTATGATACCAAATAATACTAATCTATCAAAAACCGACACTTGACTTAACCGCGAAAAAAATTAAATTTTCAAAAGAAAGGAGCAGTGGCCAGCTAATCATGAGCAGATCATCACACAGGATCAACTGCACATTACAAAACGAGACCATTACTTTTTTACCGTTTGAACTAGCAAGAGATCACAAATGAAAGTCGATATGATTGAGCAGAACGAAACAATTTTGGGACAACGCAATGAAATTTCGACTGGTTAAACTTTATAATAACTGTTTACTTCCAGAATCGGTTGATCGGCGGCATCCCACATCAATCAATATTACAGAATAATTTATTTCTCCAATGCTGCCTCATTAGTGTCCAAAATAAAAGTAAAATTTTAATTTATGGCTAATTATAAGTCTGAATTTGTTTATTCACCACTAACGGCATGGAACCAAGTACGGTTTTATATAAATATATCAGCGTTTCACCCAGGTTTTTGTTATATATTTTGTTCATGAACGTAGTCTATAACATTTTTTTCATGAATGTGTTTCCTTGCTAAGCGTGCCCATTTCTCACTCTACAAACCTTTTTGTTTCACCTAAGAGGGCAAATTTTATCCCCAAAAATTAGATAAATCACTTATGATAATTACTTTGAAATGAAATAATAAGCTTCACCTCTCTCCTCACACCACTTTTTTAAACTTAAAACCATTACAGTAACTTATCTATGTTATCATAGATATTACATGCAATTCCAAACTTTTATAAGTGCATTTTTATACCTACACTTCCTCCGTTCCTAGTGTTAATGTTCCTGTAATAGTTTTCTCAGTGTTTGTCATGAAAGCACCTAGATGAGCAACTTTTTCTTCAACTCAGTAGCGTTCTTAATTATATCTCGATAATTATACGGCATACGTACTGTATAGTATAAGGCAATGTGGAAACTATAAACTGTCATATTACAAAAATTATATACCAGCTAGATCAATAGTTTTGCATGATTTCCTAAAAAACAAACATACATACAATTTCTTCATTATAGTGTTACTTGGATTATAGTGTGAATAGATTTTTATTAGGCTGCAAATAGTTACAGTTTTTTAAATATTACATTCGATTATAGCTCCTAATGCAAAATTTACGTTAAAAATTGGCTGTCTGTAAAGTCGGTTTACGGATAGTTTTACGTGATAGCGTCATAAAGAAACATTGATGAAAAATTGCATACTTTTATGAATTAAATTGAATTATTATCACTGAATTATTATTATTTTGTATAATAGAATAGAAAGATATATAAATTCCGACGCTTGGGCCGATCGTGCCTCTTTATCACTTGTTCCGCGCTCTGGCTTGCACCCTCAGGCTCAGGCAGAATGTGACACTTTTTCATGCGTGTTAATCGATTTATAAGACGTTGCACGTCAAAAAATACAATACCGTGATAATTATTTCAGTACAATATTCATAATGTATGTATGCTAGAAAATATTCGAGAATATATTTCTACAAACAAATTAAAATACCTAAAGTAAATTGTCGACTTTTAGCAATTTTTTACCTTTATCCCATTATGTAATATTGAAAACGAATTGTTATGACGAAGAAAAATTAGAGAAATAATTTTTCAATCATTTGTTTTAGGAAGTTATTTGATTTATAGTGAAAATAAATATCATTCCTTCGCTTTCAATTATTGTTGTTTCTTAATGCGATTGAATCTTCTTATCAACAATTGGCTGGTTAACTAGATTTACTACTGTTTGATAAAGCGTACGCCTGAAGTTGAATAATATGGATGATATGTGAAACAACGACGTAACCTTGACGTAAAACCAAATTCATCTATAGAATATCTATTTAAAATTCGTATTTAAAATAACGTAAATTTACTTTTGATGGCTATCGTATTATATGATGTCTGAGATATTAATAAGAGCAAGTTGGACAATTTTTTTTAATACTAAGGCGACGAAAAGTAATTAATGAAAAATTAATTGTCGCGTAGTATCAAAATATCGTTATCGACATTGATATGAAGACGTAGATCACCCGTGCGGTGTTGAGAAGGCTAGCGATTCCGCATCATCAATGGGTGGCATTTCTGTTGAATTAAATTACGACACACGTAACCCTTTATATATAAAAACCTACGCACCTCTCTAAAAGCTAGCTGCACAAATGTAGTAGGATAAAACCAATCAAGTTCTTATTGAACTGTGATAAAAAGTCTATATGAATGGGTCGGAGCTTTGCATCTAGGTTTATTGAATATTATGTCTATCAAAACATTGAACTTGGTAGTGATAAATTCTTATCTCTCTATAGTTTGACCTAATGATTAGTTCTGTATGTCAATTAGAAATTTTTCTTAATGTAACTCTGCTTCTATAGTTATAAATAGTCTTGGTGACGACGAGTAATTTTGGACTAATAAATATTTGTCATTGTTTATATAAATGTGTCACATCACATTTAGTGATAGAATATTTTTTTATTAAATTATAAAGCTTGTTTAAGAGTATTTATTGACAAAGTAGAAAAAAAATATATTTATTACCTCTGATTATATTTCATGGCAAAAAAAGTAAAAATACTCAATAAACATTGTAATTATAACATAAAATTAAAATGTGCCGAGCCGTCTCAAATGTCTATTTATGAATAGCGATTAAATAATTTGTTTATTAACTTTTGTATCGTCCTTCCCAATATAATTTGTTACAATGTATCCGGGCTAAACCTGCGGCAACTTTATAAATTATTCAATGCTTTCACATATAATCTGTAAATTATGTAACAGTTTTATTTCAGTAAATACGTAGACAAGTTCATAAGATAGTATATGTTATTAAATTTTTATGCCACCCTCACAAAAAGAAGTCAAAATGGCAAACTCGTATGAACTATTAGTATACATGTAATTTTAAGGTGTGGGTACTTACACATACTTTAATAAAATTAATATTTCTATATTATCTAGTTATACACATTATTTATTCACTTCTCTTATAGAAACACGACGGCATTCAAACCCTGAACTACAATGATAAAAATGGTTGATAAGTATAAGTCTATAATAATCTTATTTTACATTAAGTTAAAAATCGTACAAAATGTTTACCCAAGTATAAATAAATTGGAAGTTATATAATTACTCTTAGAATTGTTTAAGTACCTAAGTGCAAGTCTTTTACAAGAGATTTATATGTAAATTTTCATATAAAAGTGTCTCAGGACCGAATTCATTCTTTAAACTCAAATATCTCGGCAAGCACCAGGGCTAGCGGAAAGAGAGGGGTGTCATTCGATTACTCATTGGCGCGGATTTTAATTATTATATAGCAGTTGTTTGGCGCACACCGCGATTTTCCTGTGAAAGCGTTCTGCAACGGTTTTTATATTAACGAGGCACGACGCAAGTTTTGTAATCATTTTTAAATCCGGAGTTTTATTAATGGACCCAGTGTTCAGTTAATCAAGTTGTGAGTAGCGAAGTTTAGAGCGTTAGGATATATACTAAATCATTCAAGTGGACCTCGAAATAGACCTGTGCGAACAATTTAAAACATTAACCGTGTCGCCGTTGTGATCGAAGAGTCTCTAGGAAAATCGATTTGAAAACATGTTGCCTCTTTGAATATCCATCGTTCAAGCTTTTAAATAATTTTGACTTTAGACTAAAAATACACATCGTTTAACAATCAACCCTGAAAAAATATTTGAAAAATTTGCTGCCAGAAAATGTTAAAGATTTTTTCAAAACAAAATGGTATGGACAATAGTTATTTAGCAATGAATCGCATTTTCATCTTTGAAAGTTACGTAAATCGTCAAAATTGTCTTTACTGCTCATCCTACAATCCTAAATCCTAGTCCTAATAACTGGTCATCCTATAATCTATAATCCTAAAAAGCATTAGAAAGTATTATATAGCCTTAAAGTTACTATACGGTGCGAAATATCGTCTAAAAAAATCATCGGGCCAATCGCGGTGTGATGGTTACAGTTACGTGCGAGCGGTATATAGAAATGATTAACAATGTTGTTTGTACCGTATCTAGGAGAGGGGAATACTGGCGAGTCGGATGTGGGGTTTCAGCAAGATGGGGTCACTTCCCACGCAGCTAGAGTCTTCTTGGGCACAATGAGAGCGCTATTTCCGGGAAAAATCACAAGCCGATTTAGTTACGAAAGGATTTAATTTGGCCACTGAGATTGCCCGTTTTAACCCCAGCTGACTTTTTTCTATAATATAAAATAACGGAAATGAGAGCCATTGCAGTTGATATTCTGCGGCCCGTCATTGCAAATTCGCGCTAACGCCTTGACGAGTGCGTTCGCCGTGATAGGAGATGGTGTAATATACCATACATAATATCCGCTCAAATGTGTTTTAGTATACTGTAATTAAGTTGTTATAATTTCAATGATTGTTTTTTTAATATTATTTAAAAATTTTAATTCCGCTCTGTTTGCTTAATTTAGTTAAAATAAATGACATACTCCTAATTATGTCCATATACGAATGCACGTCATAAATATATTTTTGAACAGCGTGACGAAAACCTCAAGAATGAAAACAATGCATTTAATTAAAATATTTTACCAAATTTCCACTACAAAGCGATATTTTTTATTTTATTCGTTCCTGTAGTATGAGTCCATTAATATTTAAATTTAAAAAAAAAAAACAAAGTTTGATGCTACACAAAGAAGTGCGTTTTATTAGATAAAATAGTGGAAAACTGCGAAAATATTTTTTGTCTGATTTTTTTTGTGTGCTTAACTGCTAAAATTTAAATAAAGGTATTGTTAGTGGAAATAAGACTATGAGTCAGCAAGCAAAATATATAACGCGAACGTTATCATGGTGTTTCTGCTATAGTAGTATTAAGAAAATGAAATAGTATTATGAAGAATAAAAAGTATACAATTTTATGAAAAGAGAAAAAACACTATTTACGCTTCACCCATATATTTTATCCATATTATATTGGTTAAATTATAGAAACGATTAAAAAATATGTACAATGAAAACAGTTGTAGAATTTTCTAAAATAAACCTGAATATAAACTAAAGGAATAAGCAATACAATTTTGTTATAAAAAAATACTTAAATTTAAGCAAACATGGTTGACACATAATATTACAAGACCTGCTTAAATTGTATAACTCCTTTTTATGAACAAATTTTCACTTTGTTTAAAGAATATATATATTACATAAAGTTCATGATATAATACTTATGACAAAGTAGTTTTAAATAAAAAAGTATAAGAGCTTTATAGCTTTTAAAATGTTGAAAGAATTTTACAAATGACAAATAATTTTTATCACCACTTTTTTTTTAAATGGTATAAAGAGAAAGGTTTCCTGCATTTAGGTGAATGTATCACTAAAATAATTGGGGGGGGGTGTCATATTAAAAGGAAAGTTACAATTAAAATTAAATTTTATGGATATTTACTTTATATGCCTTTATAAATACCTTTCATAAGTAAACTTTGTAACTTGCGTGATTATTCCATGTACAGAATAACTTCCGTTGAAGTTTTAATACTGATTCTACTGTGAAAATTTGTCTGTTATATGACGGCGGAATAAATTAATCTCACAAATAGCGGTAGACGGTTCTAGCTAAAATCAGCTGATGCATGAGCTCATATAAGGCAGCCGCAGATGCGGAAAACCGTAGTTAGAACATGTGCCGCAAATATGGAATGTTATTTAAGTATTGTATAAATATGACCACTGCCGAAACCTTCATTATATCTGCCGAAACCTTCATGATTTATTCTATTAGTTCATAAGTAACAATACATACAAAATGTATGTACAGATAGCGGAAAGCTGCTTCGATGAAATGCAGATATCATATCGAATTATGTAGAAAAGAATGAAAATGGAATTTTAGGAAATTAATTTTAAAAATATGGCAAAGTTACTTGCGGGGCTGGTAAACGCGTTGTATTATAAGGAGACTTAACTTTTTCAAGATTTTTAAATCTATGTAAATTAATGATACGTTAAAGGAAACAATGGAAATTCAGTCATACCTTAATTGATGTGTCCTAGTAACATCAATATGCCGGTAGTGTGTGTCAGTAGTATAATTCGCTTAATGTAGGTGGAATACATGAATCCATGGTTTTATATCGTTTTTAATACTCTATATATTTTTACCGCTGTCCTGTATTACTATAAGGTGGGCTTTTCATATCATCTTCATTTAATAGTTTGATTATATTTATGGAGCGCACATTACTGCTGACGGCCTGACGTTACTTTCCAAACGCTGTCCTGGATGATGCCTTCAACAAATTCAAATCTTTTTGCCAGCTACACTTTCGATCTCAGAACAAATGTCCGCATTTCCACGTTTAGGTATGGTTTCAAGGGTGGTATTTATGAGCGGCGCATTATTTCTTATCTTCAATGTCCTTAAGAACTTTTGTCACATAGCTTTTTCATGGTCTTGGAGGTAATTGTGAATATTTATCGAATATGTTATTATCATTTTCTTATATCTAATATAAATCTGGTTTCAACTTTCCTTATGTTGTATGAAATATTTATAGCAATTACTTCTCTTAATTTAAGTTACTCTTCATTAGGTTTATATAATATATAGTTTTTAATCGTTGGCTATACCAATTAAGAAAAAAAGTTTACGGTTATTAACGTGAATTATTTTTTTAGGTATTTTTTAGTTAAATTTAATTCGGAGAATGTTGACTTAATACAAAGAAAAAAATATGCAAATAAATTATTATTACAAATGCAAATAAACTATAATTTTTTTTAAAATTTAAAGTCAGCAGCCAGAATTTTTACATATTTTCTTTACCAAATCTGTACACAATCTTAAAAAAAAAGCAGATTAACTTAGTGAACCCAAATTTACAGTCAGTGATAATAAAATTTGTTGAGCAAAATGATCATGGCATTCAG
The DNA here is from genome assembly GCA_039881145.1 of Druceiella hillmani. Classification (NCBI taxonomy): domain Eukaryota; kingdom Metazoa; phylum Arthropoda; class Insecta; order Lepidoptera; family Hepialidae; genus Druceiella; species Druceiella hillmani. The sequence goes on along the minus strand of JAYKKI010000007.1, from coordinate 126,117 downwards.
AGACAAACTGACATCCATCCTTATAACTTACGGATACTTTTTTTCCTTTTTATTTGCAGGAACCTAGAAACAAACAAAATGAAGACGAACAAAATAATAATGTACATGAACAATCACAGCAGTAATGTATCAATTTACTCCTGTAAATAAAAGTAATCAAGTAAAGCAATTAAAATCAATTTGAATATCTGAACAAATTATGTCAAATGACTTGTATTTTAATGCCCTTAAAAATGTTCTATAACGATGAAAGAAATTTTTAATGTAGCCCTTATATTATATGAAAAAAATATTCGAACGCAAAAATTCTTAAAATGTTCTGAGTTTATACTCAAATACTTATTAAAAATGTTTCATAATGTCCTATTATGCTACACAGAGTGAAAACAGTGTTCGTATTATTCAAATATGATTACCAATTATATTGAAATTATTATGTTAAAGCAAATAAAAGTGGATTCAAAATTCACTAATGAAAAACCAAATTTTATTGCATTCATTTTACTAATAACGGAATAATCATTAACAGTAATTTTGGCCACGTATAACTCGTTATTTTGAAATAACATGAAAATGTATTGTAGAAACTATTCTTAAAAAAACTGACATCCACGCGCATATATACATATATGTGTGTGGATGTGTGTGGGTATATATATATATATATATATATATATATATGTGTGTGTGTGTGTGTGTGTGTGTGTATATATATATATATATATATATATATATATATATATATTCCAACAGGTACATATTGCCGATATTAGCTCAACATCGTCTCCACGGCATACTCCCCCATATACTTAGTAGAGTGACAATATCTCAGAGTCTTAGTTAAGATCCAATTACTTAAGCTAACATTAACTTTACGCAATATAGGCTTTGGAAAATTTATTAGATAATGCGGTTTATATCTTAGTTAAGATTAAAGTACATGTATGATATATTTTATAGAAGAGACTTAGGCACGAAATGGTATTGGTATGAGTTTTGAGTGTCGCCGTTTAAGTTAACATGTTTGTGAGCTCTTTGTCAATGTTTCTACTTTCCCTAAAAGATATATTTTTCTTTATTAATTTATTGAACGGATATGTATTCAATATATTTGTATATTTAATTTTTAGTAGCCAGCATAATTTGATTGTAATAATTTTGGAATATTATACTTGAAATATCCTTTTTAAGTTTAATTTTGCAAAATAAAATTTACATTGTAATGACTGAACACTTAATGGAGAATTTTCTTACTGCTATTGGTTTTTAACGTAACACTCTTTAATTTTATATTTTCCTTTACAGATTTTTAAGCTAAAATAGTAATAATCATGAAAATAAAATGTTTTCTGAATTCTGCCACTTCTATAATATTTAATTACTTAGTTTTTAAATAGTAATTATAGGTAGGGAATAGTAGGTTTCGAAAATTTATGATTCTGTCGAATATCTGTAGCATAGGAATAAATGTAACTGTAATTTCATATTTTGATCATAATTCCCATTGTGTTTTCCAAAAAAATTATTTTTCCATGTCATATGAAATATATATTTAATAAATTATCTAAACAAAAAATAGTTCTTTTAAAATATTTGACTGTTTTAATATCGTAAGACTAATTATAAATTAAAAAAATATTCTCTAATTCGATTACAAGTTCACTCGCTTAACGCTCTTACGAGCACAAATGTAAAAACTTTTTGTCAGTTTATTTACCTAAGCTGTTAAATTAAGCGATATTTAGATTCACAATATATATGTCATACTCACAGTAACGTATTAATACTTAATATGTGTATAATTTTACTAGGCACAGAATTATGCAGTACTGAAGTAAATTTTATAGACATATATTATTCCTAGTTATTGCAATTATATGCATTCTAAAAAGAAGAATAAAAAATATAACTATTTTTCCACACGAAACCTAAAAAAAATTGTAAGAAACCGTCTTATTTGAGACATATGTACTTTCATAATATTTTTCCGCTTGTCTAAAGAAAGATTATAATATCTTTTTCGTCCCCTATACATGGTTTTACTAACAAAATAACTGTAATAAAATCCATTCAACTAATAAAATCCATTCAAGTTTAGAGATAAAATTCCGAAAATCATATTAATTATTATGTCACAATACATTCTTACATGACAGAAACTACATTTATGGATAATTATATTTCATTTAAATGTATAATAGTGTTTTAGTTTCAAAAATTCGCCACTTTTCAGCCTTTAATGGAAACCTGTTTTACCTGCTATAACAAAAAAATATATGTGAAACATTATTTTACGTTAAAATCATAAAAATAATTTGAAAAACTGGCTATTGATATCGACTAGTGAATAATTTTTACAATGGAAATATATCTTATTATTTTTTCTTGACTTACTGTGCGCCGTATTTTCTAACTTAATAAAACAAAATTAAACTAATTTAAATTGTTTTGTACTTTTTTAACTTTTCCGATAAAATTGAGTTCTGACCATATTTAATTAAAAATGACAAATTCAGGTAATATGTGCTACGTGGCAAATTTTTATTTAAGGTAAAAAGTCCTAAATAAGGACGAAGGTATTTCTAGTTTAGATACCTGGTGGATGATAAATATTTCTTAGTTTCCTTGATTACAGAAATAGTTTTTCTTATTTCCTCGTAAATCAATGTTTAAACATTAATAACGTTTATTTTCTCATAAACATGTATAAAATTAAATTTTTTCTATTTTATTATATTTTTTTTAAAAACAAAAAAAATTGTGTAACCATCTTCATTTTTAAGAAACCAAACAAATGATTCATCTTTATGAATAGGTAATTAATAAATTAAAAAACCCCATGGTTATCGCTTGCTAATAAATAGCATTTTAATAAGTGTGTATAGATTCTAGGATAATCAGAAAGTTTACCTTTGAAAAGCCAAAGGAACCTTCATCTTACATTAGACTTCCAACAAATACTTAATTTGATATACTTCATGTATGTATATAAAATTAAGTATTTGTTAACATTATTTTAATAATGGTTTTATCTTACCTCCTACGTGTGGTTAAATTTAACTCTCATTTAAATTTAGTAACATTGTCAACAACATTGTGTAACATTGTAACAACAATAGAAATTTGGATAATTTCGATTTACGACATTATCGAAGCATCCACTTTAAATGACATATTTTTTATAATGGCATACTCATTATTATACTTTGAGGGTGGGATAAATTTTATTGTATTTTTCACGCTTTCAATTGCCATCATTTCGAAAATACTGTATCGGATTGGTTCATCTAAATATTTAATATATTTTTTAAAACTAATCTGTACCATATTATGTAACAAATAAGTAAGAATAACTCAATATCTGATCTGGCAAGTTTTTAGGAACTGGTTATGTCCAATTGCGGCCATAAAGGAATATTCTCCAAACGCCAGGTAATATGGAATATTTATTTCCTGCTAATTTATATTCTGTAAATCCAAGTACTAACATTACGCAGTATTACTAATATTACGCAGCACATACTAGATCGCTGGAAGGGCATTAGTTTTACGCCTGTAACGAAGGCAACCGAAATTATCATGTAATCGAGATTTGTAATCGCGTCAGACGTCTAAATAAATTATAGATCAGCTTGTGAAATGATCATACATACTTGATGTCATGTACATTAGGGGCCGATTTATTAGCGTGAGTGACCTGCGTTTTTTTATAAAGTGGCGTTAAAACTTGTCAGGTTATTTATTTAGTTAGCGCGTCGTACAATATATCACCGGCATAAGTATATTTGAATCAAGATAATGGCAATAATAAGCTAGAGAAATGGAAATGTAATTCAACAATGTTGATGTGCGCTAATAGAAATATTTTATACCGAAATTAAAACGTTATCTCTAGAGTCTATATCCATTCAATACACTTTACTGTACATGAACTATAACAATGTATAACAGCTAGTGAATTAATATCAACAATGCTTCAATGGATATCGTATCCGCTGTTTTCTCGTATGACCAAGCTTAGGTCGTGTTGTTCAGATTGAATATGTTTGATGGCTTTGATGTCATCTATTTAATTAATTTCAATTCCAATGTCATTGTGGCGCAAATTCTACTGATGATGAGTATAACCAATTATAGAGGACTTACAGATATTATTCGCTTCCAATAGAACAATAAAAAGGGACCACCTTTCTTAAATTTTTAACAAAATAAATGTCGTGAATGGGTAATGCAAAATCTATTATTAAAATCTGGTGTGCCAAAAAGTCCGAGGAAAAGAAATCATTGTACGAAGAGCAAGTTAAAATCCAGAAAGAATAATAACTTTTTCGCGTTTGAATTAGTCGTTATACCTTAAAAATCCATGAAAATAGGATAAATTATATTATAAATGTTACTACAAAAACGCTACTTTTCCACCTAAAACCTAGCCATAAACTATAGTGAAATAAAAGCTACGAAGTTCTTGTTGAACCTCGGTACAAAAGTCTAGATGAATGGATTAATGATTTGCGTTTAAGTTTATTGAATATTATGTCTATGAAAATATTGCACTTGGTAGCAATAAATTCTTAATTCTTAACCCTCTATTGCTTGGTTTTATAATAGGCTCAGTATAACTATTAAAATTTTCTCTCTACGTTATTTTGCTTGTAAAGCGATTAATGTTGTTGACAATGACATTAATTTGCACAAATAAATATTTGGAAAAATTATTAAATAAACATTTATAAGTGGTAACTTTTACATGGATTTTTCAGATCACAGATATTGAACGATATTTTTCTTTTGAAATGAAATTTTTTTTTGTAAAAGTGTTTATTTTATAGTTAGCAATAAAACGACGTTTATTAGGCGCACACAAAAAATTAACTGGGAAACTATCTCTTTTAATTAAAGCTCCGATTATTCAAGCATGAAAAAAGTAAACTTGACTTGGAATACTCGACAATCTATTTACTTATAATGTGAAAATTAACATTTAAAGACTTATTTTTTTTTCCAACCGAATTGTGGCAAATTTCTATTTTTGACAGCTATTAGAAATATTTTTCTTTCTCTTGCTTCCCTATATACTAGTTCGGCATTTATTAGTAAAGCCAAAACCTTTTCATGTGACCCCTCATATTGTATAAAAATATTGCTTTTCTCATGAAGTGGTTTTCTTATTTTGTCTCGTTTATATATTAGTTATTTACTTCTCTAACTGAAATACAAGGACTATTACATGAAAATGTAGCCTGTCTTAATTTTATTATTTATTCAATATTTTTACATATGACATAAATTATATAACAGTTTTATTTCAATGAATATATACATAAGTAAATATGTTTATAAGAAAGTTATCATTATTTTGAATTATATTTGATGTTTAATTTTTAAAAAATTTAAATTTTTTTTCGTTACGCACTTTTCTGTTCACAAAGAAATTTCCATACATGTCACTTATATACTCAAATTGAAGAAATATCTCATCCCGGGTCCATTGACTCTGAATATCATTTACTAGTTTGCCACAAAATTCATTTGTTAATTTGTATCACAAATTTAACATACATGCTGCCTTCAAAAAAACAATAGAGTACAAAAGGTAATTTTTTTTGTATGTTTCCACACACTGCCGAAGTTTAGCTTCGACTCTATTTCCCAGCAGCGGAAAATGACGTAAATTACTTTTAATTTCATAATCGTTTAGTGTCACAAGTGAATATTTACTGCCAAATCGTTATCGACACATTATATATTTTTTTTTTTATCACGCAAATTATTTTTATTTCTGTTAATTTGATAGCATTATGAAGTCAGTACTTTAGCGATTATTAGTATACATGTAAATTTATAATGTGGGTACTTACAGATACCTTCATAAAAGCAATATATTTCTAGATTATCTGGTTTTACACATCATTTATTCTCTTCTCAAATAAAAATATGACGGGATTCAAACCTCGAATCGCAGTAAAAATAGCTAATAAATATAAGTGTGTAATAATTTTATTTTATGTAAAGTTTAAATAAGATACAACATATTTATTTAAATGCAAACAAATCGGAAGTTAAAAGTTTTCTCTGAATTGTTCTAAGTATGTTAATTTAAATCTTTTATAAATTATTGATTTGTAAATGAACATATATTATATAAAATATTTAATGACGGTTTATTATGATTTTTGAATAATGCGAAAGAACATTAAATGAAAACTTTATTTCAATTAAGGACGATTGTAAAGACACTTTCAGAAAATATACATTGTTCATATACTATTTATGAATATTATCACTTATTAACTATGTACATGGTTTTATATTTTCCTGCCTTTGAAAAATAAGTTTGTAATTGGTTGTTTCCATAATTTATAACAAGCTTTATTTGTCGTTTACACCAAAATTCATTTAATTAAATGTAATTTTATACTCGTTTTTTGTCTATATATCAATGCGCCGTATAAATGTATTATAAAACGATATGATGAAAAACCCAAGAATAAAAACAACATACTTAATTAGAATATTTTGCCAAACTTCCACTACAAAGACAACGCGTTTATTACCCATTCCAATGATGAAAATCAATTGATACCCGAATCAAAAAAATAATTTTTCATCATACACGAAAACAGTGCACTTCATTACACAAAATAAAACTATGAAGTCAGCAAATAAAAATATATAAATTTCACCTCACATTTAGTTTTCAATATTATAGTCAATATATCCTCGTATCAATGGAAATAATAAATTGAAAATATAAACAGGAAAACCGTTGTCTTCTATTCTACTGATCAGATACTAGTTGAGCTCTGATCATACTTCATGTAAACGAAAAAGCGACAATGATGACGACCATAATTTTTTTACTAAAAAACCTAAAACTTAAATGTACCGATCATGAATTTTTATGGCCGGGTCGTTTCTAATTGTATAGACTTACATTTTTTTATGGTTAAAAAATTATATGTGTGTGTGTGTGTTTTTAATAAACAAAAAATGACGTTCTAATTTCATACATGATTACCTACTACCTACGTGATATGAGTATGTATTTTCTGATTAAATGAATCCACCGATATGTGTAATACTTCACGATCCGACTTCGATATAACTTTTCATATTTATAGTGAAATTATTATTATGGTTTTCTCAAAGCAGTATTATGAAAATGATACAGTAGTAAAGATGGTAAAATGTATAAAATTTTGTCAAAATAGACAGAACATTATTTAATTACCACATATTTTTTATTCATGTTATATTGATCACATTAAAGAAATAATGAAAGAGAATGTTTGATGAAAACATTAATCATATTTTCTAAAATAAGTCTGGATATAGAAAAGGGATATGTAATTTTCTTTTAAAAAAATTAAAAACGCTAAATTTAAACAAGTACGATTGACATATTATATTACAATGACTACTAGAAAAGAATGGTCTACAGAGACAGGTTTTCGTACATTTAACTGATCGTATCAATAAGATAATTAAGGTAGTGTCATATTTACAAGAACCCTACTATCTAAATTTATTATGAATATTTACATTTTGTAAGTAAACAAAAACTGGAAAAGTAATATAAAAAATGCAAAATAACTTGAAAATTTATCTTTCACAATGTGTAAGATTTTTAATATAACATCAAATTTAGTACTAAATTAAGCAAATTTCTCATCCCGAAAACACGGGACAAAACTAGAGTGTTCCTCAAGATCCTAGAATAAATATTAGAGTTAACAACTTGCCACCTTGTAAGTTACGAGATTATTCCACGTACAGGACTTTATCGAAGTTTCGGCACCGGTTTTGCTGTGAAAATTTGTCGTCAATGTCGCGGCGGAATAAATCATTCTCACAAGTAACGGTATACGGTTAGGGATAAAATTAGATATATGAGCTCATGCAAGGCAGCCGTGAGTTACGCAGATACGGAAAACCGTAATTAGAACGTGTGTAGCAAATATGGAATATTATTTAAGTATTATATAAATTTGGTCATTGCTGAAACCTACATTATATAAGAACATGATTTATTCTATTAGCTGATGAGTCACAAAAGATTCAACGTTTATGTACAGATAGCGGCAATAGGGAATGCGCATATAATATTGAATCGTGTAGAATAGAAGGTAGTTAAATTAATTATCATCAAGCTAGCCTAGCTAGGTAACTTTTTTAAACAGAAAATTGGTTTCTGGTTGTATTAATTTTATATTTTTGCTCACATTTTTCATATATTTGATATAATATGTATGATAGGGTAAGAACAGAGTTAAATGGAAAACAAAAGTAATTATTTTTAGAAGTCAATTAACAAATACCATAAATCTGTTAAAATCACACATTTTAATAAAAAAAATTATTTACTTTCTCTGAAATGGTGAAATATTACCGAAATAAAGATACTGGATCAAAATCTCTAACCTACAAATATCTTCATTTAAAGTGAATACATTCGCTGTTTTAATGAAATTTGTAAGAAATTATCATCACCAAAAAAAATAAATCAATGGAAGAAGAACATTGAATAAATAAAAAAGAATCCCAATATAAAGAAATTTTGAAAATATTGATAAAATATTATCACATTTTATTTTTTGCCTCTAACTTAAATTTATTTATTTCGAAAATGCCATATTGAATATAATGATATATTAATATAATCCTTGTATATTTTGATTAAATGTAGTGGGAATTATAATAGTTTTCTTTCTTATGATTCCTACTTAAGTTTGTGGAATAACAAATTTCAATGCCTTCAATAAATTGAAATTTTGTTATCGGCCATACTTTCGATCTCAGAAAAAATAACCTATTTCCACGTTAAGATCAGATTTCAACGGCGGAATTTATGAGCGACGCATGACTACTTATTTTCAATGTCCATAAGAACTTTCGTCGCATGGCATTTTCAAGGCCTTGGAGGTAATTGTGAATACTTTCAACATTTTTCAAAACATTGTTAATTATCGAATATGTTACTAAGTATTATTAATACTCTCTGTTGGCGTCTATCGTCAGATTTATCGGGTCTCTATACTTGAAATGCATCACAGATAAACGCATTGAAACATCGTCTATTATAAATTTAGTTGGAAAATTTTGTGAAAATTTATGTGAAAATTTTGTGAAAATGTCTTTATTACATTTCTTTTTTACATATTTATAGTAAAAATCTCCCTTCATTTAAATTACTCTTTAATAGAGCAATACAATATATATTTTTTCATTGTTGGCTACACCGGTTAAGATTATAAAAGGTGCCGTATTTACTGTTATTTTCTATATTAATTTCTTATTTTGTATTGATTTTGAAATGGAGTAAATATAATTTGTGGTTGTGGATTAATGACTACAAATGCAAATAAACCGTAAATTTTTTTACCATTTTTTAAGTAAATTAAAGTCAGAAGCCAGAAGTTTTGCAACTAACGTAATAATAGGTAATCCTAGCGTATTGTAGCGTAGCACCTATACTCCCACATTCCATTTTTTACCCCGTTTTAAATCAAAATATAAATATTTCTAAAATATTTTTGTTGCTTTCATTTTATTTTCTGGTACAGATACGGATAAATAACTTCTACGTTTTTGTGTATATATAAATATATATATATATATATATATATACATATATATATATATATATATATATATATATGTATATATTCCAGCAGGTACATATTACCGCTGCTATCTCATCGTGATTGTCTTGGTATACTCCTGACTGACAATATCTCGGGGTTTTAGGTAGATGAAATTACTTAAGCTAACATTAAGTGTACGCAATATATGCTTAGATAAATTTATTAGATAATGTTAAGATTAAAGTACATGTATTAAATATTTTATCGAAGAGACTTAGGCACGAAATGGTATGAATGCTAAGAGCCACTGTTTAAGTTAATCAGTTTGCGAGCTATTTATCACTGTCTATACTTTCCATAAAAGTTAATTTTTTATTTATTTTTTATCTTATATAACGAATATGTGTCATACATTTATTTATGTCATGTTTTAGTGGCCAACATAATTTAATTGTAATAATTTTGGAACCTTCAGTTTTGTTTCCCTCCTTCATGATTTTATATTTGGAATATTATTAAGTTTGATTTTCTCGTAAAATACAGTGAAATGAAAAAATCGATAGATTATTATTGATATTAGTATTTAACTTAATACTTTAATATTTTTGTAATACAAGTATTTCTATATTTTACTTCACAGGTTTTTAAATACAAGTTTATTTTTCAAATTTATTTTCTAAATTCTGCCACTTTTATCATATGATTTGATCTAGCTTATAAAAATTATTTAACGGAAAGTGGGTTTCGAAAACGTAATGATTCTGTCAAATATCATAGCATGGGAATATATTTAACGTAAATGTTATTACTCAACCACAATGTATTTTAACTAAACAAAAAATACTCATCATTTGTCAAGTTTCCTTAAACTTATGGAGATTAGCATGTTCTTGTAAAGATATAACTGGAATAACTATTTTAATATCTTAGATCACACTGTAAATAAAAAAATATTCTAAATCGATTACAAGTTAGTGTCTAGCGTACGTACACTAGCTTAAATATCTCTTTATATGAAAATTTCATAACATATTTAAAATTTTATTCAATTTATTTACGCTGCAAAATTTAACGATATTTACGTGATGCTCTAAGGTACATTTTAGCAACTTCTATGGGTATAAATTTCCTGAAAACGGAATTGTGCAGTATTGAAGTAAATTTTACAAGAAATGAAATATTCCCATCATAGTACATTGTACATCATAGTACATCATAGTATATTGTCCCACAAGAGCAAAATAATTTGGAGAAAAAACATTCTATTAGATAGCTGTGCACTTTTATAATAATTTTGCGCTTTTATTAAGGGTAGTTATAAGGTTTTTTTATTTTGCGTTATAAGAAGTTTTTGTAAGGAAATCTATTTGTACAAAATAACTATAAAATAAACTATTTAATCAACACGGGCCTTATATTTGAGATTTCGACATTAAATGCCAAAAATAGTATTAGATACTAGGTTACAATACATATTTATATATGAGAAACTAAATTTATGGGAAGCTGCATTTCCTTTCAAATATATAAAAGTTTTGGTTTTGAAAGTTCGGCACTTTTGAACTTTTATTGGAAGCCTGTTTTACATACTTTTAAAAAAACTATATCGGAAACAACCATATTATGTTTAAATTTTAATAGAAGTTTAAAATATTAGCTAATCATGATGACTTAGGTTTAATTTTTACAATGGAAGTATGTTCTATTATTCTTTCCCGTCCTTACGCGCTGTGATTTCTAAAGGAACACAAGCAAAATGGACTAAAAACTTGTTTCCAGGTTTTAACTTTGCCAAAAAACATGAGCTCTTACCGTATTTCATAAATAAGCGACAAATAAAAACAATTTTTGCTACCTGTTTAATTTTTCTTTAATATTTGTCTTAAATAAGGGCAAAGGTATTTCTAGTTTAGAAACCTGGTGGACGATAAAAATATCTCAGATTCCTTCTCTGTGATTTTGTTTTAAATTTCCTCCTGAATGAAAGTTTATTCTCTCCATTTAAATAAGGTTAAATTATGTTATTATTTTAATCGTCTAATACTTGTGTCTTTCTCTGTTCATGTTTATGAAGAGTTATTTATTAAATTTAAAAATACCTATGCGCATTACCCCTTAATAAATAACATTTCAATAAGTATGAATAGATTATAAGATAGTCAGAAAAATTATCTACGATAAAGCTTTTATGAATCACTTGGAAACGTAATTTTATTTTCCATTAAATTTACTAACAAGTATCTAATTTGACATACAGATTTAATTTAGTAATGATTTTATCTCGATTAGTAATGGTAAATTTCTTGTCATTACTTGCGGTTGAATTTAGCTGTCATTTAATTCAATAAACTCTGATAAAAACAATGACATATATTTTAAAAATATTGCCTGAATTAAAAAAAAAATATAATGCTTAAATCCCTTTTCTATACAATCTTATAAATAAGAGTTCTTTAATTATAGGAATATAAGAAACTACGTCAAAAGAATTGAAAACGTCGATTTCCCTCTATATTGCCCTCAGTTGCGGCTTGTTACAAATACACTGAATATTGCAAAGATGTATGAAAGTCATAATAACAATTAAATTTGACATTGAAATTATGAGAAATAAATAAAAAAAGGACAAAACATTGAAAATAAATTATATTTGAAACATTTGGAAAAATTAAATTCTGTCAAGGCATAAAATAATCACAATATATATAATTAATCTAATTAAAATTACATAATTATTATATTAATAATATAATATAATTAAAATTATATTCCAATTAATCTACATGAATTGTAGTCTTATGCAACAAGTGAAAGGTGTCTCCCTCAGACTCTAACTGATACAGCTATGGTCCGCGGGCTTAAACATTTAATTATATTGATTTAATGTGACTAGTCAAATTATTTTCCAATCGCCTTCGTAATGGTAATCGTAATGAGAAAGGTATATTAATTCTAAAAAAATTATGATCGAGCATTTAAGATTTTTTTTTAAAAATGCAGATTAAGAAATGATTAAGAAATGCAGTAGGTTTATACATACACACACGCACGCACACACATACACACACACACACACACACACATATATATATATATATATATACACATATATATATATATATATATATATATATACATACATTCTTTTCCTTTTATTCCCTACTAATGACCCAATCACTACCAAGTGCACTACCGGACACTGACTCTTTACCTGAAGTGCTTTAAATCTATTTTTACAAATTACCCAAGTCTACAAATTTAAAAAAGCTGAATTTCAAATTTTTATATATAGTGTTTTCTGAGATAATTTTCTTCAAAAATACTAATAGATCACCAAAATTTATAGAACACTTTCAAAAGAGCTAAAAAATTGGAACATATATAGTGTTTAGGATACGAGAAAAAATATTGAATATTTTGTAATCAAGACTCTCACTAATGATTGCATTAAAACATAACATCGAATGTGCTATTTCTCTTATATTTTTAAAACGTATTATTAAAATAAAATGACGTTGAATTAAAGTTTAAATCATTTTTTTTGTATCGACAACCTTGTAAGTTGAATTAAAGTTTAGAGCATTCTTCTTTTTATCAGTAATTGATGAAAAAGAAACAAAATTTACGGCAGTTTAAAAGTTCTCGTTAACAATGTATCAATAGTGTATTTTTTCATATACACAAATTTTCATTATGACTGAGTTTGGTGTCAAAAGACCATGATCGATAAAAATATGCTTTCACCACCATGAAATTCAAAATTAAGTTTGCTTTTCAGGGTTTTATCTAGAGAGAGACTGACTTTTGAGATATTATTGATGACTAGTTGTATCAATAAGGTATTGTGTCCATTTGCCTGATGATTTGTAATGTTTGTTTCATGCTCGTTCTTATTCTGTTGACGGAAGTATTAACAATATTATATAAGAGATCCCTGGGAAGAGCTTCAACTTTACACCTGAATATAGTTAAATGATAAGTATTATCATATGAAATTAGAGAATTCCTTACTGGATTCAACTATGAAAATATGCAGGAATAAGAATGTTTTAAGACTAAGTTCGTTATAAATTCTAGAGCTTCCATCCAATGAACCTCCCATTCCATTTTTAAATAATACGCTACAGCTAATATATAAGAACTAGGAGTTTAAATTTAACAATTTATTAATAGATATCGGGTCAACTGTGTTCTCATATGCCTAAGCTTACGTCGCATTTTCAAGGATGAGGACGTTTGATGACTTTGATGGCAGCTATTTAATTTATTTCGATTCTAATTCCTTTATAGAACAAATAACGGTTATCGTTGGGAACAAGCAATTATTTGGATATATAGAAAATTCTTTCCTTCTACAGAAGTTAAAAAAAGGTTTTCTGAAACATATTTAATAAGTAACACGATAATCTATTTTTAAAACCCATTACTCTGAAAGGCCCGAGGAAAAGACAACCATAAAAAAAGCATAAGTTAAAATCTAGACAAAATATTGAAATCACCGCATTTGCGTCAGTCATCAGATCTCAAAGAAACTCGAGAAGATGAAGTGTAACTACTAAAAACATATCTTACTTTTTTCTCTAAAAAGCTTAGACGTAAAAGAAGTGAGCAAAAATAAATCCAGTTCTTGTTAGGTCTTTGCTTCAAGAGTCCAAATGAATGGATTAGACTTTGCATCTAAATTTATTGAATGTTAAGCCCATCGAAACATTGAACTTGCTGGCGATAAATTTTTATCCCTTTATCGTTTTATCTTATGGTAGGGTTTATGTAAACATTACAATTATCACTCTTCCTAATTCTGCTGATTAAAGCGACGAATATTCCAAATATTTCAAAGCAGTCATATTTAATGTTGCTTATAATGACGATTAATATGCGAAAATAAATATTTGAATGAATAATTAAATAACTCAATTATCAGGTTGTCATTGACTCTTTAAATTTTTGACATTACAAAATTTCAACAAATATATTTTTAATATTAAAATAATTAAGTTTATATACGAGTAATCATTTGCACATTGGCAATTTAACGACTTTTATTGAGAGCACACGATTAATTTGTGTGCTGTCATTTAACAACTTAAACTTTTAATTTATAGGCCTAAACTTTTAAGGCTGAGTCCCTTGAAACTTCCATTTATTAATATCAGTTGAACTGTTTTTTCATTTATTTTTTTTTCTTATCACCCTGTTCTTTTGACAATTGGTAATAAAACCAAAACCCTTTAATGGTGGTTACTTAAATTTCGTAATAATAACATTACTATTATCATGATTCTCAACGATATTTTTTAGCCTCTTTTTAGTAGTCATTTACTTCGTTATTCCAAGTATAAGGACTATTTAATGAGAATCCAATAATTTTCCAGACCAAGTACGGAATTTACGTTTATATGTTTAGCGAAATAGTGAGTGGCTTTAAAAAAATAAGGAGGTCACAATTGCATTTATATGAATTAAACAACGTAAAAAGTAAAAGTTGAATAAGCACGCTTTATGCACAAGTCAATAACACCTTTATGCACATGTTATTTATGAATTAGTTATTTATTGAATATATTTGGAGTTAATTTTGTAGAAATTCATGATTCACAATTAAATGAAACTACGTGGTGTAGTATTATTGTATTATTTATGCAACATCTTCATTTTTGCTAACATCCCATAAAGATTCATCTTTGCTAATATCCCACCTGAAGATGTTGTAATACAACGAAACCTAGGTCGTGGTAAATAAATCAAAGAAAGTAGAAATAATACTACATCACGTAGTTTCATTTAATTGTGAATTAGTTATTTGTTTGCCCGCAAGTTGGTTTTGTGTGTATAACGAAAATTGATAAAGGATTTATGTTTCTATTTAATTTTTGTTTTTTTATATTCATGATCACTTATAAATTTGCTTATTGCATTTTTAATTTTTAAACTTTTTTTCATTGCTCAAATCTTTTCTATTGTCTACATTCTATATGGACAGTTAATTCTTTTTGTAGGAATTAAATATATCCTTTTTCTGAAATTCCCATCTGGGAAAGCCGACATATATGACAGCTTTTCAGAATATCATTCCGAATTCTAATTAATTTCAGTAATTACAAAAGTAGCTGGGATTTATTATTTTTAAGAGCAATCGTAATGCGTGTGGTCGCTGTAGCGACCGGTGGGCGCGTGGCGAACATTTCCAAGTGGATCAATGGTGAGAAAGAAAGACCGAGAAAGAGCAGGCAGACGGTGGTATTTTAAATGTCATAACTTTTAAGATACGGCACATATATAATTACATAAACAAATTTACAATTTCTTTCAAAATTTGTGATGCGATCAATTTATGTAAATTATTTATTTGAAAACATCTTTCTTCCGTACTAAAAATTTATAAAAATTTTTCAGAAACCTTTCATTGTCTAATTTTTTTAAAGTAATAAATGGACAGTTATGTATGTGTTGATTTTAAAAATAAAAGTGAAAAATAATATTTTTCACTTTGACACTTTTCTTAAGTAGAAAATTTCTCAAAATTCTATAAACTTATTAAAGAATGGCTGTCGGTTAGACAAAATAATTATTAGGTTCAGCGAAAATAAATAAAATAAAAATAAAATGAAAGATTATACTCCTTAGGGGATTACATCAAAGTTTCAACACTGTTTTTCAATACTTACTACGACAATTTACTCGATATGAAATAGCATTTTAAATTATTCTTACAACAAAGGATATGCTGTGTGATTTTGCGAGCAACCAGAGAAATCGAGGCTTGCAAAGATGTAGGAAAATTACAAAGAGCTCATTCATCTTTATTGCTTTGCGTCTCATTTAAATTATGCATAAATTTTATCCACGTATCTTATGTGGATACAATTATAATATATGATAATATCTATTTATAAAATGAGATGATAACCAACTCAGATGATGCAATAGCTACACGGTGGTAAAGTAGTACCTGCTTTGGAACACAGTTTTCGTTTCTGATTGATTTCTCATTAATAAAGCGTTTCAAAAATATTTTATTAAAACACCAATATATATTAGTCGGTTTTACTTATAATTATTTATAAAATCAAAGTATTGGAAATATCGTGTATATTTCAATTAGTCTATTAAATTTGAAATAATGTTTTTTTGAGTAAATTTTGGCAATCATATTTTTAAAGTTTAATTTTAGGAAGAAGTAGACATTGTTATAAGTCAGTAAATCGTAACATTTTGTTTTTTATGTAAAATAAAATACAATGAATGATCAGCTTAAATTATAATATTATAGCACAGTCCGTACATGCAAAGCAGTGAGTGTTGACTGTTAATATAGATTTGAAAAGTTTAAATAAAATATTTGTTAATGGTTTACACCTTTTCCGTCGAAGTCAAAATTATTTTTGGGGGTGTTTTGTTGATGATGAGAGAAAACTCAATTAATTTTAAATAAAAACCTATATAACATTTTGACAAATGTTCGAACACGAAAATTTCTTTGTATTTTTGATAATCTGTGTGGTCTTTTTCTTAGGTGATGCATTTTTTTTATTAAAATTGTGTTCCAATCTCCATTTGTACATTTTAAAATTCGTATTTTTGAAAAGCTGTTTCTAAATTCCAACTGAAATTATAAATCTAAATGAATTTTTAAATCAGAAAGTCCTCTAATTATGGAAAAAATAATAATCACCGTGTCGCAAAAAAATTGCTGCATGATGTGTCAGCAATCCCGCTGTATTACTCGTTGACAAATATTTAATTTGATCCTAGTTAAACATGTAATTCATTAGAATAATTCTGAGTCTTTTATTAGGTTAAATTTTCATTAAATGAAACTGTAATTTTACTTTTAAAGAACAGGTGAATTATTTAAAATAAGTGTAATGATTTTTTCAGAAATCCAAATCGTCATCCTTCAGTTGTCGATTTTGTTTGCAAATAAGTTACATTTTTAACTGAGGACTCGTTTTCAAAAAGGAAGATTTATTGTATATTTTTTTAAATTACTGTAAATAGTTTCTCTTCTTTTTTGAGGCATATGGAATTTCGTTCATAGAATATTACATCTCATATTTTCTTTTACGAGTAAAGTAATTATGCATTAAAGTAATTATGGATTGAAGAAATTACAATGGCCGTAATAAAAATAGCAAGTGTACAACAGATACTTAGATTTTTGATGTTTGATATTAGAAAGCAGTTTAGTTTTTGTAATGCTATTGGTTTAAAGCTCACTATTTTTTTCGATCTCTAAGCTTACCAATTAAAATGCATTAAATTTTTTCATGTACACTATGTCGGTCACAGGACTTAAGATCGACCCCCTTTTGTTCGATATATAACTACAGAAAAACGATATAATTATATTTGTATAACTAACAAGGTGTGTCCACTTATGTGACCTCCTATCGGTTCTTAATTCCTTTTATTGTTTTCATTATTCGACGCTATTTTTTTCATTATTTCATGCATATTAATTATACAACATATGAAAGTTTTTTACGTGTGATCTGTAATTTATATAAACATTTTTTTAAAATAAATATGTATATTAAACTAAAACCAAAATTATCCTTGTTGTGAAATATGTTTAATTTTCATAGTAAAAAAATTCTGATGATTTTATATTGCCACGCACTTTCCTGTTCACGTAAGAATTTCACATTAATAACAACAGCATAGTGAAATTTATTGTAATTTAATCTTTCTTGCTGGGCCATTTCATTTTGAATATCACTTATTAAAATAAGTCACTTTGTCAATCCGTCGCAAAGTTTATTTATAAAAATACGTGAAATAATTCCATGTTTTTAATAAAACAAACACAATTTGCCGCCCTCGCAAAAAGAAGACAAAAACAAAAGGTAAAACGGAAAAGCCCTTTGTAATTTTGCACCATCTCCGTTTAAGTTTAGCTTCGACTGTGTTTCACAGCAGTGAAAAAACGGACAACAAAAACAGACGACTTAAATTACTTTGAACTGTTTACCGATTACTTAGAAAACAAATAATTTATTTTAAATATTGAATATATTTGGCGTTAATTTT